>SRMA01027105.1:131341-177807 GCA_007224835.1 Danionella cerebrum | reverse complement strand
GATTTTTGGAAACTCCACCCTGGACCCTTGGGGAAATTTCAATAAACATGGAGTTAGCAAAGTACAGATAGAATGATACACATCCCAACTTCTACAAACAGTTATACAATAACATCAGAACTTTATACCCAAACCATTTTCCAATATTCACAGATGGATCAAAATCAGAGACTCAAGTTACTGCAGCTGCAATCTTTGGAAATTGTCAAAAAGTTATCCGCCTTCCAGACAATAGTTCCGGCAGAAGCGTACGCCTTGTTACTGGCAGTAGAATGGATCGAAAGATCTACTCGAAGGAACTACATTATCTTTTCTGGTTTAAAGGCCTGTCTACAATCAATGACATTCCTGGGATCAAATCACCCGGCTATCACTTCTATTCTGATAAAAGTAAACCAACTTTATCTGAAGAACTTCCACATCATCTTCTGCTGGGTCCCTGGCCATATTGGTCTAGTAGGAAATAATAGGGCAGACTCTGCTACCAAGAAAAAGATCACAGAGATATCCCAACGATCAATTCCACCATCTGACCTGAAACCAAAAATAACTTCCCTTTCTCAGACAGAATGGCAATCAGAATGGGAGAAACAACAAAGAAATAAGTTATATGAAATTCAACCTAAAGTTGGAGCACAATATCAAAAACCTGAGATCAGAAGAGATCTTTACTAGAAGCCGAATAGGTCACACTAGACTGATGCACAACTTTACTCAAAAGAGAAACTGCCCCAAAATGTAAACACTGTAAATGCAGACTCTCGGTCAGACATCTGCAGATAAAATGCCCTCTATATGATTCCATGAGTAAACAAATCTGAAATCTGACAACTTAAAAGAAATCCTCTCAGTTCCTAGCAGACTATTACATTTTATTTTCAAAACTGATTTACCATACTACCATCAACTTTTAATAGTTGAGGAAATATATATTTTAAAATATTTTATATTTTAACCTTTTTATACTAAATACAACATATTGCCATGAAATAACCTTTGCTGTTGTCTTGGCTATAACAAACAAACAAACAAATCTTCTTCTCACTCCCTTCTTCCATTCTTCTCTTCCCCCTCTCTATTAACACCCTCCTGTCTTGACGTAATGAATAAAAACTGGTCCATGAGGGAAAAAAATAAAATACAATTTACAGCACCCATCACAGGAGGACACAGCACACAATTCCCCCCCCCCCTGAGATTACAAAGCTCAAACAAAACACACACGCTCTCATGTGGTGGCTTTTAAACAGGACAGGACAAGGTAAAAAAATCAAACAGGAAGTTTATTGAGCAACACAACAAATATCTATTTAGTAAAAAGGTGTGTCCAAGTGCCACAGTGAAAAAAATGGAACATAGAGGAAGAAACAGTGAGTTACTTATAGTCCAAGTGAACTTTATTGTCAATACAACAGAGTAATTACACAGAGGATTGATTCAGACTCTTGATATGCAAAGAGATTTAAACATACAAAAGTAATAATAAATATAACTGCAAGCAGTAATGCGGGGCCAAGCATCCAGTAGGCAAAACGTGAGCAGAAGCACCATCAAAATGTAAAGCAAAGACATGAAATCGGCTCAAAAAAATTGAGCACTATTAAAAATTTTATGAATTTTGACCATTAGGTGGCGCTCTTAGTAACTTTGTCTTGGGGAAAATGACATAGGGTCAGGTCGATTCATCTTGAGCCAAGGAATTAGTGGGAGGTGGAATTTAGTTTATACGACTTACGGTTCAAAAGTTATTAGCATAAACGTGGGTGTAACTTTGGCCTATTAGTGGCGCTAGACGGTTTGGTTTGGAGACTTCAAATTTGGTCAGCTTATAGGTCAGTGGTTTGGCAGTAAGTGGGCCAAAATTCATAACTTTCCCGCAAGCGGGTCATACGGCTGCCATTGACTTCGCAGCGGGAATGGAAGAAGAATAATAATAAGAATAGGAAGAAGCGGAACAAACACACTAGGTGCCTTCGCAGCTTTGCTGCTTGGACCCTAAATATAACTGCAAGCAGTAATGCGGGGCCAAGCATCCAGAAGGAAAACGTGAGCAGCAGTACCAGCAAATTAACCTCTTAAGCCCTGAGGCCTATTTTCAGAAAATCCTATACTTTTACTTTTTAAGGCATTTCTCAGCTTTTACAAGGCCTAAACTGCAAATCTTGGTATCAAAATGAAGATAGGTTCTTGGGGAGTGGTGTGGATGAGTTAATTTGACAGTCAAGAACACTGGGTAAGAGTAATTGATGTTGGAATGGCCAAAAAATGAACTCCGCCTAAAAAAAAACCACATGTTTCCTCCAATCTCTCCTTATTTTACTTATAACGAAGCAAATAAACACAATCAATTGTAACCACTACATGTCAAGAACATCTGTAGCAAGTTTGGTGTTCATACTACAAGAAACTAATATTCTGTAAAGGTTTTGATTGAACAAAGTTCAGGCGTAATCCATGTTGGCACAGTTTGGCACAATTTGGCACAATAACTGAAATATGGAAAAAATCTTGTCCAAAGCTTCAGCTACGTTCATAGTCTTCTTTTCTTGCTTATGGGACATGATTTCAGCAAAAAAAACTCCTAAAGAAACGCTGTAAAAGGGGGGTAAAAGCTCATTTACGCCATCTTGCTGCGCTTTTGGGAACCTTTCATTCACAAACGCTTTCGACGTCGAGCTTCTGCGTGTCCCTACCCCCGACCATCTGTCCAATCCGGGAGATCTATATATCGCTGGAAAGCTCTGATTCTATGGAAACCAATCAGCTCAACCATTTTGAGACTGGCGGGATCGCCGACGAATCACACGACGCGCAGCGTGGAGAGACGTGCTCTTACGCACGGGGAGTCATTCCATATTTGGTGGCGTAATGACGCCACAAAGCTAAAGAAACAATCAAAAATGGCGTTTGCACGAAGCTATTGACCGGACATAACAACAAACGGACTTTTATCGCTATGGAAATAACTTTTTGTTGAAAAAACGGCAAAGGTAAGACAAGATTTACATGCTTGCTTGGTTTTCGCTGGCGTTTTTTCGTGGAACTTTCGCTCCCTGCTCTGAAATACTTCATGCAATGTAAATGAGTTGCATATCACTGGATTCAGCTGGTTGTTATCTTTCATTTAATGTCATGGTTTTGGTGTTTCCGTTTATATTGTGGATACATATCGCACATAAACAAAAACGTGGTCATGAATTATACTCCGGACATGTTGTTGTTTATTTGCATGGCGTTCGAGCTGTGGTTAACGGATATGAAATTGAATTAGATACGTTTTTAGAGGAGTTTCCGCTGAACACAACATTATTTAATATGTGTGGGTTATTCTCAGGGTTCGTGAGCTATGAGTGAAAATGTAACGCACAAGGGGGCAAGTCCCCGGTACCGGGGACTCTCGGGCTTAAGAGGTTAAAAACCAAAGACATATGACATTGACTGAAGGCATGGTTAAATAAAACCAATCGAATTGAGCATGAAGGATAATTTAGGCATCTCCCAAAAGTTTCATTTTTTTCTAATTATGTGGTGTATTATGTTATAATCATTTGAGTACTAAGTGTAATGTTAAACTGAAAAAAAAATGAGTGATAATTGTGTATTTCTTTTGTTACTTGAATTTAATCAATAGGATACTTTTATAGACCTGTGTTATCACCCCGAGTGCCTTTTTCTCTGTGCAGAGGATCAAAGACAATCCACCATTCCAGGAGGCGAACGACTCACGTCGGACATGTGGGTCACCCTCACCCAAAAGGCCAGAGGCGTGTGAACTAACGCATGGCCACAGAACACTTTGCTGTTGTGTAATGGAGTTAGAACACCCAGATATATCTGTAATGTGTTATTCATAAATTCTTAGTAAATATTTGGACTTCAAGCCCCCTCTCCTGTCTTCTCTGGAATATATTATTATATATTCTCATCAAGCACTATTTAAAATGTTATGATTTTTGACCATTAGGTGATGCTCTTTGTAACTTCTGTTTTGGGGTCAGCTTTTGGTACTGATGACTCACTACAAATTTGGTGTCAATATGGCAAACGGTTGCAGAGATACAGCTTGGGAAACACTTGACCCGACAGCATCACAATCATCATAGCTCTTATCAAAAACAGTAACTGCAATCAACACGCTATGAATCATTTTGTCAGCAAGGTCTAAGGATGTTCTGATTCAAATTTGGTGAGAATCGGATAAATGGTCTGGGTTGAGTTAGAAAAAGTAAGGTTTTCAGCCAATTCAATATGGCAGCCAGGAAGTTCAATTAACTATGGTAAATTTTGTTATCTATGTTCTAAGCTAAAATCTAGCCACAGTGGTTTCAAGCCAGTGACTTCTGTGCCGGTCCCAAGCCCGGATAAATAGAGAGGGTTGTGTCAGGAAAGGCATCCAGCGTAAAACATGCCGAAAACCAAACATGCGAATCTTCAAATCGAAATTCATACCGGATCGGTCGAGGTCCGGGTTAACAACGACCGCCTCCGGTGCTGTTGACTTACAGGGTGCAGGTGGAAATTGGACTACTGTTGGTCGAAGAAGGAGAGGAGGGAGAAGGATTCGTAGACAGAGAGAGATGAGGAAAAGCAGGAGTGTAGATCTGAGAATAGGGACTCTTAATGTTGGTGCAATGACAGGGAAGGGTAGAGAGCTGGCGGACATGATGGAGTGAAGGAAGGTAGATATTCTGTGTGTGCAGGAGACCAGGTGGAAGGGTAACAAAACGCGTCGTATCGGAGGAGGATACAAACTGTTTTACTATGGTGTGGATAGGAAGAGAAATGGGGTAGGAGTGATCCTGAAGGAGGAGTTTGTGAGGAATGTTTTAGAGGTGAACTTACAACTTACGGTTCAAAAGTTATTTGCAAAAAACAGATGTGTAACTTTGTTCTATTGGTGGCGCTAGACGGTTTGGTTTGGAGACTTCAAGAGGAAACGGAAGAATAATAATAGGAAGAAATGGAACAAACAAAGTAGGTGCCTTCACAGCTTTGCCCCTAAAAATAATGCAGAGCTAATACAATAAATGTACATGTAACAGTAGTACAGACAGATTATAAACAGAGTTGCTGTGTGATTTAAAGTCAGAAAAATAACAGAGATTATGCATAAAGGTTATATACGTGGTGGATCTTTTGGTAGCTTTCTTGCTACAGTGGGATATGTAAGGGTCTTTGATGGAAGGTTGGGCTGAACCGGTGATCTTTTCTGCCATCCTTATCACTCTATGCAGGACCTTCTGGTCAGCAATAGTGCAGTCGTCATACCAGACTGAGAGGCTGGTGGTGAGGATGCTCTCAACAGCACATCTGTAAGTAGACTCCACAGCGCTGCCATTGATGGTGAGAGGGGTATGTGGCTTGTGGTTCTTCCTGAAGTCCAAAGTTATTTCTTTTGTTTTACTGATGTTAAGTTGTAGGTTCGGCGGCACGGTGGTGCAGTGGGTAGCACTGTCTAACTAACTTACAGTTAGAAGATTGGCGGTTCGAGGGTCGCTGGTGACCTTTCTGGAAGGAGTTTGCATGTTCTCCCCTTGCGTTGGTTTTCCCCACTCATCTGTGGCCCAAATGAAATGTGAGCTCTGACTCAGGCCTGGTTCTGTAAACAGACAGGAGTAACCAGTAGACCAGAAGAGGACAGGGAGGGAGGAGACCGCAGCAAGTTCCATGATGTGAAGATAGGGATATCTCCATATCCCAAAACACCAGGCCAAGCATCATAGCATAGGAGCCTCTAATATCCCATACATGTAAGGATCTTATCGTAAGGACATAAATGACACACAGGATTGTGGTCTTCATGGTAAAAATACAGTGTTCCATAAACTGTTCACTGTGCTTGTTGTCTTCTCACTGTGAATCATCAATAAAGAAGCTTCTGTACTCTGGTTTTCTGTGCTGTTTGTTTCCTCAAGACGGTCTCTCTCTCTCTCTCAGCAAGGTGAAGGCTTATTTCCACCAAATAATTGTACGTCCTCATTTCAAAAATTTTGTGCTTATATATATTCTGCTATATGTGTTTTGGGGATTGTGGGGGAAACTGGAGTAAACCCACGCAAACCCACTTTTCCAGCGTCAAGCTGCTGAAGCTTATGAACAAAAGCTGCGCCCTAGCCCGACAACCTAATTAATATTCATGACTTTTTCAACCAGTGGCACAATTCTTCAAGAGAACCTAGTTCTTCAAGGTGATCACCGGTGGAAAAAACTGAGCTTGTAGCTTCACGCCATGTTACATCATTTAAGTTGCTGAACTGCTGATGTATCGTTGTTTTCATCCGTGTTAGGAGCTAGTGCCTGTATTTTACTCTAGCGATGAAAACAGATTTGAAGCAAACTTTCACAGAAATCACATTATGAGGAAAAGCCACAGGACACTTTAACAATAAACTTTTCTGTGGAGTTTGAGATAAACCAAATAGGAGAAAATGTTCTGCAGCACAACTGTGCTGTGGCAAAAAACCCTGCCATTTATAACTATGAGTTTTATCAATCAATCCCTATGTCTCTTTGGTAATCATGGTTCTTCTATTGATTGGTAGGATAAATGTTCTGGTTGTTATGGAGGGGTCAGTGAGAATATTATATTCCCCATGTAGATTGTGGAGATATTAATCGATCTAAATGTCTCTTTGGTTTTCCAAAGCTGAAATAGACATAAGCAGATTTGTTTATAAAATGCTGGTTTATATGGAAATGTTCCCTGTGTCACTCTGGGTGAAAATAAAACAGCCCCCATGTCTCTATGATTATCCTAAGCTGATAGAGATAGAGATATGCCAAATTGGTAAACAGCCTGGTTGCTATGGAAGAATCATATTGTAATGTACTTTCCACTTAAATTCATATAAATGGTGTTCCATTTAGATTAGAAAATAATGTTGAAAGTGGGAGTGGCTTGACAAATATATACCAATTGACTAGCAGTGATTGGCTTTCTTCTACAAAACATGAATTCGGTTATAAATACTGCTGCTCCACTTTTGCTGAAACTGATCAATAAATCCCTGACAACTGGAATAGACCCTGAGACTTTAAAACAGTCTACTGTCCACTCCTTGCTCTAAAAAGCTACACGGATGTTTCAGTTCAGGAAAAATGTTCACAAACATTGCAGATATTTTTGAGAAATGTATATTTTTTCTACTTACTTTAAGCTGCTATAAACTCTGTAGCAATCGCTGCACGGCCAGGTTCAGGCACTCATGAATTAGCTTAGCCAAGCAGTTAATACTCTTTTGAGCTGTTCTTTGGTGGGATTTTCTGTTTCTGTCCTTTCAAGGGCTGTTAATCACTGGGTGGGTTCAACTCTACCAATTTAGCTTAATTAAGGACCACATAACAGCAGTACCAGATGGCTGCTGCAGAAGCGTTTGGCATTCATGTTCAGCCTCTCCATGTGAAGACTACTCGGGTAGAGATGACTTAACCTGGGCCAAAGCCACTACTGTAACTTGTTCCCCACCTTTTACTCACTTTTCTATCAGTATTTATTTTCACTTTGCAGATATAACTTTCACCCTGCTCCTCAGCTCCCCATTCACGCAACCTCACCCTCAGTTCATGGAACCCAGTACAGCTTTGGTACTTTGGTACAAAAACTGTGTATCGTATTCAAAATGAAAATGGCAACAACTGAAAGAGGACAAAAATTCACACCACCCTTGAATAATGTTTCTGGCTGAAAGTATAATGAAGTTATTAAAAGCTCAAAGTTTGAGAGAATTTCAGAAGTGTCCAATTTGAAATTACTTGCCATTTTTAAAGGCCATTTCATCTTTACAAGACAAAATAATAAGTATAAAAGCAAAACCTATATGTTGGCTGTTACAAGATAAGTTTAAAAGCTTGATCGCTATGTTGGCTTTCTTCAAATAAAGAAATTCTGCATTGACACTGACACTCTGTTCAGTGATCCACATATGCATGTAATCCTATACGTGCTGTACACACAGAAAACAATGGAGCAGATCTTGTTTGTCTGCCATTAGACTTGGTCATTGAAACAAAGAATTGATACAAACACAGGGCACGAGGACAATTTCCACCTCCAACCCCTTGAAAGTCTCCATTTTCAAAACAACACACCTCGGGTGTCATTGTCAACAATGCTCTCATCAGTTTTTCTCTGATCACAGAACAACAGACTTCATGAATGAGTGTTGTGTATATAGAGACACGTCAAAAATAGCACATTAAATACTCTGCACAGTTCTTCACTAAGCGTCCACATTCCATTACATTAGTGTTCTGTTAAGAGTATTCTGGTTTTATGCTAGAATTCTGCTTGGGCTCTGAGTTTGAGTCCCAAGAAAACTCCAGTTTTCTGATGCAGTCCCGGAACTGGCTTTGCACTAGAGCTCCATAGATGAATGGAGACCCAAGGAGGCATTGGCTCTGGGCTGATGATCCACTGAGGATCTGGCTCTGGATTTGAAATCTGCAACACTGATTTGAAGCTAGAGATCTGAGGCAATATAAGTGCTTGGCTGGAACTGTGGATCCAGTGGTACTCCAACAACGGATCCAGTGGTACTCACCGCTGAAGAATTCAGCAACTCGGCACAGTGGCAGAAGCCCAGATTCAGTCACTCCCTAGATCAGAGAGCCAGCACCTACAGAGAACTAGCCACGCTCTTCTGACACGGAGCTGATTATGTTGCTTTCCAGAGCTTGGAGAAGTTTGGGTTTGGAGACACCTTTGCTCCCCGACCTGGAGTCTTCACAGATGAATGATTTCTTTGTGGGGAAGCGCAGAGAGAAATCTCATCACTGCCACCTGGTACCTTTCTTTCCAGAAGTTCACACTGGGGTCACAAAATTCTGGCAGGCACTCCTCTACTGTACATGTGCTTGTTCCCCCCTCACCACTCTGGTGGAGCGGCTAGGGAATATTTGGTGTTACCGCAGGTGGAGTAGGCTGTTGTGATGCATTTATTGTATTTACTGTACTGTACACAGAACTGTATGGTTCTGCTGTCTATATGGCTTTAAACGGACCTGGGTCCTAATTTCGTACAACTACATGCAAGTGTGCTGTTATGACAAAGAAACATGAATCCTGCCACTTTCCCCTTTGCACCTCTCCTTTGCAGCTCATGGGCACCCCTGATCTATACAAATGTATTTACAGAAAAATGTAGTGGATATTTTAAATATCTGAACAACTTTTTATTTATTGTGAAGTCAGCCAAAGGAAGTGTTATGGTCACAGTGAAGGGAAGCCCCACTGTGTGTTTAAGGACACTGCGTTAGTCAGTTGGAGTGATCTGTGTATATTTGGCTTTAAAATGTATCTTCACCTGCTTTGAAGGTGAGCTCATCTTGCTCCTGTCCCTCATAGTCATACAGTGCCCGCACCCTGATGCCACCTCTAGTGCCTGAGTCCTCTTCAAAACTGTTGCCACCACCATTGGTCTCATTCCCAGAGTACCCTGCAGGTAGCTCATCATCTGACCACTCAGTGGAGTATGCCTGGTTCTTATCATAGCTGCTTACGCTGCAGAGAGAGAAGTACAAGACTTTAGCTTGGAACTGAAATAAATCAGGGGTGTTAGATTTTGTTGTATTTGGCGCAGCAGTCTTTGGGTGGCTCGCCAATGTATTAGATTACTCTAATACATAAAATAAGTAAGCTTGACCAGAGATCTTTTGAGGAGAAGATTTATTGAAGGTTTCAGTGTAGCAGATCATCATACAGTGAAGGTTTTGGTCTTTCCTGGTCAACCTTCGAATCTTAACCTAACCGTGCCTTGGAGATTGATTGTCTTTTAAATGGGTTGTTAAAGGAACCCCCACAATTATAATATCAAAGAAGGTGACTGACCTCCTAGAGCCTATCAACATAAGACTGATGAATGTGTGGGGGTCTGTAGCATTCTATTGATGCTATCAGAGACACTCAATGTAAATACATGATACAGTTAAATAAGCAAAATCCTTCAGGGGCATGAAGGATAACATGCTTTAATAATATTTTCACAAGCTTAAAGAAATGCTAAGCTAACCATAACCCTAAAGCAACAAAATATATGAAAGCTACCAAGTTTGAAAGTACTTCAAAATTTCTTTCCATTTTTATCCTAATTAAGAATATTTAATAAATTATTAATGATAAATAATTAAATTAATGAACGCATTTTACTTGCTATCATTTGCTTTTGTGTGTTCAGTTTTGCTCCTAGAAAAGGCCTGTTAAAAAAAAAAA
Source organism: Danionella cerebrum (assembly GCA_007224835.1). Classification (NCBI taxonomy): domain Eukaryota; kingdom Metazoa; phylum Chordata; class Actinopteri; order Cypriniformes; family Danionidae; genus Danionella; species Danionella cerebrum. Next base: position 167,600 of record SRMA01027105.1, on the reverse strand, counting down.
AATCATTTAAATTATTTTAATATTCACATAAACTAGCCTGATAATCTTGCCTGTTTTAGACGTGACTCAACACGTTCACGATGCCACACATTCTAATGGTCACACACTGGACTTAGTAAAGCTTCTTTTTAAAGAATTCTGACCTGCCACGATCTCCAGCCTGTCCTGCATGCTCTGTGTTAGGGGTGGAGGGAGCAACCCCATCAGGCCTCTTCTTCTCTCTCTTGGCAACAGCATTAGTGGCTTCGGGATTATATTCCTTAGAGAAACACAACATGAAAAACAGTTTGGATTAATCGTTAATTCAATGCTAATCAGAGTCCCGCGATTAGCATTGGCTGCACACATTTGTAAAGCTTAGTCTGGCAACCTATTTAGTCTAGACGCCCATTTTATTGGTTGAAAATAAACAAATTAAAATAAATTCCCCTTGAAACAAGACACTGTATTTGTCATGATCTCTTTTTAAACATTTGACTTACACAGATTTGTTTCAGTTAATTTTTCCAACTGCCTAACAGTAGATTAATGTTTGTTGCACAGGCATTTTCCTATACAGTATAAGTCAAATAGCCATATATTAAGATAATAAATGTACGTTTTGTATGTGAATGATGTATTTTGTGTTGATATATATTTTGTGTTATATATTATATATTTTAAAATATTTTAAAACAAATTTATTATGTGAAAATAAACTTATCAATAAAGTTATTTTGATTTTCCTCAAACCATTTTTGTGCTAAAGAAAATGCATTTTTCCTCACATTTAGTCAAAAAGAGGTTGTGGCGTGGAGGGACTTCTTTTGTTTTTTAATTAAAGGTTTTGTTTAATTAGCTTGAAGTAGAAATCCCTGAGGAACACCGTCATTATTGTTCAGCTCAAAAGGAACACAAACACTTTAAAGATTGTTGCCTTTTGTAAATAAATAAAGATCAGGAAAAATTTTGTGGTTCGTAGCGAACCGTGACACGTGTGTTGTTTCAAAGCGAACTGTGATTCAACCATGAAACTGTTACATGCACAGAAGAAAACGATAGACTGTGAGGATGGGAAGTACTCGTCTCTCTCCAGAGGAGAGACAGCGGCGTCTGAGGACTCGCCTCTGTATTTATTGCGCCTCTCCAGACCCTTTTCTAGCTTCCTGCCCTCTCCGTCGATCCCGCACGTCGTTCCCCTCTCTTTTGTTACTTCAGGTAACCATCTCGAAAGAGGGGCGTTATTGAGTCACCCTCAGTACCCATTGTTTTTGGTCATCCCTGGCTCGTTAGACATGGGCCGCATGTGTTGTGGGGAACGGGAACTATTTTGTCTTGGAGCAATGACCGTTACTCCCCCTGTCTAGTGTCGGCAGGAGCACGAGAGAGCTCGGTTCCTTTGCCGACTCACAATATTGATTTAACTGTCGTTCCAGAGTGTAATCATGATTAAGCTTCTGTGTTTAGTAAGGAGTTGGCCTCTTCCCTTCCTCCTCACCGTTCATATGATTGTGCTATAGACCTCCTCCTGGGGACAACTCCCCCTAGAGGAAGCCTTTATTCCATCTCATTGCCTGAGAGTGAGACGTTAAAGCAGTATACTACCGACGGTCTTAATGCTGGCACAATTTTCTTCTGGTTATCATCCCCAGACTAATGGCCAGGCAGAATGCGCAAACCAAGGTTTAGGGAGAATGCTCCATTGCCTCGCCGTAATCACTCTTCATGGAGCGTACTTCGGTTCCCTCGGTACAGCATTTATCACCAGAGCTAACCGGGTTTGGAAAACTGTACGCTCGAGCATCTTAAAGACACAGAGATTTCTTATTTCTGATTGTCTGCATTTAACTTTTGCTTTTCTCTCCTCATCTTCTTGATTGCTCCTCATTTGTTTCAGGTGTTCCTCATCTAGTTGATCCTTTCTTTCTCCCTATTTAAGCTCAGTTCTCCTCACTAGTCATTGTGAGGTCATACTGTTTGTTATTCCATGTATCAGTTTTCCTGAGAGTTTTTTTATTGTAACGTTTATTTTATTTCTATCTTCAGAGATCATTTCTGGTGTGAGATCTCCGTGACTTTTCTTTTCGTTGGAGAGTTCCTTGTTTATTAAACTTCATTTTTGACCTGCAATTGGATCTCTGGTTCTTGAGTGTCACACTTCCTCTGTGTGGAAGCAAACGAGGAGACACCCGGTTCGTCGCGCCTTGTTCTGTTCTTCAGAAACGACGTCCCTGGGCCTGGTACTCCATCACGGGATCAGATCGGGACATTCCTAATTCATACCCTCTTTGTGAATTTCCACAACCATGACACTTTCCAACTGTGTTTTTTATTTTATATGATTTACTTTCTAACAAAACATATCCAACATTTAAAAAAAAAACATTTTGAAAGATTTATTCTTATTCTCCGGTATCTTTAACAAATCCATAAGTCAGAAAAGGATACACTACCTCAAACTGGGGCCAGTTCATGTGCATGCCAGGGCCGTGGTTGTTACTGAACCACTTGAGATCCTCTTGTGTGTTTACAGCCAGAATGGTACGTTCAAACTCACGGTACACCGAGGAGTAACTGCAGATTGGAACACACAGGAAGACAAACAACACGGCAAGTTAACGTCTTAACCAAAAATACTATAACTGAACACTTGAGTCCCACACAAAATGTTTAAATCAGAATTAATCATTTTCTTTGATGTGCAAATACTTTTTCAGCGAAGCTGCTTTGACACACCTAAACAAGATATTAACGATAAATTTTACGAAACTTTGAGAACCAAGCTTAACCCAGTTATTTAAAGTTTAAAACTTTCCTGTTGTTTGTAAAATAACTTAAAAGATTTGTTTAAAAATGATCCTAGATTTTGAATGTTTTTGTGCTAACAGAAAATCATCTTGCGCTGACACCCATTTTTGTGTGATAATCTCACACTTAGCTTTACTCTATGGCTCGGTTTATTTACTATTTCACTGAGAAAGTGTGTCCCAGACAATTTTTTGTATGTTAATAAAGCACAATAAACTATTGTCTAAGCGCAAATAGAAAAAGTTTTTTTTTTGTTTAACAAATATATTTTTGTATTAAAAGAGACTGGTCAGTGCTTTTGAGTCATAGAAGTTGTGAACTGAGAGAGTGGGAAGGCACACCTCATCTTCTACTTTTGGACAATATGGAAGAAATATCTGGCAAATTATATAGTAAATGTAAATACAAAAGAGGTTAATGAAACATCACAGGTCATACTGGTTTTTATGATCAACAATTATATTCCAGTCCCTGTTGAAGACCATATCAAAGTTTTTGTCACTACCATCAGACAGAAAACAAAGGTAAACAAAAACTCTTTGACATGATTTCAGTGCATTGTTCACATTAGCTGTTTTGTTTCTTCTCTGTTGCTACTTCAGTCCTTTTCTTAAAAATTAGACTGTTCTGCCCTCGCTACTTCCCCAAGCAGCTAGACAGACAGCTAACTCCTCCAGTGATGACACAGCTGTTTCTTTAACTGTTTATTTTCTCATCACATGAAATACACATAAAATTGTATGCATTTGACGTTGTTGCATCTTTACCACATAAAAACCATATATAAAAGCTCTCATTAATAAACAATCGAATAAACAGATTCAACGTGATAAATCACTGTAAACCACTACTAAATCGCTTTTAATACCCATAAATATTTGAAATAATGTTATTTATCACTGACAGCCCACACTCAAGAAAGGGAAGAAAAATGTCAACCTTCGAGAAGACTCCAAACATTGTTCATTTTGGGAACCTTAAGCTAGAAGTAACCTGCGAACTGCCACGATTTCTGAGTGAGGAGGGTGGATGGTGTCAGAATAAGTGGTCTGGATCGCTTCACAGAGGAACTAGTGGCCTGGCATTTATGATTGCCCCCCCTCCCCCGACTTCCTCCCATTTGGAAAGATTGTGGTGGATTAAAGATCCAAACTGCAACTACTGTCTTGAGGAATGTTTGAAGTTTGGGATCAGAGAGAACCTTGGTGTCAAAGCCCAGCTCCTTGCTTGCTCCATTCAAATTAGTCCCGCAATCCGATCTTAGTTGCTTTACAGGTCTTCGGATGGAAAAGAACCTGCGTAGAGCATTGATGAAACTTGAGGTGTCCATGAACTCTATAACCTCCCAATGTCCTGCTCTTGTGCTCATGCAGGTAAACATCACTGCCCATCATTTATTTTTTTTGCATGGCCCCCACTGGTTCCTCATGAGGTGACCAGCCATGGCCCAAATACATAAACTCATACGTAAGAGGAATTTCTGTGGCTGTGTTCCTCCCCTTAGCTTGGAACATGTCACACATGAATGAATTGCTGATCTGACATTTACCTCCAATAATCCAAAGGCTTGAAAGGGTTTTCTCTGCATTTTAGAGTCCTCCGACTCTATGTCCTCCGACTCTCTGACCAGCTTTCTCAAGGTAGGGAGACAATTTCACTGAAGCGTTTCCATTTGAATTTTTTTTTTCTTCTGTTATTAGCTTGATTTCCTCTGAAAATCTCTAATGTTGAACTTATCATCACTTCCATTACTTATCACTTAACCATGCACTGGATGACAGTTGTGCTGCTGTAAGAGACCTAGAGCTCTGGTCTGCTGTGTTGCACTCAGAAGGTACCTAATTCCATCAAGTTGGGTTAGGGTTGTTCAGTTGTTCATGTAGACGTGAAATTTTCTGGACTCGTTGTGAGTGTACTCGGAGACAACTCTACCGTCCGTGAAGAAATTTACTGAACTCACTTGAATATCCATCTCATCTCTTAGGACCCCTCCAAACTCTGTTGCCAACCCTGCTGCACAGAGATCAAGGCTGGGAATGTTAAGCTCGGGTTTTGCAGCAAGCTTGGCCTTTCCAAAGATGAATGCGATTTCCTTTTCACCGTCAAAGTTGATTGCATTTCACATATGCTACGGCTGCTATGGCTTTGGTCGATGCATCGCAAAAGATGGCAAGTTCCCTATGTGCTGCATTTACTAGGGAGAAAGAACAAAAGGGTCTTGGAATGCAAGTGGGCTTGAGGTGCTTCAAGTCATTTTTTCACTCCAGCCACTTGCCACACATATCTTCAGGAAGCAGATCATCTCATCCATTGGTGAGTTATCATAACTGTCCCTCTCTTTGATGCTAACTGGCAACTGCAAACCCCAGAGGACCAAAAAGACTTTTGATAGTGGACAGGATACCTCTCTTTGTGTAAGGCTTCTCAGTATTGGAAACTCTAAATGTTAATGTGTCCTCCTTCATGAAGTCCACTCACCAGATCATCACTAGGAAATGCTCAAATTGGAAGCGGCAAGCAAGTCTTGAGCTTCCTGGAGAAGTTTGACTGCTTCTGGTTTTGTTGGAATGGACTTCAAACCTACATAAAAATGTCTTTGAACAAACTGCTTGGTTTCTGGACTGTACGGCACTTCGGATTGGCATGCAGCATGTTTGAGTCCGAAAATGGCAACAGCTGGTGAAGGGCTATTACCAAATACATGTACCTTCATCCTGAACTCCACAATCTCCTCTTGAGGATCATTCTTGTGATACAAGATGAACCCGGGGAAGTTTCAGTGGCTCTCTTCTACCAGGAAAGAGTGGAACATTTGCTGGATGTCTGCTGTAATCACTCTGCCTCCTGTCTGAAGCGAACAAGAACCCCAGCAAAGCTATTGCTAATATTTGGACCTGTAAGAAGTATGTCATTCAAAGACACCCCATGGAACTTAGCACTTGAATCAAAGGCAACCTTGATAAACACCAAAGAAAGGAAGGTACCAGCACTCCTCTCCTTGAGATTGTCAAATAGCCCATGCATAAATTCAATGAAGTGTTTCTCCATTTCTGGAGGCTTTCTTGAGTGTGCAGTGGAGAGACTGCCAGACCAGAAGAACTGCCAGACTTCTGTTTTTTGGGAGATGTAGCCTCAATGAGCGGAAAGGAAGTGGAGGGACCCAGCTGTTAGTATTGTCTTGGCAGAAATGTCAACTTCTAGGAAGTGTTGGTCCTCAAGTGACAGAACTAATCTTTGATCACTTTAAATTTCGAGCAAACCATGGCTCTTTCAGTGGATGAAGTGGTTCCTTGACATGGATACTATATTGACAAGGAGGGAGTTGACTGGGTCACCCATTCTCCAAAATGTTGGTTTTGAAGGTTCCCACAACATTTGGCTTATAAGCTCCTCCTACAGCAACCCACCCAACCTCTGAGCAAATGGAGTGTTGACTGGACCATTGACTATAATGCACCTTGTGCACTTGTATTATATATCATCCTAGCAGCAGCAAAATGTCAGCCTCTGGGTCTAATTCTTGTTTCTTTAGAGTTAAGTCGTTTACAAATGGAGAGCTGAGTTGGAAAGGCAGTGTCAATCCGGAAAAAGGGTCCCCTGCCACTGCTGCTTCATTTATGTTCTTCTGGTCCATATTGAAATTTGAGGTTGCTGGGTTTTCAATGTAATCTTGTGTTGTTTATAATATTGTTGTTTTTTATAAAATGTATGTTTTCAATGTTATTTGTTGAGCTCATTGTTTTGTGAATGGACTAGTCCTTTTTGCATTTAATTCACATTGTTTGGTTAATGAGAAAGTTTGAGTGTTTTTTGAGTTTGAGTTGTCTTTTTTAGCATTGAGTTTGGTCTCCCTTGATCTCAAGTTTGATCTTGAGAGGCTCCTGTCACCCTCCCATAGGGTGGTGATCTTTTCAGGAATTCCATTTTAAAGACCTCAATGCTGTCATCGCATCATAAGGGTTGGGGGACACCCTCCTTCTTTGTTGCCTCTTGCTCCTCAACTACCCCATTTATGATTGGGTATGTCCCTGGGCCAGGGGGCAGAATGAGAATGCATGCAGGTTCTACGGCCTTAGTATCTAATGTTTTCGCTCTGTATGGAAGGAATGTGGGTATAGCCTTCGAGGAGGACAATAATTTGTCATACGTTGAAGTGAAAAGCCGAAATGCTAAGCTAAAATGAACCTCTAGGGTTACTTTCATAACACATATGAAAGTAACCCTAGAGACTTATGTTCCCTTGCCATGTCTTCTGGTCAGTGTAACTGGGGATGCCTTATGGTAATTGTGGGTTCGGCTCCTTGGAAACAACAGGAAAGTGTAGGGCTTATATACCCAGTGTAGGTGTGGTATGTTAATTTTTTCAACTGCATATTGAAAGTGCTTCATTGGCCCATTGTAATTTGTTGAAAGGATTTGGACACTGTGATTATTCCCATAGTCAATCAATTCAACATATGATTCTGTTCCTTCTTACAGGGAAAGGGGGTTGCAAAGTAACTTAGACATTATTTTTGTTCTCAATAAAGATCTTGCTAATGAGATCTATTTTTCCACCGTAATAGAAATACAAACATTCAGATACAGAAAACCCATAGTCTCTTCATTACAGCCCTTTCTATTGCATTCAAGAATGTACAGGCCCAAGGTCAGGCTGACCTGAGTTTAAAAACCTCACTCACCCCCACCGCTCCTGAAAGCTGAAGTCAGCATTTCTTGCAATAAGCACATTATGTTCCATGTCCCCCCTCTTGTAAAAGTGTTCACACCCACTGATCTGAAATGTATAAATACCCTGAACAAACTGCTAATAAATCTGTGACTGGTTGATGCAGGACCCCCTGTCGTGTTTCTTTCCTCGTCACCCTGAGATCTCAGAAAACTTCATCTCGAGAGAAAGGGAACAGAGTCCTTCCATCACACCACCATCACCCTACTTTGTGATAGGTGTCAGAGTTTCAGTGCATTCTAATAAACAAAGCCACAATCAGCAATCACAATCCTTCCATAGGCACTGCTTACAGTGAAGTCATCCTCTAATCACAGCTCACTACCAATCGATCACATGCTCTAAAAGAGTTCCTCCAACTCCAACAGGGTTGTCAGATCTACTGTTCACACCTAACAACTCTCCTTCATAGTTACCCCTATCTGCTAATAACTTACCGATGCAGTGTCTCCGGACGTATGCGCATTATTTTCGTCATTCCAAAAGTCTTCCCCAGCACTGAGAACATACCGGAACGCGGATGCGGTTCAGAATCGGCAATATTATGTCCCCTCTGGTTTGTACTGCCAAAATTACACCGATCTCTTGGGTTCAGTACACACGCTCTCGCTCAAACGGTCTCTCCAGCTGAAATGTCTTTCCCTCAGTCGATCTAAGTTCATCCATTGGCTGCTGGAACTCAAAGCTAACAAAAAATTATTGGCTGTTCCAGCAGGCAAACTGTCAAAAATGCAGTTTGATTTTGCAGATTTGATTTTTGGTTCTTTTAATTTGCTATTTTCATGTTTTTATTTTTTGTTGAAATATAGCAGCTAAAAAACACCACCAAAAAGTTTGTGGGTGGAAACTATATAAACAATAAATGTCAAATAAGTTATACATAAAAATTCAGAAACTGAGATTAATCCTTAAGCTATGACCAGTTTTTCAATTATTTACATTTTTATAATATATGTGTATATAAAACTATATTCATCCTTCTCACTTTGTGCATAGCAACAGTTTTGTTTTGTGAAATAAAGTGAATAAAATATTGACAACAATAAGAAAATAAAAGTTCTGCATCGTCATAGCATTTGAGTTTTATATATATATAAATCATATATGGTTTAAAATGCTAGGTAATCAATCCCTTTACCTCTTCTCACTCATTGTAGAATGTTAAGCTGTAATTCTTTCTATAGTTATTTTTGTGAAAGTAACTCAGTAGTAATATATGAGTAGTGTAACAAATTACAGTTCTGAAACAGAAATATTGTAAGTTAAGCGATTACTTTTTAATCTCTACTGTATAACTATTTGGAAGTGACTTTGTGTGGAATACAAACTTTTATATTTAACGCTTAATAAAGCAACTTTCTATAGTGAGGTCAGAACAAAGCACATAAGTCAAACTTTACTAAACTTGTGGAGAACTAACTTCTGGCTTTCTGTGAGGTTAAGGTGTCGTTTGATGTCCAGCAGAGCTTCTTTGAGGAAGGTCAGTCGTTTGACTTCATGCTGCTGGCATTGATCAAACACATGCTCCATACTCTCCATATACTGAGGCCTGCACTTGGACAGCTCATCCAGAGACTTCTCGTACTTCTCCTTGGCCTATCAGAAACACATAGCAGCATGTAAATGGCACAGAACCTTCAATAATAACACTGAAGAGAACAAAGAAACATGCACAACCAGAGAATTCCATTATTATTCTATTATTCACTATTATTTAAACCAGGTCTTAAAAAACGAAACGGTTCACTCCAAGTAAAATTGTTAAAAATAAAGTTTCCATTCCTGCGTCCCTCGCTAAATATTCTGTTCCATTTTCGATTCGAATGAAAAAAAAAAACACTTTAATAAATTTAAATATCTGTAATACATATAAAGACATGCTTACACTCAAAGATAATATTGCACGTGATATGTACACGAAGTAGTTCAAGCTACATCTCTGTGCGCAATGGCAACACGTCAATACAGAAAAATTCAATAAACAAATGGACCAGTTTGGAAACATGTCATAGGTGAATCATAAGGGATATTTGAGGGTATTCTTGATTTACATAAGCTTTTAGCACTGAAGGTTCTGCTGTTTAGCTTTGTTTAAAACAAGATTAAAATGAGCATTAAAATCTTTTTCATGGTTATTTTTTTTAAGTTATCAAATGTTTTTTCTCAGAAACCCATATTCACCCCCCAAGAAACAATAAAAAAGATTATTGGGACTATTTCCCATATTAATTCAATTAATATAGCCACGGAAGCATTCATTTTTTTAAATAATTGAAATTCAAGTTAAGCTGGAGTCATACATATACAAGTATGTTTAAAATTTAATACAAACATTAAACTCAGCAGAATTGATTAAAGAAATTGACTATTTATAATGAAAGTTGAAATAAAACATGTCTAAATATTTTAAACCTTTGCCTTCTACAATGAAGAGTACAAATTATGAAAAAAGAATATTAGTCATATTTGAGACCAACCATAACTCAGTAGGGAAAATGGGCTTTGGTGATTGCGCAAGGTCTGGATCTTGAATACGAAATCTCCTGGAATGTCCTTAGGCTCAGGACGATATGTGACGTTAAACTGTAGTAAAACAGAGCTCATCAGGTTTAATCTTTTTGCTAAGCTAATGTACTGCAGAGATTACAGAGAAAGGATATTTGGATCCTTCCAGGCAGTAGCGCCCCATTGGAAGAGTGAGTATAATGGCTAGCAACTCTGGATCTCTGATATTGTAGTTCTCCTCTACAGGGTAAAGTTCTGGGAGAAAAATGCACATGGATGGAGATGTTCTTAGTCTCCGGACAGCTGGGACATCACAGCACCCACGTCAGCAGTTAAGGCATCTCCTTGAATTGTCAACTGTAGTTTTTGGTTGAGATGGATCAACAGAGTCTTGGAAGAAAAGGCTTTGTTCAGTTCTTGGAATGCTTGAGAATTCCAGTTCAGGGTGCGGAGTTGTCCCAAAAGTAGGAAGTGCGAGTCCCAGAGATCCCAACCATAGTTTTAGTTGAGTGTTCCTGCCAAAGCTGGGAGGTTTTCGTCAGCCCAGATGGCGATAGCTGATTCAGCTGCGGGTCAAGCATCTGCATCATTGCATGCTATGGCGACCATACAGGTCTTTTAGGCCAGGGTCCTCCGTGGAATACACCAAGGTGGTGGCGACCAGCAGTCTCTCAGAGACTTGCTCTCAGCCGCTGATTTGCCACCTCATGCTACAAGATCAGCCGTGCTGAACATCGGTTGCGCGATGTCCACGCTTGTAGTCCAGGAACGCTATCTGTGTTCAGAGCAGGCTTCAATGCGTCCCGAGGACCGATCTCGGTTTCTGGACGCGCCTGTCTCCCCAGATGGCCTCTTTGGCGATGCTGTGGAGATTTTGTGTCAAAGGTCTCCGCGTTCAGGAAGCAGGCGGAGGGTCTGGGAATAGTTCCACGCCAGAAGCGGTGGGCTCCGCTGCTTCTGTGCCAGAACCCTCTCTGCCTGTTCACTGCCAAAGAGAACATCTCCCACCATGGTCCATTCCTTCGATTTCTGGTCCAAGGAAGACCCCTGCATGGCGGAAGGCGCAGCCAACCTCTGAGGCTTTTTGAAAGCAGACGAGAGTTTCTAGTCAACTCGGTAGGATATGAGTTCTTTTCCAGGTCAAGCCACCTACCCAGCGGCCCTTGAAGGGGGGGAGTCCACCACACGCACCTCGCTGCCATCCTCCGGGATGGCGACTCCCAACGTGTTGGGAAGAACTTATTTTCTACCCTAGAATAGCGGACTCGCATGACTATTGGCGCATCCCGACTCTGCCCCTGTCTGCTTACCTTAGAGCCTGGTGGAAGCTTCCCGGGGTCTCACAGTGGGTGGTCCGGAGAATCCGGCAGGGCTACACGATTTAGTTTGTGAAAGCCCCTAGGTTTCGAGGCTTGGTACACACCCCTGTCCCTAGGACAGGCACCTCATTACTGCGAAAGAAGATCGACGCTCTTTTGGATAAAGGAGCAGTCGAGCCAGTCCCTCCTGCCGATGTGGAGCGTGGGTCCCATACTTCCTGGTCTCCAAGAAATCAGGCAGGCTGCGACCAATCCCGGACCTGAGGCATCTGAACCGTTACCGGGCCAAGTTTTGGTTTCGGATGCTGACGGTCCACAGCATTCAACCGTGGATCCGTCCTGGGCATTGGTTTGCAACAATCGACGTGAAGGACTCGTACTTCAGGTAGAAGTGATACCAAGACACAGACCATTCCTAAGGTTCTATTTTGAGGACAATACATACCATTACAGGGTCCTACCCTTCAGTCTTGCCCTCTCCCCTCGCACCTTCACCAAGGTAGCCAGGGCAGCGCTAGCCCCGCTTCGCCGGGCAGGCATTCTGATCCTGGATTACCTCGTCAATTGGCTGTTACTAGCCTCGTCCAGGGAACAGTTGATCTGACTCCGGGGCAAGGTGATCACGGACTTAAACCACCTGGGTCTGAAGGTCAACTGGGAAAAGAGTCGCCTCACTCCGGTTTTCTCCGAGAGCATGTGGGCGCACTTGTCGGTAGGCCAAGCCCGTGCTTTGCTAGCCCGGCGGTGTCCTCACAACAAGTGGTCAAACTGAAGTTACTTCAGAGGCTCCTGGGGCATATGGCAGCCGCAGCCTCATTCATTCCGCTCGGGCTCCTGCTTATGCAACCACTTCAACCACTCTTATGAATTCCGAGTTGGGCATGGCGTCGGGGAGCCTTCGTCTATCCATGACAGTCGGTGCGCTTCCTGTGATGCGAAGTGCCTCTAGCGAGCACCTCCAATCGTGTGGTGGTCACCACCGATGCCTCAAAGACCGGCTGGGGCGCCGTGTCCGGTTCCTGGGACGGACATCTATCTCGCTGGCACATCAACCGTCTCGAGCTAGCCACTCCTCCAGCGTCATCATGTGCTGGTCAGGACAGACAGCACTGTGGTTGTACCGTACATCAACCACCAGGGCGGTGTACACTCCCGCTTCTTGCACTACCTCGCCCAACACCTGCTCCTCTGGAGTCAGAGCAGACTTTGGTTGCTCAAAGCACTACACATCCAAGGGGAGTCCAACAGGATCGCGGTTCCACAGCACGGCAGGAGAATGGCGACTCCATCTTCGGGCTATTCAGCAGATTTGGGACATCTTCGACTAGACCCAGATATTCCTGCTGCCTCCCGCGAGAACACCCATTGCCGGCTTTTACTCCATGTCCTTGGCTCCTCTCGGGACAGATGCGCTGGCCCAGGAAGAAACGCTTATACACGTTTCCCCCAGTGAGCCTTCTAGCACAGTAACTGTGCAAGGTCAGGGAGGACGCACGAGCTGCTTCTGGTCACGCCCCTCTGTCCGAACAGAGCCTGGTCCTCTCGTATGTTTCGGAGGCCGGCGTCCAGCTTACCAGGCGTGTGAGATTCGCTTCCTCTCCATTGGTGACTACTGTCTCTGCCAAGTTTTACCTCGCAGAACGATGGCCTTGGGGTCGAGGGGTGCCCTCCTTCTGGTAGTTTTTTTTGACAGCGGTTCAGTGTTGAACAACTTCCTCGTCAATAAAAGTTCCGGGCAGGGGCAGAAAGAGTTCCCATTCAGGTGACTACGGCCTTAGCAGCTAACCTTGATCCTGTTTAGCGCCGGCCTGTTTGGATGGACTTCGGGCATGGCGCTTTATAGAGGCTCCCATTCAGTCGGCCTTCTCCCGACTAACATCACCAGACTGAAGGGGAACATCTAGGTTACTTGCATAACCCCATGTTCCCTGAATAGGGAACGGAGACGTTACCCTTTTGCCATGCCCTGGAATTCGGGAATCTGAGGTGCCGAGAGGTAAGTGGGTTCGGCTCCTTGAAAAATCCCATAGTGAGCATAGGTCACACCCGGCTTTATACCCGGCTGATTGCTAATCAATCACCTACGTCTGTGAATTAATTTGCCCGTTATAGAGTTCAGTTCGTCTCTCCCATAGGGATCAGCTCCCATTCAGTCGGTCTTCTCCAGACTAACGTCTCTGTTCCCTATTCAGGGAAAGTGGGGTTACACAAGTAACCTACACGTTATCATTAACTCCCATGTTAAATTGCCAACTTTGCAGCTAGAAAAAAACTCGTATTTTCACCCCTGGCTCCACCAGTTTAATTGAAATTAATTTTCATTACTAGCAGTAGCATTAACCTCTTAAGCCCTGAGGCCTATTTTCCGAAAATCCTATACTTCTACTTTTTAAGGCATTTCTCAGCTTTTACAAGGTCTAAACTGCAAATCTTGGTATCAAAATGAAGATAGGTTCCTGGGGAGTGGTGTGGATGAGTTAATTTGACAGTCAAGAACACTGGGTAAGAGTAATTGATGTTGGAATGGCCAAAAAATGAACTCCGCCTAAAAAAAAAAACATGTTTCCTCCAATATCTCCTTATTTTACTTATAACGAAGCAAATAAACACAATCAATTGTAACCACTACATATCAAGAACATCTGTAGCAAGTTTGGTGTTCATACTACAAGAAACTAATATTCTGTAAAGGTTTTGATTGAACAAAGTTCAGGCGTAATCCATGTTGGCACAGTTTGGCACAATTTGGCACAATAATTGAAATATGGAAAAAATCTTGTCCAAAGCTTCAGCTACGTTCATAGTCTTCTTTTCTTGCTTATGGGACATGATTTCAGCAAAAAAAAACTCCTAAAGAAACGCTGTAAAAGGGGGTAGAAGCTCATTTACGCCATCTTGCTGCGCTTTTGGGAACCTTTCATTCACAAACGCTTTCGACGTCGAGCTTCTGCGTGTCCCTACCCCCCGACCATCTGTCCAATCCGGGAGCTCTATATATCGCTGGAAAGCTCTGATTCTGAGGAAACCAATCAGCTCAACCATTTTGAGACTGACTGGATCGCCGACGAATCACACGACGCGCAGCGTGGAGAGACGTGCTCTTACGCACGGGGAGTCATTCCATATTTGGTGACGTAAGAGGAGCACTGGAGCAACAGAAAAAACACAAAATGGACTTTTCGCGAAGCTATCGACCGGACATAACAAGAAACGGACTTTTATCACTATGGAAATAACTTTTTGTTGAAAAAACGGCAAAGGTAAGACAAGATTTACATGCTTGCTTGGTTTTCGCTGGCGTTTTTTCGGGGAACTTTCGCTCGCTGCTCTGAAATACTTCATGCAATGTAAATGAGTTGCATATCGCTGGATTCAGCTGGTTGTTAGCTTTCATTTAATGCCATGGTTTGGGTGTTTCCGTTTATATTGTGGATACATATCGCATTATACGAATTATACATTATATGAATTATACTCCGGACATGTTGTTATTTATTTGCATGGCGTTCGAGCTGTGGTTAACGGATATGAAATTGAATTAGATACGTTTTTTAGAGGAGTTTCCGCTGAACACAACAGTATTTAATATGTGTGGGTTATTCTCAGGGTTAGTGAGCTATGATTGAAAATGTAACGCACAAGGGGGCAAGTCCCCGGTACCGGGGACTCTCGGGCTTAAGAGGTTAATAACTGGGTTACATTTCAAACTATTGAATAATGTGTTGCTTTCAATGCTATTTATTTTCTACTTGCCATTTAATGACTAAATGTCTAGAAATCAAATAAAAAAGTGAAACTTTAACATTTCAACCATGTTTGAATCAATAGAAGCTCATAAAAAAGGAATTTTAGATTAGGTTTAGCTCAAAGTTGAGTGGGAATTTAGAGAAAAGAGATAACTGCTGTTTTCCCCTGCTGCTGCGGCTAGTTGTGATTAACTGAGGGTCTGGATCGAACCAGCACTTCTAAAACTCTCTGGTGTCTGTCTGCTGTTATTAGATAGCGGTGGCCAATATCTTCATTCAATTTCAATACGTGAGAAACTGAATGTGTAAACAGTGAAATGCATGTCGTACTCAATGCGAGAGAACTTGAGAACCCTGCATTTCTCATCTGTTTCTCTTTCTTTTTTTTGTTAATTAATTCTTTGTAATCTCAAACTTTCGCTCTGCAGGTACTTCTGAGCAGCACAATTTTTCGCCAGTTACCAGTCACGGGGGGTTGCTCAACTCGCATTTAATTGAACAGAGTTCTCGCGCCCCATATATCACTACTGGAAATATCACAATAGCCACATATATTAAAAAAAATATGGCGCTTCGCTAGATCTTGAATCAAAACGTTCGGTTTGGTCTGTAGCTCCAGGTCCATATGGGACAGCTCCTGGGTCTGGATCTGGACCACACTAGAGAAGGTACAGTCAGCTTTTAAACCGGTTGTTTGGAAATATTTTGTTGTTGAATATGACAAAGATGAGAAAAGAATGGTAAATAAATTTTTTCAGATGTAATAAATAATCACACAGTAACTCTGATGAGAGAGAGAGAGAAAGAGCTGCAGCAGCATTTTATAGATTTCCAGCTGAATCTAAACAACAGGTAAATGGGTCGCTGCCATGAGAAGTAGAGTGTAACATTAGCCCCATGCAGTGAATATTTTATTGGTGGTAAGTTACTTACTTACAACTTTTTCATGTTTCAAATAATCAAAAATAACAAAATACTATCATATTACACTAACGTAAATACTATTACTGGTCAATGGGTGATGTATGGCACCTACATTTACTATAGACATGTTGCGTTACATTGGTGTAAACAATAGCTACTTTTCTTTGCCTGTGGGTAAACAGTGATGACCAGTGATGGCCCCAGCCTACAATCCACTATTATTTGCTTTTGTGCCAACCCCAGAAAAAAGAAAACACAATAAAGAACGTGTAAAGGAAGACAGCAAGCAAAGGAGATAAGGTTAATGCAATATAGAGCATGCAACAATCAGGACTAGTTTGGAAGCAAAAAGCCACCCACAACTTATGTCTTAAAAGTCCCAATAAGCAACAGAAAAAACTGTAGTCCACAGAGAAGTAACAAAAACACAAGAATCAAGAACACAGAGAAATTGAGCTGAAGCTAGAACCGTAATTGACCAGTAAACACAAGAACAAGGCAGCTTATATACACTGATGAAATGATTAACACACATAAAAGAAATCAATTATTATTTATGAAATAATACTGAGAGCCACCAAAAAAGAATAAGACATCATAAAGATTACAAAAATGGCAACATCTAGTGTTCATAGACCTGGCCAGGGACATCTCCTGGTATTTCCCTTGGAACAAGAGTTTCCATGGGCTATAACATTCTGGATGAAAAGAGGATCCAAGATGTCCTTGGAAGGAACCCATTACCACAAAACAGGCTTCAGGAAGGACACATGGAACGTAGGATTTATCAAAAAATTATAAGAGGCAGGATTGATTGAAATGTATCGTTGAAAGAGTTTCAGAGATTCCATCTTTAATGAGATGTTCTTTGTGGATGACCAAACTCTCTGACAAGGACAAATAAAGGACCCATGGGCATAATAAATATTGCTGGACCAAGCTCTTCGTCAAATTGATTGGCAGTGTTCCCTTTCAGTCCGTCCTGGAGACGTTAGTCGGGATTAGACCGACTGAATGGGAGCGAATCACCGTGGGAGCGACTGCCGAACATATCAACGGGCAAATAAATTCTTTCAAATTAATTGATTTTCATCAAAGGTCTCCACGATCAGGAAGCAGGCGGAGGGTCTGGGTATAGTTCCACGCCAGAAGCAGCGGGCGTTGCTGTTGTGCTGGAACCCTCTCCGCCTGTTCGCTGCCAAAGAGTACGTCTCCCGCCATGGTTTACTCCTTCGACCTCTGGTCCGGGGAAAACCCCTGCATCAGAAGACCGAGCCAACCTTTCTTGGACTTGGGCGCGTGCTCCGCTGGCCATGGCAGAGGACGCGGGGGCACAAAACCCCTGCCCTCATCTGACCATCTCCCAGGGTCCGCCCCTGGTGATTCCGCCCACAAGTCGCCTCCAGGCGGCCCCGCCATGGGGACCATCGGCACGTCCCGACCACACCCCCTGTCAGCTTACCTGGGAGCCTGGCTGAAGCTTCCCGGGGCCTCACAGTGGGTGGTCCGGACAATCCGGCAGGGCTACATGATTCAGTTCGTGTCTGCCCCCAGGTTTCGAGGTGTGCTTCACACTCCTCTCCCCCGGACAGGCGCCTCATTCCTGTGAGAGGATATCGACGCCCTTCTAACAAGGTGCGATCGAGCCGGTACCCCCAGCCGATATGGTACGCGGGTTTTACAGCCCATACTTCCTGGTCCCCAAGAAATCAGGCGGGCTGCGACCAATCTTGGATCTGAGGCGCCTAAACCGGCACCTGGCCAAGTACCGGTTCAAGATGCTGACGGTCCGCTGCATTCTACCGTGCATCCGTCCGGAGATTGGTTCGCAACAATCGACCTGAAGGACGCCTACTTTCAGGTAGAAGTGGTTCCGAGGCACAGGCCCTTTCTAAGGTTCTGTTTTGAGGGCCATGCATACCAGTACAAGGTCCTACCCTTCGGTCTTGCCCTTCCCCTCGCACCTTCACTAAGGTTGTCAGGGCCGCTCTAGCCCTGCTCCGCCGGGCAGGCATTCGGATCCTGGACTACCTCGACGACTGGCTTCTCATAGCCTTGTCCAGGGACCAGTTGATCCGACACCAGGGCAAGGTGCTCTCGCACTTAAACCGTTTGGGTCTGAAGGTCAACTGGGAAAAGAGCCGCCTCACTCCGGTGAAGGCCATCTCTTTTCTCAGGATGGAGCTGAACTCCGAGAGCATGCTGGCGCACCTATCGGTACAACGCGCCAGGGCCTTGCTGACCGCGCTCTCCGCGGTGTCTTCTCTACCAGTGGTCAGACTGAAATTATTTCAGAGGCTCCTGGGGTATATGGCAGCCGCAGCCCCAGTCATTCGAATCGGGCTCCTGCGTATGCGACCACTGCAGCTATGGCTTCTCTCGCGAGTTCCGAGTTGGGCATGGCGTCAGGGAGCTCTACGTCTGTCTACGGCAGACGCGCTCCCTTACCTGAAGGTCTGGAATTCGGAGTGCTTCCTGCTGTCCGAGGTGCCTCTCTCGAGTCCCTCCGACCGCGTGGTTGTCACCACTGACGCCTCCAAGACCGGTTGGGGCGCTGTGTGCGGTTCCCACCGAGAGTCCGGTGCCTGGACCAGACGGCGCTCTCGCTGGCACATAAACCGTCTCGAGCTAGTTGCAGTCACCCTGGCGTTGCGGCGCTTCGGCCCGATCCTCCGGGGTCGGCACGTGCTGGTCAGGACAGACAGCACCGCGGTAGCAGCATACATCAACCACCAGGGCGGTGCGGCTCCCGTGCTCTGCACTACCTAGCCCAACGATTGCTCCTCTGGAGTCAGAGCAGACTTCTGTCGCTCAGAGCCTGTCACATCCCTGGGGAGTGCAACCGCATCGCGGATTCGCCGTCCAGGTTCCACCCCAGGGCGGGAGAATGGCGACTCCATCCTTGGGCTGTTCAGCAGATATGGGATATCTTCGGCGAGGCCCAGGTAGGCCTGTTGCCTCCTGTCAGAACACCCATTGCCAGCTTTTCTACTCCCTGTCCCTGGCTCCTCTCGGGACAGATGCACTGGCACACTGCTGGCCCAGGAACAAACGCTTGTACGCGTTCCCCCCAGTGAGCCTTCTGGCACAGTTACTGTGCAAGGTCAGGGAGGACGAGCGAGAACTGCTTCTATTTGCCCCTCTGGCAGAACAGAGCCTGGTTCCCAGACCTCTGCGCTCGTGACAGCCCCCCCCTGGCCGATCCCTCTGAGTCCGGACCTCCTGACTCAGGGGGGGGGGGATACAGGCACCCGCGGCCAGACCTCTGGGCCCTACACGTATGGCATATCTGTCCGCGATGGACCCCGAGCCTCTACCACCCTCCGTGGTGAGAACTTTAAACCACGCGTTAGCGCCCTCTACCTGAGCGTGCTACGCTGGCAAGTGGGGGCGGTTCGTCGATTGGTGTTCCTCCCGTCAGGAAGATCCTGGGACGTGCCCTATCAGAGTCGTGTTGACCTTCTCCAGGAGAGGTTCGATCGGAGGCTGTCCCCTTCGTCCCTCAAGGTTTATGCCGCCGCTATTTCTGCCTTTCACCTTCAGGTCGAAGGGAAATCAGTGGGCAGCCACGAACTGACGGTGAGATTTCTCAAGGGAGCTAGGCATCTTAGGCCGCCTAGACCCCCCTCTGTTCCCTCTTGGGACCTCTCCGTCGCCCTGTCTGGGCTGCGGAAGTCTCCTTTTGAGCCTTTGCACTCTACGGAGCTGCGCGTCCTCTCACTGAAGACCGCACTCCTGCTCGCTTTTGCCTCATTTAAGAGGATGGGAGATCTCCAGGCACTGTCCACCGACGAATCCTGCCTGGAATTCGGCCCTGTCGATTCCCTGGTTACCATCAGACCCAGGCCTGGATTCATCCCCAAGGTCCCATCCGTCCCCTTCCGGGACCAGGTGGTGACCCTGCAAGCTCAGGAGGAGGCAGAACCAGCCCAGGGTTCGTTATGTCCTGTGCGAGCTCTCCGGATCTACTTGGACAGAACCCGGGAGCTTCGTTGCTCCCAGCAGCTCTTCGTATGTTTCAGAGGCCAGCGTAGGGGTTCCGCAGTCTCCAAGCAACGGCTTGCCCACTGGCTAGTGGAGGCTATATGCCTTGCTTATGAGGCGTGTGAGGTTCCCTGCCCTCTCCATCTGAGGGCCCACTCCACTCGCGGCATTGCTGCCTCATGGGCGTTGGCTAGAGGGGCCTCACTCGCCGACATATGTAGAGCTGCGGGCTGGTCTACACCTAACACTTTCGTCAGGTTCTACAACCTTGACGTAGGCTCTGTTCCCTCTGCGGTCCTGAGTGGTGGCAGTCACCCTTAGGGAACGGAGCAGGTGTACGCTTGCAGTACTCTCCTCGTCATCAGGAGAAGTACACCTTTCTAAAGAGTTCCCCCCTTCGGGCGGCTCTCCCATCCTCCCCCCTCCGGCATCTGACTGAGCGGAGCAGTCAGCGCTGCCAGGTTCCGTGTGGTTGCTTTGCTTCGGCCTGGCCCCCGCAAAACTAGGGTACAAATCTGGGAGTCCCTCTTTTGGCGCTCCCTTTCTATGTTTCTCTATACAGCTCCCCTTTCAGGTGGCTAGTATGAACCATCCCGTTACACCCCTTGCCATTGGTGAGTAACGATGACTTCCGTCTCTGCCGATTTTCTCTTGCAGAACGATGACTCGCTGGTTGCCCTTCGGGCCTCGACGCGATCTCTGCCTTTCCTCCCTGCGGGTCGAGGGGTGCCTCCTTCTGGTCGTCAGCATCAACCGAGTACAGCTAAGCTCTCAGTGTTGGACGACTTCCCCGTCAATGAGTATTCCGGGCAGGGGCAGAAGGAGTTCCCATTCAGGTACTACGGCCTTATACTAACCTCTCTTTTTGAGTTTAGTGCCGGCCTGTCTGGATGGACTTCGGGCATGGCCCTTTACAGAGGCTCCCATTCAGTCGGTCTAATCCCTACTAACGTCTCCGGGACCGACTGAAAGGGAACGTCCAGGTTACTTGCGTAACCCCACGTTCCCTGAATAGGGAACGGAGACGTTACCCTTCACCATGCCCTTGAAGTCATGGATCTGAGGTCGCTGGTAGGTAATAGGTCCAGCTCCTCGGAAAATTCCATACTGGTAGCGTAGGCACACCCGGCTTTATACCCAGCTGATTGCTAATCAATCACCTACGTCTGCAAATTAATTTGCCCGTTGATATGTTCGGCAGTCGCTCCCACGGTGATTCGCTCCCATTCAGTCGGTCTAATTCCGACTAACGTCTCTGTTCCCTATTCAGGGAACGTGGGGTTACGCAAGTGCCTGGGACATGGTACTGCTGCCACCTCCTGCTCCAGGAGGTGTGAACTCATATTGGCACTCAAAAGGTGACATACTCATGGCTCAAGTGCTTATGTGAATATTCTGTCCAGATGATGACTGCTGGAAGAATGACATTTCTCTGTCGGACGTCGGAGAGTGCTCTCCACGTCTTGATTAATGCGTTCTGTTTGACTAATAGACACAGAAACAGACTCAGTCCCACTCCAAATGAGCTACAAAAGGACCACCAAAATCAAGAAGTAAACTGGGGACCTCTGAGACAATGTCCTGGGGAAAGCTAAACACCCTGAAAACATGTTGAGAAATGATTTCGACCACTGAGAAACCCAACCGGAAGATGAGACATCAGGGATATAAGGAGCTAAATAAGCTTCATAACGAAAATAGCCTGTATAAGACCACGGGTTCGAGCAAGAAGGTTGGGGAATGACATGATTTAAATGTGTTTGCTCACGTGTGGTTTACCTTCTGCACATCCTGTTTGCACTTCTCTGTCTTCTCATGGAGTTTTTTCTGCTGTCCTGGATCTACAGATACATCTGCTTCTCGAGCTGCTGCTAGCTTCTCCTCCTTACAGGCCAGGTGATAGGTCTTCTTTGCCGTCTCCATCTATACCAAAAACACACATGGCTCCAACTAAAAAAGTGGATGAAACTCTATTAATGGTTCTGTTTGTAGGTATTACTTCAATCAATATCATTTCACAAAGCAATGACACATAAAATAACTTAATAACATTAAATGTGCCTGCTTTACTACTGTTCTGTTTGCGCTCATCAGGTTTGCTTTTTGTGCCCTGAAAGCAAAACTTGAAACTCACAGACGACAAACACACAGACGACAAACATACAGACGAAAACACACAGGCAACAAACTCGCAGACGACAGACACAAATATACAGACGACAAACTCACAGATGACAAACTCACAGATGACAAACTCGCAGACGACAGACACACAGACGACAAACAAACAGGCGACAGACACACCGACGACAAACCCACAGACAACAAACACACAGACGACAAGCACACAGGTGACAAACTCACAGACAACAAACACACAGGCGACAGACACACAGACACAAATATACAGACGACAAACTCGCAGAAGACAGACACACAGACATAAACAGATGACAAACTCACAGACACAAACATACAAACGACAAACTCACAGACAACAAACTCACAGACAACAAATTCACAGACGAAAAACTCGCAGAAGACAGACACAAACATACAGACGACAAACCCAGAGACAACAAACACACAGACACAAACACGCAGAGGACAAACACGCAGATGACAAACACGCAGACGACAAACAGACGACAAACTCACAGACGACAAACAAACAGATGACAAACTCACAGACGACAGACACACAGACGACAAACACACAGACGACAAACACACCGACAGCAAACTCACAGACGACAAACACACAAACAACAAACACACAGACGGCAAACTCACAGACGACAAACACACAGATGACAAACACACAGACACAAACACGCAGAGGACAAACACGCAGACGACAAACACGCAGACGACAAACAAACAGACGACAAACTCACAGACGACAAACAAACAGACGACAAACTCGCATTACGAAACACATAGACGACAAACACGCAGATGACAAACACGCAAACGACTAACTCAAAGACGACAAACTCACAGACGGCAAATACACAGGCGAAAAACTCAACAGACGACAAACACACAGGCGACAGACACACAGACACAAATATGCAGACGACAAACTCACAGATGACTAACTCGCAGACGACAAACACACAGACACAAACACACAGACGACAAACTCGCAGAAGACAGACACAAACATACAGACGACAAACTCACAGACAACAAACACACAGGCGACAAACTCACAGACAACAAACTCGCAGACAACAGACACACAGACAACAAACTCACAGACGACAAACACACAGACAGCAAACTCACAGACGATAAACACACAGACACAAACATGCAGAGGACAAACACGCAGACGACAAACATGCAGACGACAAACACACAGATGACAAACAAACAGACGACAAACACGCAGACGACAAACAAACAGATGACAAACTCGCATTATGAAACACACCGATGACAAACACGCAAACGACAAACTCAAAGACGACAAACTCACAGACGACAAACACACAGACAACAAACTCACAGACGACAAACACACAGACGGCAAACTCACACACGACAAACACACAGATGACAAACACACAGACACATACACGCAGAGGACAAACATGCAGACTACAAACAAACAGATGACAAACTCGCATTACGAAACACACAGACGACAAACACACAAACGACAAACTCAAAGACAACAAACTCACAGATGAAAAACAAACAGACGACAAACTCGCATTACGAAACACATAGACGACAAACACGCAGATGACAAACACGCAAACAACAAACTCAAAGACGACAAACTCACAGACGGCAAATACACAGGCGAAAAACTCAACAAGACGACAAACTCACAGGCGACAGACACACACACACAAATATGCAGACGACAAACTCACAGATGACTAACTCGCAGACGACAAACACACAGACACAAACACACAGACGACAAACTCGCAGAAGACAGACACAAACATACTGACGACAAACTCACAGACAACAAACACACAGGCGACAAACTCACAGACAACAAACTCGCAGACAACAGACACACAGACAACAAACTCACAGACGACAAACACACAGACGGCAAACTCACAGACAACAAACACACAGACAACAAACACACAGACACAAATACGCAGAGGACAAACACGCAGACGACAAACACGCAGACGACAAACACTCAGACGACAAACACACAGATGACAAACTCACAGACGACAAACACACAGACAACAAACACACAGAGGACAAACACGGAAACCACAAACTCAAAGACGACAAACTCACAGACGGCAAATACACAGACGACAAACTCAAAGACGACAAACTCAAAGACGACAAACTCACAGACGACAAACTCACAGACAACAAACACACAGACGGCAAACACACAGACGAAAAACTCATAGACGCCAAACACACAGACGACAAACACACAAGACGACAAACACACAGACGACAAACGAACAGATGACACTCGTCCTACATGGATCACTTGTTCAACTTTCATGTTACAATGAAAATGTAAACATGTGTCATATAGCAGATAAGGAATCATTGACAGAGCAGAACCAGGCAAGCAATAATTGATTACCTTTAAAAACAGCCTGAGAAAGAAACATGCATTTGAACGTGCATTTGAAAGTCAGTTTTCTACTGGATAGATTTGATTATGTCACGTAATGCGGAAAAGAGACACCTTGTGTAAAGCAGGGTTGCTTAAACGAACATAAGCAAATCTAAGCTGCATGCCAATAAACTGCTTCTACTTCTTAGTTTACCCTAAAGTACATGCTCTTTTTCATGGGTGGTGAGAGAGACATTGACACACGGATCCACAGTTGAAGCCCATTTAGGGTATTTATTAAAAGAGTCCTTCGAGGTGAGCGAGGGAGGTAGTCATGTTGTGTGGCTCTTCCGCCTTTGAACCAGTGATGCACTGGTTTCCTAGCTCCCCCTAGGGAGGCTAAAAAGGCCTGTCTCCACTGTGGCGCTTATCCCAGATGCAAGGACTACAAGCTTTCATTTTGGGGCTGGTGTATCCAGCTGGGCACAGGGACTCTTCGGGACCGTCGATGTCATCTGGTCTGTGTAGCCCCAACAAGTCACAACTGGCAATGCTGCTTGAAATCCAACCAGTTACCCAGTTTGTGGACAAAAAGCAATAATTTTGAGGGTACAGCAGAAAAAAGTACAGACTTACCACGATCCTTAACCATCATTCCATTGCCTAGCCTAACTTCTCAATCATATTGTTCGACCCATAACTTATTTGCAATGTTATTTTTTTTGTGCCTGCCTTGCTGATAATAAAATATTTGATTTTTTTTAGGTCATTCACACTGAAAAACCTATTGTAATAATTCTTTTATCTTACATACCAGAGAAACTTGATCGAACCAGAGTCTCATTACCTCTTTGAGTTTCTTTGCCCACGGCTTCTGCGCCTTCTTGAATCCCTCATCAGCTTCTTTGGTCTCTTTGAACCCACCAATCATTTGCCGATGGTACGATTCCTTCTGCCAATTTTTGACCTTCTCCACATCCTCATTCATCAGACTGTTCCTCACTTCTTGGTGCAGCTCACTCACCCGCTCTGCCTCAGTCATCATGCCGAGCCAGGCATGCTCCACTGAACCATACTGGGGACCTTTAACAAGATTAAAAAATAGAAACAATTTGGCCTGACCATTTTTACAAACTTGTTTTTCAAGTCATCCTGTTTATTTAATGAGCGCTCTTTCTCACAATCACTAACAAAATGCAAAACAAATATTTTCCCAGACAATAATAAATCAGTTTTATCCAAGAGAACATTCACCTTTTCCACCAACTTCTTTTTGCCATTTTTTTTTCACTTTGAATGCTCCTAAATTTTTTTTCTAAATTAGTAGTCCACCAAAACATCATTTTTGATAAAAAAAAAACACTCATACTTTGTTAAACTACCTCCAAATATGGCACACGTCACTGTGGCATTTTTTATATTATTTTTTCACCATAATCTTGCATTGAGGAAGGTAGAGTCTGGTCGCTGTGGAGGCTAGAAGAAAGCCTAGAGTCTTGGATTTCTTCTCCAGCACAACTTAATGATTCTCAAAGCAGATAAGGTATGGACTCTGTGCTGGCCAGTCAATTTGCAAAAATTAAGTCTCACTCTTTCACAATCTGGCTTTGCCATCTTGGAATTTGCCAGTGCCATCAGGAAAGAAAAAAACATGACTGCAATCACCAGGTCATTCAGTATATTCAGGAGTCAACTGACCTCATTCTTTGAGCACTTCCTGTTGCTGAACCTGTTTACAAACACTGCCCCCTCAGGGCCCTGTACAGTTAGCACTAGGCATAATGGCAGCATCATTATCCCATCATGGGAAACGCTACTGATGAGGAGGGGTGCATGGAGATCGTGTTGAGACCTGAGAAGGGCTTTTGGTGAGAGTCATTGTTCCGTATCGTTCCCGCCAAAAAAGGAGACAAAGGGGGTTTCATAAAGACAGCCCTTCTGGGAGTTGTATGGTCTACACCAGAAGGGAAGCGCCTCATGGGGACGCTGTATCTGGAACCTAGCTTTGTCAGGGTCAGGCCCTCAGGCAATATCCGGACAGAGCTTGGCAGTGCATATGGCTCTGTTCAGTCATATGCCTGAGGAAGATTATAGTGCAACACTTTCTGGGGGAAAGGCACAAGCAAGCTACACACACACACACCACCTCACCACTCAGTACCGGAGAGAACACGAAGTCGAGATAACATAAATAAAGCTGCTGAGAGTTGCAAAACTCCCGGGTTCGTTCGCTAACGAGACAGAGCAAACCATGGGCTGGCTCAGCCACTTCCCTGGGTAGAGCTTGTAGGGTCACCACCTGTTTCAGGGAACAGATGGGACTTTGGGGCACGAATCCAGGCCTGGGCCTAATTACCCCCCAGGGAATCCCCAGGCCAGAATTCCAGGTAGAATTTGTCAAAAAACTGCATGTGGAGATCTCCAACATTCTTGAGATAAGTCCGGGCCAGCAGGACTGTGTGCTCAATTAGGGACATCCGCAGCCTGCACAGGGCGGCCGATAGGTCCCAAGAGTGTACAGAGAGGGGTTTAGAGGGCCATAGGCCTCTAGCCCTCCGGAGAAAGCTTACCATCAGTTCGTGGATTCCAACCTATTTTCCTTTGATCACAGCATAGGCCTTGAGGGACGAAGGGAACAGTCCCTGGTCTTTGGGTCTTCATTGTGAGAAGCACACTAATTGACAAACCAACCTCACTTCTCAACATAGCAGGATCTCTTAGAGGGTGCTAATGCATGGTCTTACCACAGCAGCAGGTAGAGACTGGGGATCCACCTTTTTTCCTCCCGAGTCGCCAACCTCAGACGCACTACTTGGTATAAGCACTCATCTGCCTCAGAGAACCCTCTTAGAATGGTTGTGCCTTCTGTCTTGTAAAAGTCAATGAAGGAGTAGACCACGGCAGAGGACACTCTCTCTAGTGGCGAGCAGGTTGGCGGAGGGATTCTGTAACATATGTGTCATGCCTCTTATTACGTGGAACCATTAGTTTGCCCAGACCCTCTGCCTGCTTCCTGACCATGGAGAACTTCGACAACAAAAAGTCATCCACGGTGACTCCAAAGTGGCCACCTGGGGAGACAGGGGTGTCCAGAAACCATGTCTGTTAATTGGGAAGCATTCTTGCCTGGTCTAACCACAGGTGATGTTCAAGCACCACCAGTGTGGACATCCAGCAGCAATGTTCATAGTCACCAACTTTGTTGCCTGAAGGGCAAAGTCAGTGGCAGAATTTAAGTCTTTTAAAGACTGTTGGCTGCCATCACCCTGGTGCACATCACGGAGGACCTTGGCCTGATAGATGTGTAAGGGCA
This sequence comes from Danionella cerebrum, assembly GCA_007224835.1. Classification (NCBI taxonomy): domain Eukaryota; kingdom Metazoa; phylum Chordata; class Actinopteri; order Cypriniformes; family Danionidae; genus Danionella; species Danionella cerebrum. The sequence continues at coordinate 139,732 of SRMA01027105.1, read as the reverse complement.
CCATGGTGTGAGAGTTGCGGCAGCTTCAACTGCTGCTGAACAATCTGACGAAACCTTTCCAGCTTTGGAAGGGACACTTGGGTGAGAAAGCCAGGTGGCAGCACTGTCAGGGTCCAGATGCACCGCTACAGCCTGGCCCACTTGTGGAAAGGCTTGGTATCCCTTAGCTGCCCCGTCAACCAGAGTGGTGAAGGGGAAGAAGCTAGAACCCCTGGTGGACAGGGAAGCCTGCCAGTATCTTGTGATCTCCTCATGCACCTCAGTGAAGAAATTAACTGGAGGTACATGAGGAACCACACAGGTGTGTGTATGCGGGGAACCTCACAGGAGTCATCCCAGAAACCCATCATCCAGCCAAAAAAGCGTCTGTTCAGAAGGCTCAGGCACCTCCAATCCAGCACGGCTTTGGAGAACATCGCAGGAAATTTCAGGCTCTGTATCAGTGTTCGCAATGGATTAGAGCATGACACAGGAGTGGATTTTCCTGTCCCACTCCCACTCCCAGAGAAAAAAATCCTGTCCCATCCCAATCCTGGACCAGAGTAAAAAAAATAAATCCTGTCCTGTCGCACTCCTGTAGAACTGACTCCTGGTCCCATCCCACTCCCACTCAAAATTACTTCCACTCCCATCCAACTCCTGCCAGCTTACAAATACCTGTAGTCTTTTGAAATGGATTCCAGTTTAGTAAAAACAGGACATTGTTCACACTGTGACATTGCTCACATTAACCATCTTAATTAACCCGAACCCCAAGAAAATTTTTTTTAGCCATTTTTCTTTTCAGTCTTTTCAAAATCTGGCAAATATTTGTTAATTTTTTTGTTATAAATGCTCAGAACAGTGTTTAATAACAAAAAAAGCATTTTAATTTTCATCAAGTTTCTCTTTATAAACAACTATAAATGTACAGCAACAAGATTTTTGTGATTACATAAATTTACCTCAACCTATTGTGTATCAACTCAAAAAGTTTTGTTTGAATAGGGCTTTCAGTGTCGATTTTACAGATCATTTTATTTACAAAGGTCCGGGTTTGTTTGTTTTTTCAGCCTTGGAATATACAGTGGGGTAATAAGTATTGTCAGTCACCAATTGTGCAAGCTCTCCTACTTAAAAAGATGAGTGAGGCCCGTAATGTTCATCATAGATAGACGTCAACTATAAGAAACAAAAGAAGAAAGAAAAACCCAGAAAATCACATTATCTGATTTTTAAAGAATTTATTAGCAAAATATGGTGGAAAATAAGTATTTGGTCAATAACAAAAGTTCATCTCAATATATTGTTATATACCCTTTATTGGCAATGACAGAGATCAAACGTTTTCTGTAAGTCTTCACACGCTGTTGCTGGTATTTTGGCCCACTCCTCCATTCAGTTCTCCTCTAGAGCAGTGATGTCACTGGGCAACACGGACTTTCAACTCCCTCCAAAGTTTCGACAGGGCTGAGATCTGGAGACTGGTTTATCTGTTTTCATCTTCAATGCCATTGCTGATGGAAGGAGGTTTTCACTCAAAATTTTACAATAAATTGCCCCTTTCATTCTTTCCTTTACATGAATCAGTCGTCCTGGTCCCTAGCTGTTTCCTCCCCCATGCTTCACAGTAGGTATTGTGTTCTTTGGATGCAACTCAGTATTCTTTCTCCTCCAAACACGACGAGGAGAGTTGTTACCAAAAAGTTCTATTTTGATTTCATCTAACCATATAATATTCTCCCAGTCATTTTCTGGATCATCCAAATGCTCTCTAGCAAACTTCAAACGGGCCTTGACATGTACTGGCTTAAGCAGGGGGACACGTCTGGCACTGCAGGATTTGAGTCCCTGGCGGTGTAGTGTGTTACTGATGGTAGCCTTTGTTACTTTAGTCCCAGCTCTTTGCAGGTCATTCACTAGGTTCCCCTATGTGGTTATGGGATTTTTGCTCAGCCTTCTTGTGATCTTTTTGACCCCACGAGGTGAGATCTTGCATGGAGCCCCAGATCGAGGGAGATTATCAATGGTCTTGTATGTGTTCCATTTTCTAATAATTGCTCCCACAATTGACTTTTCTCACCAAGCTGTTTACCTATTGCAGATTCCGTCTTCCCAGCCTGGTGCAGGTCTATAATTTTGTTTCGGGTGTCCTTTGACAGCTCTCTAGTTTTGGCCATGGTGGAGTTTAGAGTGTGAGTGTTTGAGGTTGTGGAGAGATGTCTTTTATACTGATAATGAGTTCAAACAGGTGCCATTAATACAGGTAACGAGTGGAGGACAGAGGAGCCTCTTACAGAAGAAGTTTCAGGGCTGTGAGAGCCAGAAATCTTGCTTGTTTGTAGCTGACCAAATATTTATTTTCCATCATATTTTGCAAATACATTCTTTAAAAATCAATGTGATTTTCTCCTTTTTGTCTCTCATAGTTGACTAAATAAATTTTTTACCCCACTGTAGTAGAGTAGTTCCTGTCCAGCTGAAGATATTTACAGTGAAATCTCCGCTAAACTGTTACTAAAGCGATCACAGGAAACCAATCACTCATCTGTGACTGCTCTCCTGGCGAAAGGTCTGTTTCTAGCTTCTGTGTTAAAGGGTTCACTTCTGTTGCTAAACTGGAAAACTCTTTGGTCTTCCATGTTTTGACGCGCTGAAAGATTACAAAAAATCTGCACATCTCATTTGGATTGCTTAACACAGAAAATTATAATCTATAAATGGTGTTCTCGCTCCTGCCCGTGCCCGTTGATTTTTATTCCCGTCCCATCCCAATCACGAGATTAATAACAAAAGTTTATCCCGTCCCACAGGAATCCCACGGGAATCAAGAGACCCGCGGGAAATCCCGACAAATGTCATCCTCTACAACGGATAGAGGCAGATCTGAATCCGAAGACCAAGAGGATGGTGGCTTATCGTTTTCCACAGCAGCTTGAAAAATTAGTCTCTGCAGGAACCAAGCTGTCCCACTCGTTCACTGCAAGCCCCAACCATCACTCCAAAAGAGCGGACCTACCTACCATTTCTCCTCCAAACCATTCTGATAACAGCCCTCAATGCTTACGCTGCAGAGAGAGAAGTACAGCACTTTAGCTTGGAACGGACATAAATCAGGAGCGTGATGGATAACATGCTTTAATAACATCTTCACGAGCTTAAAGGAAAGCTAAGCTAACCATAATCCTAAAGCAACAAAATATATAAAAGCTAGCAAGTTTGAAAGTACAAATAATGATTAATAATAAAGGATTAAATTAATCACTGTAATTTACTTGCTATCATTTGCTTTTGTGCAATCAGCTTTGCGTAATTAATCATGCAGAGCAAACCTGACCAGAATGAGCTGCAAGCCAGAGACTTGATAGCTGAACCCACAGAAAACAGGATGAAAGTTGCTCTAATAAATATTAGGTCACTTAGAAGCAAATTACATCTCATTAATGATTTTATTACAACACGTAACTTAGATTTTATTTTGTTCACTGAAACATGGTTAGATGATAGCTGTAGTGTTACTGTCCTAATCAAGGAAACCTTATTCATTCATGACTCTTGATCTGCTAGGAAAGGAGGCGGAGTCTCAAGTGTGTACAAGAACATTTTTGAACCCATACCTTTTTCAATGAGCTGCCTCCAGCGTCTGGACCATTCTGTAAGTTGAACACTGTAGCCCTTCTCAATCTTTGCCCGCTCCTGGAGGCAGCCCATTAGGTCAGTGCAGAGCCGGTGACCATCATCGATTCGCTTCACTGTCCGTTTAAAATTTCCCACCTGACAGGCAGAAAAAAAACACACATTTCAGAAATTACAGAGAAACCGATCGAGCAGTTGATGAAACACTTTTTTTAACCCTTCTGTTGTGTTAGGGTCAAAATTGACCCGTTTTCAAGTTTGACTGTGTAAAAAGCACACTTTCCTTTTTTGTCCTGGAATGAGGCTTCATCTAATCCTCAGACACACTTATTTAAATGCAGCAAAATCAATTTTCACAATTTTTGTAAATTCTAAACGGCTCAAAAAAAAAGTACATCTGTGGTGTAACGGGTCCAAAATGACCCGGCAGAGAATACTGGCTGTTGTAAGCATCACTTAAAAGCTACGGGTTTTCCTGAGGATCAATTATGGTCCAATTTGCTGTAGTGGATTCCTAAGGCCAGATAATGCAGACAACCCCAGAACAGACTTGAGATCCAGAGGCCCCAAAACGTGACTCAAACTTCAAGAATGCCTCAACACTACCCCCAAGGACCTCGTGACTGATCGCTAGTCCAGATTACAATGCTTTATGGTCCTCATGTGACTATTAAACTAGATTCGACCCGAAACCCTAGCCGTGCTAGGCACAAGAGGTCAAATGACAACTGTTTATGGCATCCCTCCTAAAGATATGCCTTCATGAATCTCAAACGAACCCATTAAGCTCTCCAACAAGCCCACCAGATCAGCCACACAGACTCAAAGAACTCATGATCATTTAAATGAACAACTAATGAACAGTGAATCAAACAATACAAAATGACTCACAACCACGTGGCTTCATGTACACAGATATACATTGGACTTTGTTATAATTTCTTAAGAGTTGTATGAGCTGAATCATGTAGGAACCTTTAAATATAACCTCTTCACATCAAGTTACAGGAATATTCATAGGCATGTATGGATGTGTGTGTGAATGATGGTTTTCCCACTTTATTCTGATGAATTTTTGCTTTTGATTAGTTATTTATTGCGATAGAATAACTACAGAATCATTTATTCAAGCTTTTCTTTGTTAGCGGGATTTTCAGCTTGCCTTAGACTGTTGTTGATTGGACAGAACCTCCCTCAAGGAGGAACTTTCAGGAACTGCCATCTGATTGGATAGGACCGCCTCAAGGAGGAACTTTCAGAAAGACACGCGATTGGTCTGAACCACCCTTTAAAACACGAGTACCAGAATTCAAACCTCAGAAAAGAAAGTCTGGAAGAAAGGAAGTCAAGGAGAGTTGGCAACCGGAACAAGCAACAGGCTCCAAAAGCCTTCCTAACAACGCTTCCAGCAACAAAGACAATGGAGGACACACGAGTCGCCTCCGCCCAAGCTTTTCTTATACTCGGAAGAAGTTTTGCGTAGTTTCTAAAAGTTCTAAAGACTTTCAACCAGAGTGACACTTTTACTCGTTTTCATTCCTTTCCGTTAAAGTTCAATGTTGTAAGCGACCGACTTTCTTCATCGAACGACTTCTTAACGAAGGACATCTGAAGCAAGACACGGGATATTGAATCTCTTTCAGCACAAGTAACATTCTTCCAGAATCGGTTACTTTACTGGTGCATTGTTCTAGTCTAATTTGCTTTGTCTAATAACGTCTAGGTTACTTGCGTAACCCCACGTTCCCTGAATAGGGAACGGAGACGTTAGTCGGGATTAGACCGACTGAATGGGAGCGAATCACCGTGAGAGCGACTGACGAACATATCAACGGGCAAATTAATTTGCAGGCGTAGGTGATTGATTAGCAATCAGCCGGGTATAAAGCCGGGCGTGCCTAAGCCTCCAGTATGGAATTTTCCGAGGAGCTGGACCCACTTACCTCCCAGCTTACCTCAGATCCATGACTTCCAGGGCATGGCGAAGGGTAACGTCTCCGTTCCCTATTCAGGGAACGTGGGGTTACGCAAGTAACCTAGACGTTCCCTTTCAGTCGGTCCCGGAGACGTTAGTCGGGATTAGACCGACTGAATGGGAGCCTCTGTAAAGGGCCATGCCCGAAGTCCATCCAGACAGGTCGGCACTAAACCCAAGAGAGGGGTTAGTAAGAGGCCGTTAGTACCTGAATGGGAACTCCTTCTGCCCCTGCCCGGAATACTCATTGACGGGGAAGTCGTCCAACACTGAGAGCTTCTGCTGTACTTGGTTGATGCTGGCGACCAGAAGGAGGCACCCCTCGACCCGCAGGGAGGAGTGGCGGAGATCGCGTCGAGGCCTGAAGGGCTACCAGCGGGTCATCGTTCTGCAAGAGAGAGGAGGCAGAGACGGAAGTCATCGTTACGCGCCAAAGCAAGGGGAGTAACGGAACGGGTTCATACTAGCCACCTGAAGGGGGAGCTGTATAAGAACATAGAAAGGGAGCGCCAGAGAGGGACTCCCAGATCTGTACCCTAGTTCTGCGGGGACCAGGCCGGAGCAAAGCCACCACACGGAACCTGGCAGCGCTGACTGCTCCGCTCAGTCAGATGCCGAAGGGGGGAGGATGGGAGAGCTGCCCGAAGGGGGAGCTCTTAGAAAGGTGTACTTCTCCCGATGACGAGGAGAGTACTGCAAGCTTACACCTGCTCCGTCCCCTAAGGGTGACTGCCACCACTCAGGACCGCAGAGGGAACAGAGCCTACATCAAGGTTGTAGAACCTGATGAACGTGTTAGGTGTAGACCAGCCCGCAGCTCTACAAATGTCGGCGAGTGAGGCCCCTCTAGCCAACGCCCACGAGGCAGCGATGCCGCGAGTGGAGTGGGCCCTCAGATGGAGAGGGCAGGGAACCTCACACGCCTCATAAGCTAGGTGGATAGCCGCACTAGCCAGTGGGCAAGCCTTTGCTTGGAGACAGCGGAACCCTTACGCTGGCCTCCGAAACATATGAAGAGCTGCTGGGAGCGACGAAGCTCCCGGGTTCTGTCCAAGTAGATCCGGAGAGCTCGCACAGGACATAACGAACCCTGGGCTGGTTCTGTCTCCTCCCGGGGCAGAGCTTGCAGGGTCACCACCTGGTCCCGGAAGGGGACGGATGGGACCTTGGGTATGAATCCGGGCCTGGGTCTGATGGTAACCAGAGAATCACCAGGGCCGAATTCCAGGCAGGATTCGTCGGCGGACAGTGCCTGGAGATCTCCCAACCTCTTAATTGAGGCCAAAGCAAGCAGGAGTGCGGTCTTCCGTGAGAGGACACGCTGCTCTGCCAAATGCCAGGGCTCAAAAGGTGACTTCCGCAGCCCCGAAGGGCGACGGAGAGGTCCCAAGAGGAATGGAGGGTGGTCTAGGAGGCCGGAGGCGCCTAGCCCCCTTGAGAAATCTCACCGTCAGTGCGTGGCTGCCCACTGATTTCCCTTCAACCCGGAGGTGGAAGGCAGAAATAGCGGCGGCGTAGACCTAGAGGGGCGATGGGGACAGCCCCCGATCGAACCTCTCCTGGAGAAGGTCAACACGACTCAGATGGGGCATGTCCCGGGGTCTTCCTGGCGGGAAGAGCACCATTCGACGAACCGACCCCACTTGCCAGCGTAGCACACTCAGTGGAGGGGGCTAACGCATGGTATAGGTAGTCACCGCGAGGGGTGGTAGAGGCTCGGGGTCCACCGCGGACAGATATGCCATACAAGTAGGGCCCAGAGGTCTGTCGAATGACTGGGGCTGCGGCTGACATATGCCCCAGGAGCCTCTGAATTAACTTCAGTCTGACCACTGGTCGAGAGGATACCGCGAAGAGTGCAGTCAGCAAGGCCCTGGTGCATTCTACCGATAATCGCGCCAGCATGCTCTCGGAGTTCAGCTCCATCCCGAGAAAAAAGATGACTCTCATGGGGGTAAGGTGGCTCTTTTCCCAGTTGACCTTCAGACCCAAACGGTTTAAGTGCGAAGCACCTTGCCCTGGTGTCGGATCAACTGGTCTCTGGACGAGGCTATGAGAAGCCAGTCGTCGAGGTAATCCAGGATCCGAATGCCTGCCCGGCGGAGCGGGGCTAGTGCGGCCCTGACAACCTTCGTAAAGGTGCGAGGGGATAGGACAAGACCGAAGGGTAGGACCTTGTACTGGTAAGCATGGCCCTGGAAACAGAACCTTAGAAAGGGTCTGTGCCTTGGAACCACTTCTACCTGGAAGTACGCGTCCTTCAGGTCGATTGTTGCGAACCAATCTCCAGGACGGATGCATGGTAGAATGCAGCGGACCGTCAGCATCTTGAACCGGTACTTGGCCAGGTGCCGGTTTAGACGCCTCAAATCCAAGATTGGTCGCAGCCCGCCTGCTTTCTTGGGGACCAGGAAGTATGGGCTGTAAAACCCTCGTTCCATATCGGCTGGGGGTACCGGCTCGACCGCACCTTTTGTTAAAAGGGCGTCGATCTCCTCTCGCAGGAATGAGGCGCCTGTTTGGGGAACAGGAGTGTGAAGCACACCTCGAAACCTGGGGGAGGACACGAACTGAATCGTGTAGCCCTGCCGGATTGTCCGGACCTCCCACTGTGAGACCCCGGGAAGCTTCCGCCAGGCTCCCAGGTAAGCTGACAGGGGTCGTGGTCGGGACGTGCCGATGGTCCCCATGGCGGGGCCGCCCGGAGGCGGACTTGTGGGCGGAATCACCAGGGGAGGACCCTGGGAGATGGTCAGATGAGGGGCAGGGGTGGTGTGCCCCCGCGCTCTCTGCCATGGCCA
>SRMA01027105.1:117838-130629 GCA_007224835.1 Danionella cerebrum | reverse complement strand
CCAGCTTTGGCGGGAACACCCGGACGAGACCGTCAAGCAGCAGCGCTGTCGGGGTAAGCACCGCGACAACCTACCCACTCGGGGAATCGAAGAGTAACCCGTATCTGCTGCATTGGCCAGAGTGGTGAGGAGGGAGGAGCTCAATCCCCTGACAGGCAGGGGAGCCTGCCAGAATTAGTGAGCTCCTCGTGCTTCTCGGGGAGAAAAAGGCACTAGCGGTATGCGGGGAACCTGTCCCGGCGCCTGCCTAGCCACCAATTCTCCAGCCGTGACAGCATCGACTCGGGGGGGAGGAGTCACCTCCCGCCGATCGAGGCTGCGGCTGTGAGAGCACCGCGCCTCCGGCTCCAGCTCGGCGGCAATCCCGAAGGAGGCAGGCCGAACTGGAGAACCGAAAGCCGCGCCCCTTCCGATGCTGCGTGGGAGACCAGATCGTTTACAGGATCATACGAGGTACCGGGCGACACCGAAGCGCCGTCCGATTCACCCGCAGACCAGATGGGAAGCACGCTCGGTGTTTGGGGATGACCCGAGGAATCACCTGACGCCGCTCTACCCAAAACTTCCGCGTGCGACTCAGCAGAGTGCTGCAATGCAAACACTCGCGCTTCACGAGAGCCGCGTCGGTGTGCTGAAAACCAAACACATCGCGCAACTCCCGTGACCGTCTTTTCAACGAGAAGCCCACAACAGCCAGGAATAGTGCACGTTTTGCTCATCGTGTCGTGAAAAATGGACAGGATAAACGAGAAAACGGCTGAATCACTGGACAGGCTTGCCTGAGAAGATCTTCGAGGTGCTGGCGTTTGGTGGCATGCTATTCTGAGCTAGCAGAGGTCTACACCAAAAGAGCCAAGAGGTAAGCAACCTGCTGATCTTTCAAGCTAGAAAGCGTCAAAGTTCAGGAGAGAGAGTTTCACTCAGTCAGCTCCGAAGGAAAATTGCATGCTGGAGGCTTAGGCACGCCCGGCTTTATACCCGGCTGATTGCTAATCAATCACCTACGCCTGCAAATTAATTTGCCCGTTGATATGTTCGTCAGTCGCTCTCACAGTGATTCGCTCCCATTCAGTCGGTCTAATCCCGACTAACGTCTCCGGGACCGACTGAAAGGGAACTCAATGCAAAGTAGAAATTAATGCCTGATTGATGGTTCTTAAGTCAGATGCTTGCTAAATGTCTGAAACTCAGAATACAATCATTCCTTCTTCCTGTGTGAATGTGTGTGTGTGTGTGTGTGTGTGTGTGTGTGCTAGCTACTTGTTAGAATAGTATTTGTCTTAGATATTTTCCAATAAATATTTACTTTTATAATAAAAGAGAGGTATCTCGTAATGTTTGCAAGTTGTTGCATTATTACAGTTGGTGGAGATTATAAACATTCAAACCTTCTAAATTATCTAAAACCTTTAAATAATTCCATTTGAGTTAAACTGATGAGTTTTCCTTAATATACAGTAACTACGTTACGTATTTTGGACAACAGTCACGTGTGTTCAAATGATTCCGATGCACTGTCCGAGACACTAAGTCGACTCATTTGAATCACCGATTATACCCACAGGTATAATCAATTCCCTTATAGCTATTGCGCCATATATTCCCTTACATTTATTGGTGGATAATGCGAGCAAAAACCTTTTATAGCTATATTTCACTTCAATGCACAGTTATGGCCCACATCATCATACACAAACACACACATACGCGCACACGTGCACACACGCACACACACACAGGCCTCTTTCACATGCATAGGCACAGACATGTGCACACACACACCACCCACAGTGTGAACTCAATTTTTACATTGTTTATAAACACTGGCAAACACAAAGAGGGTTTGGGTGGGAAATTATCAGTTGAATTCTGTAGGAGCATCTTGTCAACATGAGCAAAAGATATACTGATCATGAGCTACTGGGTCATATCTTTGGCAATGATGATGATCCTGAGGATAGAGGGGAAAGTGAAGCTGAGGAGGATGTGTCTGAGGATGAGGTTCTGTATGACCCTGAACAAGACCAAACATATGAAGAGGACCCAAATGTCACAGATGGTCAAAGACAGGTTTTCAAGTCAAGAAAAGGTGACATTTCATGGTAATCAAGCCCTCTTTAAACCCATACCAGGGCACCGACAGAAAACATCCTCAGAATGACTCCAGAGCCTACTAGATACGCTGTGTGTCACACGCCCAAGACATCAAGTCAGCGTTTGAACTGTTCTTTTCACAATCTATTTAGAAAATCCTACTAGAGATGACCAACATGGAAGGGAGAATTTGGTAATAGCTGAACAGAGATGGACAAAAAAAACACACTCGATGCCGACATGGGACTGTTGCTTCTTGCGGGGGTATACAGATCCTGTAATGAAGCTACGGCCAGCTTATGGGATAGTGAATCAGAACCTCCTTTCATCTGTTATCAAGAGTGCTACGTTTTGACAACAGGGAAACAAGAGTTGCTTGTTGCGAGAATGACGAGCTTGCTCCCATCAGTGAGGTTTGGGACGAATGGATGGAAAATTTACCCTTTGTGTACAATCCTGGGCCAGAGGTGAACAGTGGATGAATGGCTAGTCCCATTCAGAGGCCACTGTTCCTTCAGGCAGTACATGCCAAACAAACCTGGAAAATATGGTATCAGAATATGGGCAGCATGTGATGCAAAATCTGCATATGCAAAATCTGCATATGCAAATATTATACCGGAAAACCTGCCAGTGGAGTGGCAGAGAAGTTTATTGATGTTCTTTTTATGGTTAAATTGTTTGGTTAATTGGTATGGTTAAATAGAAATTTGTTTTATGAAATAGAAATTTTAAAAAAATTAACGTGTTGTCTTTATCCTACCATTTATCTATGCGGGTCCGTTTTGACCCGAAACACCAAAGATGTCACTATTGTTGATAATTTAAAATAATAATAAAAAAATAAAATAAAAATTTTGGTAGGTACTCTAATAATAGTTTATAACAAATTTACAGTTATAATATATATTATATAAAAAATATTTATTTCGTGATTTTTAACAGTTTTCGCAATCAAAAATGAGTGGTATATTTTAAAATACTGTGTCTGTGTTGCCAACTAAAAACAATTCACACACTGGTGCCATTTATATGAATACATACTAAGTCAGCAATTAGCTGAAAAACAAAATTTGAAGAAAACTGGTGATTTTAAGCATTTTCAAGAATTTTTCAATCACGGGTCCAAATGGACCCGCTAACACCACAGGTGTAAACAGGTTTCTAACACAACACAAGGGTTAATGAAACAAAACTGTTTAAAAAAACATCCCGTCCCATAGCTAGCGTCCCATCATGTAAAAAGGGTCTATGATTCCCCACTAATGAGTTAAACCATCTCAGACCTGGACCAGTGTAGTTCTTCTTTCTTCTTCTTTTCCTTTCGGCTGTTCCCAGTGTAGCGGCCGCCACCGAGAATCATTCGTTTCCACCTAACTCTGTCCTCAGTATCCTCTACTCTTCCTCCAACTAACTTCATGTCCTCTTTCAGAACATCCATATATCTCGTCTTTGGCCTTCCTCTTGACCTCTTGCCTGGCATCTCTATCTCCAATATCCTTCTACCAATAAAACCAATAAAACCAATAAAACGGAAGGACCCAAAGGACTCGGAAAAAGACCTAATCTTTTCTGTTCGGGTTAGGGTTAGGGTTTGTTGGTTCGAGGCTCCCCGTTGATCTTCCTGGAATGAGTTTGCATGTTCTCTCTTTGGATGCGTGGGTTTCCTCAGGGTATTTCCCCCCACAATCCCAAAAACATGCGGTTAGGTTAATTGAATAATCTAAATTCCTCTTAGGTGTGAATGTGTGAATGAATGTTGCCCTGCGATGGACTGGCGACCTGTCCAGGGTGTACCCCCGCCTCTTGCCCAATATCCACCGGCAGATCCCTGTGACCCCAAAAAGGTAATAAGCGGGTTGGAAAATGAATGAATGAATAAAATACCTTCAAGTTCATTTTATTGAAAAGTAGCTTACTAATTGTGATATTCCTTTTAATTACTTTTATACTTGATACGTTAATTAAGCAGTTATTTAACTAGTCAGATTGTCAGTGTATAAATTAAAGTATACTAAAGCCACAGAGGACATTTACATTGCACAACAAGCTATAAAGTTTTACAAATAAATATGATGTAAAATAAATAATGTTATTGAGCCAAAAAATCTATATAATAATAATAATATAAATAATAATAATAATACAATCAAAAACTGTCGTGGCTGTTTTACCTCATTTGAACTGCAGTGTATATCTCACCGGTCCTCTGCTTTATTTTACAGTCCTCCAACTATAAATAGTAGTTTTGCTGAAAAGTTATTAACCTCCATTATGACTAGTTATGATCAAATGATCTAATAATCTAATACTAATAATAGTCACACTTTGAGACGAATTTATGATCACAACCAGAACTTCAGCGTTCACACTGGTGCACCCTTGACCCTCAGAGGCACCTTCTTCTGTACATCTCAGCTGAGGACATGAGGAGAGAATTCATGTGTCATGAAGTCACTGGAAAGACTAATCCTGAAGCACATGCGGACAATATCTGGACCATACCTAGAGCCCCTGCAGTTTGCTTATCAGTCACCCATGGGGGTCGAGGATGCTATTGTTTATCTATTGAACAGGGCATAAACACACCTCGAGGAGCCAGGCAACACCTGCTCAGATCTTCTCCAGAGCGTTTAATACAATCAAACAGGATCTGTTCGGTAATAAGTGACTAGACATGAGGATGGACGTTTCCCTTGTGACCTGGATTACAAACTAACTAATAGGTCGTCCAAAGTGCCATAGAAAGCAGGCTGCATCATTGGAGTGGAGTTGGAGTCTTTTGAGGAAGTATTGGAGAGGAGGATACTTGCTCAGCATCATGGACAACATGGCACATCACGAGTCAGTGATGTCATTCCGATTGAGGCATCTTTAAATTGGGATCTTTTATGAAATAACATGACATATAACATACCATTTTACTGCTGTTGTATTGTTGAAAGAGCAGGGACTGGAGATACAATTCCCTTTGAGATTAATAAAGATCTTATCTTATCTACTCACTGCAAAGGGCACACTTTAGGCCTCATTTTGCCACAAGGGGTCACTGTCGAAAAATATCCATATCGAAAGTCTTTCCTTCTCTGATCATAGCTCTATTCTTTTTAATATTATTCTTCACAATACTTTCACAGAAAAATTTCATTCACAGTGTTTTTGGCACATTAACTCTTCTACTACTGCACAGTTTATTGATCTGTTCAAGGCAAATGATATTGACAGTACAATTGCTGAGTGCTTGAATATATACAAGGGCAAATGTATATATATACATATCCATGGCTAGATGAACAAACAGGCAGGTCTGTCGGAGGGAAAACAGGGATTATTTAATTAACCTAACCGCATGTTTTTGGGATTATGGGGAAACCGGAGGTCCATGCAAACTCCTTCCAAGAAGGCAACCGGCGAGCCTTGAACCTACAACCTTCTAATTGGAAGGCCACAGTGCAACCCACTGCGCTACCGTGCCACCTAAATCTGAACTCATTTCAGCCAATTGCAATAGAAGGAAATTGTTTTCTACCATTAAAGAAATAAAGTAATGAATCCTAGCTGTCTGCTACACATTAAACTATCAGAAGCACTTTAAGGTGACTTTTTAAAGTTTTTTACAAATGCAATTTTAGACATTCAGTCCTCTTTTGTTGTGCAGCCTGTGATGCAACTTGAGCATAATTTTACTCCAGTCAATGGATTTCTGTTTATTTTTTTTGCAGCACGTCTCCATAAGGTAAGTCGTGGATATTATTAGAAGGCTAAAAAGCTCTTCAGTGGATGTTGTTCCTACTGAAATTATGAAGGGGTCTTTTTCTGCGCTTGCCCCATGCTTAAACACATAATTAAATGCTTAAGGTGCCTAATGGTTTTAAACAAGCGCAGAATCAACCCCTTCTTAAGAAACAGGGATTTTAAAAATTTTAAGCTTCCTTTTTTATCAAAAATCTTAGAAAAGTTGTCCATGTACAACTTACGACATTTTTTTAACACAAACGGATGCTCCAGTCACCACAACAGCTTTACTCAAAGCTTTTAACTGCTGGCAGTTGATGGAGGGAAAAATGCCATTTTAATTCTTTTAAATCTCTCAGCTGCTTTCGACACCGTTTATCATGATCTATTGATCTGGCAAATGGAGCATGTGTTTGGGATTGGTGGCACGGTACTCAAATGGTTTGAGTTATACCTTAAGGGACAGTCTTTTAAAGTGGAGATGGCCGTTCACCCTTCTTCACCAGCTTCTCTCATGTGTGGCGTTCCACAGGGATCGATTTTAGGCCCTCTTCTGTTAGATTTGTGCATGTGACTCTGGGGGACTTTATCAAAAGACACCACGTATCATATCGTTTTTTTGCTGATGACTGTACACCCCTGTAAAGGCGGTGAGCCCATTGACTCTCTGTTGTTTTGTATTTTAGATGTAAAAGCGTGGTTTGATTGTAGGCTTTTAAAATGAAATGAGGAGAAGACAGAAGTAATGATTTTCAGCTCTGCAAACACTCGGGCTATTGTCATGGAGAGCTCCACAAACATCTTCCAGCTGTGTCATCCCAGGTCATAAATCTGGGGTTATTATGGAGTCTGACCAAACACATACATCCAGTAGTGAGGAGAAGATTTTATCAACTTCATGTAGTCTCCAAGTTAAAATACTTTTTATCTTTTAGTGATCTGAAAACAGTCAAAGATGCACTCATCACATCCAGATCAGATTACTGTAATGCCCTGTACTGTGGGATTCCCACTTCAGCAATTTCACATCTCCAAGCCGTTCCAGACACTGCAGCTGTGCTATTGACATTTAAAGCCTTAAATGGTCTTGTTCCCTTATATGTCACATAGCTTCAAACTCCTCTAAAATCATTGAGAGTTCTGCGTTCCTCTGAGTTAGAGCAGCTAGTGGACCCATGCACTTGATTCAAGATGAAGTGGTGATGGGGTGGTTGTAGTGGTAGTCTGTGGAATGCTTTGCCAATGGAAATATGCCACTCTTAGAGCAGTGAGGTTTTTAAATCCAAACTCACTTTTATTCGCAGCCATTTTAAATATGTGCTGTTGAGTATTTTTTATTAGCAGTTTTGAAGTGCTGTTGCTGTTTCTGCTCATGTTTTTTGTTTAGTTTGTTATTTCAACCCTTTATTTTGTCTTTTTTTATGTTCCACACTTTGGTTCCAGCTCTGCTATTTGTGAATGTGGTGTACAAATAAAATTTACTTAGTTGATACCCAGATGTTTTTATGTATTGCTGTGCAAGTTCATTCAATGACTGACTATATGATTTAGAAAATAATACAATACTACAGATTTGAACACAACCTCTTCCTGTTTTTCTCCAGTGCTGGCCCAAACTCAGCTTAGCAATCAAGGAGTGTCAGGTAGGAAATCTTTGCTTGTACCTCCCAAAAGCTGTCCATGGCTTCATCAGCAAGTGTGGATTCATCATTAGAGCCAGACATGTTGAAGTCCACTACAGCTTCCTCAGAGACACTGAGAGCGGTGAGAGAGAGTGAGAGAGAGAGAGAGAGAGAGAAAGAGATTCAAACTAAATTAAGCAGCAGGCTACAGTAAAAAAAAACCTCAAAACATTGCCCAATCAAGGCCGAGCATAGACTTTTTGAGAAGCATGTGCTAATAACAAATATTTATTTATTTTTTTTTACTTTTGGACAGCTAATGTTTACTTACAGTGTCTGTAAAGTGATGAAATGTTAATAAATCCATCATGTGATTTACATGCATCAGCTCATTCGGCAGACAGCCATAAACTCAAGATAGAAATGTCTTGTAATTTATTTTACCCCACTGATAAGGATTAGTTATTAGAGATGTACTTTTTTAATATTTGTTAAAAAGGCAGACAGATGTAAATGGTTATGGATTGCACTGATTTATTAACTCCCCCACAAAAAGGGTTCTTCCAAGCTTAACTACAAAAAAAGGGAGGTTGAGTTCTACCTGTGCACGATCCTGTGGCCAACCATCAAATTAATCTTCTTAACTGTTTAATTCCTCTGGACGCAATAGTGAACATAAAACAATGTTTCACTTCTAAGGCTGTTAAATGTTACTGAATCATCTATCAATGCATTTACAGCATTCATGTATTTTCCATCTCACATATTGCCAGGGTCACGGGGGTCTGCCGGTGCCTATCTCCAGTGCACATCGAGCAAAAGGCGGGATACACCCTGAACAGGTCACTAGTCCATCGCAGGGCAAAATTCACTCACACATTCACACCTAAGGGGAATTTAGATTATTCAGTTAACCTAACCGCATGTTTTTGGGATTGTGGGATCACCAGCGAGCCTCGAACTGACAACCTTCTGAAAGGCCACAGTGTACGGCATTTACAGCAAATATTGAAAAATAAAACAAGCGTCAAACCACAGATTGCCCAATGGCCACAACTATTTACTCCCTGTTTGCTTCCTAAAAATAGGACGGCAGCAGAATGGGTTAAACAGAAAAGGTTAGTAAAATATGTAAAAAATCTTAAATATAAAGATAAGACACCGATTTTGGTAGACATCACGTATAGAGTCTCTATTATTGATGAATGCATTTGGAGTTACTAACGATGTGGCCACTCGCAAACATGTCCCCAGAAACAATAGAGAGACCGCGGAATAACCATTATTACTACATGGACCCATTATTGCACGTGGAATGGGCTTCAGTTGTAGAGGGCATCTCACACACCAGGTAAGCTAGCTGGGCAGCCTCCACAATCCAGTGGGCTAAGCGCTGCTTGGAGAGAGCGTACCCTGGCACTGACCTCCGAAGCGTATGAAGAGCTGCTGGGAGTTACAAAACTCTGACAGAACAAAGAAAACCCTCCTGATCTCTACCATGGCCAGCTGATATTGCACCCAAGTAGGGCTTTTTGTCACCGCAGACCCCTACCCTATTCTTGGGCAGGACATGAGATCCTTCTTTAACCTTTTTGGGTTAACCTCCCTGAGGGACGGCAGCAAGGTAAGTGCGGTGACTTTGCATCTGGGAGGGACCCATCCGAGTTGTATCCTCGCCAGACACCGAAGCACTGGCGTCCTCCTTCTCAAAATAAGATCTCTTGTACCTTATTGTGCGACTCGGCAGAGTGTTGCCGTACAAACGCTCACGCCTCAAGAGAAGAGCACAGGTGTGATTGAAGCCCAAACACTTCTCGTGACCGTCTTTAGACGAGTTAAACCCAACGCACCCAGGAGTATTGCAAGATTTGCTCCTTGTGTCAGGAAAAATGGACCAGAATGATGATAAAAACTGTGAGAGATACTGGAACAGGCTGGTTAGAGGATCAGAGGTGCCGCGGTACGTTGGCTTAGCTATCTGGGCTAGCACAGCTACACCGAAATGCAAGAGGTAAGCAACCTACTAATCTCTTTAAGAGTTAGCATCAAAGAAGGAGAGAGAGAGAGAGACTTACAACCACTTCGCTTCGAGGAAAAATGTAGAATAAGCGTAGGTCACGCCCGGTTTAAATACCAGACTGGTTGCAAGTCACCTACGGCAGCAAATTAATTTGCCCTTTAAAGATGCGGTCACTCTCTGTTGCATCGTTCCCATCAGACGAACTCCCAACACACGTTTCCGGAATCAACTGAAAAGGAAATGCATGGTCCTTCCAAGCTACTAACAACCATTTCTAACAGGCAACATGAATCTCAGGAGAATGAAGAAAAGATGACTGATCACCAAAGATGATGATAAAGTGTAGTATCTGGCAATATCTGTGTTTATTTCATTTAACTTTCTCCGTATAAATTAATCTAATTATACTATATTCATATAAAATAATACAAATAATTACAAATGAAGCAGAAAATTCAAAATCAAGTGGTAATTTCTGCTGGTCTGGATGATGTTCTTCCTTTTCTCTGTAAGTGGAGTGGCCTTCTGGCAACACTCGAGATAAATTTTTTTCACATTGCTGCTGTTTCTCGAGGTAAATACTGTAAATACTTAGTTCCCTTTCAGTCGGTACCGGAGACGTTTAGTCGATGACCGACTGAATGGGAGCTGATCTCCATGGGAGATTGGACCGAATTGTTTAACGGGCAAATTGATTTGCAGGCGTGAGTGATTGATTAGCAATCAGCCGGGTATAAGACCGGGCGTAACGCACGCTTCAGTATGCGGTTTTCCTTATCACGTAAAAAAAAAATCGTAAAAGTAATGCACATATGTCCATCTTGTGATTAAATGTCTTTAGTTCACGTGTAAAATTCACGAACAGGGACTAGAGCTTACTTGTGGTATTTTTTGATATGCTAATGTCTTACGATTGAATAGTTTGTTATATTACTGAAATCTACAGAGTAAAAATTTTACTGAAAATACTGGAATTCCTTACACTACAGCGTTACCGGAAAAAGTAATATGGTAGTAGAATACATTACTTTTGTTACTCATGCTCTTAATCTCATTGTACATATTATGATGCAAATTGTATATGTGTATCTTCTTCTTTTACTTTCGGCTGTTTCCAGTTTAGGGGTCGCCACAGCGAATCATCCTTTTCCACCTAACTCTGTCCTCAGTATCCTCTACTCTTGCACCAACTACCTTCATGTCCTCTTTCAGCACATCCATATATCTCCTCTTTGGTCTTCCTCTTGACCTCTTGCCTGGCATCTCCATCTCCAGCATCCTTCTTCCAATATAACCACTATCCCTCCTCTGCACATGTCCAAACCATCTCAACCTGGCCTCTCTGACTTTGTCTCCAAAACAACCAACCTGAGCTGTCCCTCTGATGTGCTCGTTCCTAATCTTGTCCATCCTAGTCACTCCTAAACTGAACCTCAACATCCTCATCTCTGCTACTTCCATCTCTGCCTCTTGTCTCTTCTTTACTGCCACAGTCTCCAACCCATACATCATAGCTGGTCTCACTACTGTTCTGTACACCTTTCCTTTGATTCTTGCTGACACTCTTCTGTCACACAACACCCCTGACACTTTTCTCCATCCACTCCAACCTGCCTGAACTCGTCTCTTCACCTCTTTTTCCACACTCCCCGTCACACTGGACTGTTGACCCCAAATACCTAAACTCCTGCACCTTCTTGACCTCAGCCCCCTGTAACCTCACTGTTCTATTTCCCTCCCTCTCGTTCAAACACATGTATTCTGTCTTGCTGCGACTGACTTTCATTCCTCTTCTTTCTAGAGCTGACCTCCAACTTTCCAGGTTTTCCTCCACCTGCTCTCTGCTCTCACTACAAATTACAATGTCATCTGCAAACATCATTGTCCATGGAGATTCCTGTCTGACCTCATCTGTCAGCCTGTCCATCAGTATAGCAAATAAGAAGGGACTCAAAGCTGATCCTTGATGTAGCCCCACCTCCACCTTGAACTCCTTTGTCTGACCTACAGCACATCTCACTGCTGTCTTACTTCTCTCATACATATCCTGAACTACTCTGACGTACTTCTCTGCCACTCCTGACCTCCTCATACAGGACCATAGCTCTTCTCTTGGCACCCTGTCATACGCTTTTTCTAAATCCACAAAGACGCAGTGAAGCTCTTTCTGACCATCTCTGTACTTCTCCATTAACAATCTCAGAGCAAAAATTGCATCAGTAGTGCTCTTCCTGGGCATGAAGCCATACTGCTGTTCACAAATATCCACTTCCCTTCTTAACCTAGCTTCCACTACTCTTTCCCAAAGTTTCATTGTGTGGCTCATCAACTTTATGCCTCTGTAGTTGTTACAACTCTGCACATCACCCTTGTTCTTAAAGATTGGTACTAGGACACTTCTCCTCCATTCCTCAGGCATCTTCTCACTCTCTAAAATCCTGTTGAATAACCTAGACAGGAACTCCACTGCTGTCTCTCCTAGACACTTCCACACCTCCACTGGTATGTCATCTGGACCAACAGCCTTTCCACTTTTCATTCTCCCCAGAGCCTTCCTCACCTCATCCTTTCTTATCTTTTCATCTTCCTGCTCTACAATATTCACCTTTTCCCCCCTTCTTTCCCTTTCATTCTCCTCATTCATTAACTCCTCAAAATACTCCTTCCATCTTCTCAGCACACTCTCCTCACTTGTTAGCACCTTTCCATCTCTATCTTTAATCACCCTTATCTGTTGCACATCCTTCCCATCTCTGTCTCTCTGTCTCGCTAATCTATACAATTCCTTCTCGCCTTCCCTCGTGTCTAACCTGGCATACAACTCATCATATGCTTTCTGTTTGGCCTTTGCCACCTCCCTCTTCACTCTGCGCTGCGATTCCTTGTAGTCCTGTCTACTTTCTTCAGTCCTTTCAATGTCCCACTTCTTTTTAGCTAGCCTCTTCCTCTGGATAATGTCCTGTACTTCCTCATTCCACCACCATGTTTCTTTATCTTCTTTCCTCCTTCCAGCTGACACACCTAGCACCGTTCTTCCTGTCTCCCTGATCAACTCTGCTGTAGTTTCCCAGTCATCTGGAAGCTCTTCCTGACCACCCAAAGCCTGTCTCAGCTTCTGTCTGAATTCTTCACAATCTTCTTCCTTTTCAACTTCCACCACTTTGTCTTCTTTTCAATCCTCTTCTTCCTGACCACCAGAAACATCCTACACATCACCATCCGATGCTGTCTGGCTACACTCTCTCCTACCACTGCTTTACAGTCTCTGACCTCTCTCAGATTGGCTCGTCTACAAAGGATGTAGTCTACCTGCGTACTCC
>SRMA01027105.1:24027-116620 GCA_007224835.1 Danionella cerebrum | reverse complement strand
TTTTAGAGGTGAAAAGAGTGTCAGACAGGGTGATCAGTTTGAAGTTAGAAATTGAAGGGGTGATAAAGAATGTAGTGAGTGGTTATGCTCCACAAGTAGGCTATAAGTTGGAAGAGAAGGAGAGATTCTGGAGTGAGTTGGATGAGGTGATGGAGAACATTCATGGAGAGTATGGTGATGTGTAGGATATTTCTGGTGGTCAGGAAGAAGAGGGGAGAAAATATTGAAAAGAAGTCCAAGTGGTGGAAGTTGAAAAAGCAAGAAGATTGTGAGGAATTCAGAAAGAAGCTGAGACAGGCTTTGGGTGGTCAGAAAGAGCTTCCAGATGACTGGGAAACTACGGCAGAAGTGATCAGGGAGACAGGTAGAAAGGTGCTTGGTGTGTCAGCTGGAAGGAGGAAAGAAGATAAGGAAACATGGTGGTGGAATGAGGAAGTACAGGACATCATCCAGAAGAAGATAGCTAAAAAGAAGTGGGACATAGAAAGGACTGAAGAAAGTAGACAGGACTACAAGGAATCGCAGGGAAGAGTGAAGAGGGAGGTGGCAAAGGCCAAACAGAAAGCATATGATGAGTTGTATGCCAGGTTAGACACGAGGGAAGGCGAGAAGGAATTGTATAGATTAGTGAGACAGGGAGACAGAGATGGGAAGGATGTGCAACAGATAAGGGTGATTAAAGATAGAGATGGAAAGGTGCTAACAAGTGAGGAGAGTGTGCAGGGAAAGAATAAGAGGGAAAGAAGGGAGAAAGAGGTGCATATTGTAGAACAGGAAGTTGAAAAGATTAGAGAGGATGAGGTGAGGAAGGCTCTGGTGAGAATGAAGAGTGGAAAGGCTGTTGGTCCAGATGACATACCTGTGGAGATGTGCAAGTGTCTTGGAGAGACAGCAGTGGAGTTCCTATCTAGGTTATTCAACAGGATTTTAGAGAGTGAGAAGATGCCTGAGGAATGGAGGAGAAGTGTCCCTAGTGCCAATCTTTAAGAACAAGGGTGATGTGCAGAGTTGTAACAACTACAGAGGCATAAAGTTGATGAGCCACACGATGAAACTCTGGGAAAGAGTAGTGGAAGCTAGGCTAAGAAGGGAAGTGGATATTTGTGAGCAGCAGTATGGCTTCATGCCCAGGAAGAGCACTACTGATGCAATTTTTGCTCTGAGAATGTTAATGGAGAAGTACAGAGATGGTCAGAAGGAGCTGCACTGCGTCTTTTTGGATTTAGAAAAAAGAGTATGACAGAGAGGAGCTATGGTCCTGTATCAGGATGTCAGGAGTGGCAGAGAAGTATGTCAGAGTAGTTCAGGATATGTATGAGAAGAGTAAGACAGCAGTGAGATGTGCTGTAGGTCAGAGAAAGGAGTTCAAGGTGGAGGTGGGGCTACATCAAGGATCAGCTTTGACTCCCTTCTTATTTGCTGTGGTGATGGACAGGTTGACAGATAAGGTCAGGCAGGAATCTCCGTGGACAATGATGTTTGCAGATGACATTGTGATCTGTAGTGAGAGCAGAGAGCAGGTGGAGGAACACCTGGAAAGTTGGAGGTCAGCTCTAGAAAGAAGAGAAATGAAAGTCAGTCGCAGTAAGACAGAATACATGTGTTTGAATGAGAGAGAGGGAAATAGAACAGTGAGGTTACAGGGGGCTGAGGTCAAGAAGGTGCAGGAGTTTAGGTATTTGGAGTCAACAGTCCAGTGCAACGGGGAGTGTGAAAAAGAGGTGAAGAGACGAGTGCAGGCAGGTTGGAGTGGATGGAGAAAATTGTCAGGGGTGTTGTGTGAAGAGTGTCATGAAGAATCAAAGGAAAGGTGTACAGAACAGTAGTGAGAGCAGCTATGATGTATGGGTTGGAGACTGTGGCAGTGAGGAAGAGACAAGAGGCGGAGATGGAAGTAGCAGAGATGAGAATGTTGAGGTTCAGTTTAGGAGTGACGAGGATGGACAAGATTAGGAACGAGCACATCAGAGGGACAGCTCAGGTTGGTTGTTTTGGAGACAAAGTCAGAGAGGCTAGATTGAGATGGTTTGGACATGTGCAGAGGAGGGATAGTGGTTATTTTGGTAGAAGGAGATGGAGATGTCAGGCAAGAGGTCAAGAGGAAGGCCAAAGACGAGATATATGGATGTGCTGAAAGAGGACATGAAGTTAGTGGGTGCAAGGGTGGAGGATACTGAGGACAGAGTTAGGTGGAAACGGATGATTCACTGTGGCGACCCCTTAACCGGGAACTGCCGAAAGGAAAGAAGAAGATACAAAATACTTAATGAATGATGCACTGACTGGAGAGCACACCTATCCAACTATTTTCAAAATAATGCTATTCTCTCATGAACACAAGAGCAAATTTATGTATGAAAGTAAACCACTAAATGTGAAGTTGTTTATATGTTTAAGAAATAAATGTGATGGGACTATTGCAATCTAGTTTTTTGACTATGTGAAAGTCCTCACAGCTGGCGAAAGCTTCAAAACACACTGTACATGGAAGGCTCAGCGATAGCTCCTAAACAAAGGCACGGGACGGAAATAATAAAAGGAATGCCACATAAGAGAGAGATGAGACCGGGCAGATATACATGACATTACAGAGATAGACTGGGAAAAGGTGCTAGGGAGCAGATAAAGGACAGAAAGAGACAAAAAATTAGGAACAGGGATGGCCATGTAACCCTGAAACTATGCTTTCAACCCATGTGATTGACACCAATGTGCCACTTAAAATAGCTCTTCTGGGTACCACCACTTCCCCCAGCACAGAGAACGTACGTACGCTCATGCACAGACGGGCAATTTCAAAAAGAAGTATCTGTCCCCTACGGTTATTACTGCCCAAACTAATATATTATTATTATTATTATTATTATTATTATTATTATTATTATCATCGAAGTTATAGTTTTGAACTTTTTCTTTCTCATCTCCAGATTTTGCCCTGCTATAATATCTAGTAATCTTTCGTGCAAACATCCGCTTTTAAGTTTAAGTTTTGTTAAATAAAATAACATTCAGTTTTCTCAATGATTTATTTATTGCCTCTCTGTTGTTTGTGAAACATATTCTTAAACACTATGTTATGGCTATTGCAATACTTTACATTGAAAGTGTAACCTTTAGGGACGGTATATTATATCACAGATTTAGTTTTTCACAGATATCACAGATCAAGTATTGAAGGGTGGAGAAAATTGTGGTTCAGGTTAGAGATGTATTAAATAGTGATGTAGAGAGGTATGTTTTATAGGCAATGCGAAGGCGTAAACAGAGGAAAAATGTTTGCGAAAAGGTTTTTCAGACCCCTCCGACGAAGGGTCAGAAGAGACTTGGAATAGTGTATGAAGAGTCTAGCTCGGTCCACCAGAGAGAGCCACTGGTCTTGTTTTGGACAAGGACTGATCAAACTATAAAGATGTTGTTCGAGTAGATGCTGAACTCAGTTGCAGTTGAGCATTTGAGGTTCTACGTGGAATAGCGCCCTGGGCGAGACTTACTCTCTTTGGCTAAAAACAATTATCCTAATGTAATGTGATCTAATGTCATCTAGCTCCTTGGTTAATTTACAGCCTCAAATGATAAGCTTTGATAACAGAGTTTTAACAAATGGAAAATGTTTGTTTTTTAAACTTCTATCAACACGTTAGATGTTTAAAAATCTATCAACACATATGTAGATTATACTGGAAACAATGGAAATATATAATAACTGTACTTGTAACTTGTAACATGTTGCAAAGCATCATTGTGTGGTGAAATTTAACTAGATCTTGTGTTGTGAAAAAACTATATGACTCTACCCAAAAATAATAGAAAATCTAATGGATGTACTGGTTATAATGGGAAGTGTATTGGTTTTTATGGCAAGAATAACAGTGTCTGCTACTATGTGACCAAAACACACTACAGTGAGGAATTTTGTAATAGTTCTATTTGAAAGTTAATGGTTATAAATATATATAATAGGAACTGGTAAAATTTATCTGATAGTTTGTATATGGCTTTCAGTGTGTGTGCGTGTGTGTGTGTGTGTGTGTGTGTGTTGTTTTTAGCAGGATAGGTAAGCGTAGCAAGCATTATACGAAAGAAGGAGAGTAACTTTATAGCACATAATTACATACGCACCTTAATCATACAGTGAGAACATTGTTGCATACCTTTATCTTTTGCCCATTTCTCCATAACTTCTTTTCTTTTTTTTCTTAAATTGGGCACCTGACAGCTTTGGTCTTTTTCTCTCCATCGCTGTGTTTACTTTGTGATCGACAATCAACAGATTCCCAATCCCCCGACGCTGTCACTCACTACCAGAGGTCAAGACCAAACCAGTTCACCTCCACATTATCATCATAATCAATTTTATTACCTATTTATTTTAATTAGCATTTTACACAATGAACTAAAAATGTGCTAATTATTGCTATGTGTTTATAATATTATGAATGAAATGTGCGTGTTATTTGTAAGAAAGTCACTTGTCACTGACATAGTTTATATCCCTTCTCCGCTTCATTTGGGAGAGGTGAACAACCTCCCCCACAACCAACAAGTTTGAGTGCGGCCCCCCACGTGACGTAAAAAAAATGCTCCGTTCGCCTGTGCCTAAAACCACCACTGACTCTGAGTATCTCCCAACAAGAGAAACACATTTGCTTTGTTATAACCATTTAGATGCTAACTGTTTCTTATTTTATTTGTGTAAACTGAATTTACTTCGGGCGGCACTGTGGGTAGCACCGAGACCAACACCAAAAACTGAACAGCATTAAACGGACACAATTATTTTTCTTTATTGTTATTTTGTCTATTAAGCAACAATAAAAAATCATTCGTAACGTTTATAGCGTAGGCCTACATTTATTGAATTAAACACTCCATCAGTAAAGTACTTAAAAATAATATTACCTCAACTACGACCCTTTTGAGAGAACTTGGTATGTGGAACAAAGATATAAATTACGTCTATAAATTTGCACACAGCACAAAGTTTCTTCTTCAGGGAAGTTGTACTGGTATATTCGTTGTGCTCTGGTAATAATGCTGCATTTGTAAATGTTTGATTTTTGAAAATTGTTTTCTAAATCTCTCGGGTGTGACTAATGTTTTGGAGCACTCGCGTTGTCGTGAGAAAATAAATAACAATATTCTGTTGCTTGTTTTGACAAAATATGCTTCTCTGTAAAACATTGCAGCCTCATTTCATTGTGTCCACTCGCAATGACTTGTTACCACAAAGAGCTCTGACAAGTTTGGGATTTTGAACTAAGTTTTACATGTTTTAGAGAGTAAAACTCACAGTTATTCGTAGTGTTGCCTGTTTGAGAATTTTGACAGATTTGTATACGTTAATTGAAGTTTGAGATTATCTTGAGATTTAATTGAAACTTGAGTTTATCTGTTGGAAAGCACCAGTGAGGTCATCGGGCCATTTTACACTTTGAGGGCTACTATCTTAAACGTTATTAAAGAATTGTGACTGCCCTGAGTAGGGTTCTGCCAGTATTCAGTGTTCAAGTTAAACTTAGAAAGAACCTTATACATTGTAGTGTGTGTGCGTGTTCCTGTACACGTGTGTGCGCTTTCAGTTGAATTAAGTTGTATTGTTGTAACTCAAAGTTTCAGATTGATAAAGCAACTGATAAGTCAAATCAAGTTTGATAACTTAAAAAATACCCAAATACAGCAATGTAGTACAACCAACTTTTTAATTTCAAACAATTTGCCAAGTGTTTTTAAGGTCAACTTTCATTTACAAGTTTAACACACATAAAACATTTTACAATGTGCTGATTGGGTTTATTTAAAGAGAGGCATGAAAAAAGGCCTATAATATTGTTTTCATTTGTTGAAAGCGTTTGCGGCTTGCTTTTTGTGATTAAAATCACCAGGACAGCTGTGCAGCCGAGATGATACCGAGATCACAGAAAGTCGAGGTTGTGACCATAGACCAGTGTCGAGCAGTGGTTCACACTAATTCTAGATTTTTGTTTGTCAGAGACGTTATTAATAAAGGCACCAGCAGACCCCCGTGACCCCGAAAGGGAATAAGCGGGTTGGAAAATGAATGAATGTATATTTTCAAACAGTTTATGATTATTTTGGAATGCATAAATACCAGGTATAGAAAAGCTAAAGCTAGATAAAAGCTACATAATAATTAAGAAAACAATTATTAACCCTTAAACTATAAGCAGCCTGTGCATCGGAACACATCATTGTTGAAACACAAAATATATACAAGCACAATGTCATGCATCAATGTATTTCTGAGTGTTGACAGAGGGGATAGATGGAGGAGGTAGAGGCAGAAGGAGGTAGAACAGGAGAGGCTGCAGGAAGGAAACTAGAGGCAAGAAGCACAGGTGGAAAGGCTCACAGATTGAAAGAATAAATTAATGTTGGTTATTATAACATTCGAGGTATAGCACAGGTGTTGAAATCAGAATTTGTGATAATAAAAGAGCTATTCTTCAGATCAGTTCTATACTGGGGCAGAATCATGTATTAAATAATAAATGGTTAATAAATGTTGATTTTAGTTTCTTCTTGTCCGCTGAAAGCACCGGATCATCACGAGCGCGGGGCATGCCCATCTTCCAGCGCTGGATGCGAGGGTCCCTGCGCGCTCCTGGAGCTGCGACCAGGCCAGTCACGCTCAAAACAATTACACACAAACCCAAACAAATAAAACTGAACCGATGCCACCCTCTCGCTGTGGGGTCGGAGCCATGTTTCTCCGCTTCTCTTCGCCGTCATTGGCGCTGTTACGTAACGAGCCGCCGGGACGCCGATCTTTAACTGCACGTTCGTGCAGCATCCCCCGAGAGCCGCTGATCGGGAGAAATCTCGAATCCACCTCCATTTTCTCTATCTTTATTTGTTCACTCCATACAAAGCCACTGTGATGTCAAAAACACGACTGACGAATTTTTAAACCGAATCATCGGAAGGATAACCGGGATTACGGTGAATGACCTACAGGAAAGACGTTTTCACTCTGAACTGGTTCGTGATGGGTTGAATGTATTAAAAGCTTGTAAGCTTTTCAGAAACTGGGAAATCCGTCTTCTTCGTGTCTTCGCTTCACGTAATGAAATCTTGACACGGAATTATTGACCGCAAGAGACTCCACCGTGCACACATCCGCATTGAGCAGAACCCTCACCCAAAACACAAAACCGACGCAAAGCTTTACTGACCGTGACAAGCGTCGATCTCCGGTGCTCGGTCGGTAAGGTGACCCCTCCGCGTCCACCGGATCACGATCTGCGCAGCGACGTGCTCGTGCTCGCGCAAGCGGAGGATTAACCGTTCGTTCCGTCGGGGGAGCTGATGACCAGGATGCTGCCGCCGCCTCCGACTATCTACCTGGCTTATGTTTGGAAGCAAATCAGGGACAAACGGTTTGCAATTGCAAAACAAAGGATTGGGGGGGGGGAATAAAAATGCAAAATTAAATTTTGAGGGACAAAAAGCAGTTTTGCAAACGCTAATGGAGAACTGCAAGAAAAAAAAAGAAAAAAAAGTCAACAATAGCAAGAAGAATGTGCTCATTATTACACAATCTTAGTACCTTTGAATTTGCTAAATATTTTTTTTCTTCAAACAAATGTATAAGTTAACCCCCATTCCCTGAAGGTGGGAATAGAGACTTATGTCAGACTGACTGTTGGGAACGTTTCCTGGTAGAAAGACTGTGTCTGCCATTTTAAAGGGCCAATGGTGCACGTATCGTTGTGCAGGTGTAGGATATTGATCAATCAGCTGAGACCTACTGATTGAAACCTACCCTCATTCTGTGTTTTCCCAAAAGCCATATACCCACTTACCTCTTGCCAGCTCCGATCACTAACCACAAGGGCAAGTTACTTGTAGACATTCCTGTTGAGTTGTTTGTGATTTTTGTTTGTGACTGACTGATGGCAGCACCTAAGAGACCATGCCCGAGGTCAAGTCAAGTCAAGCAGGCTTTTATTGTCATTTCAACCATTTACAGTGGAGTATGCAGTGAAACGAAACAACGATACCCCAGGACCAAAGTGCTACAACGAACATAATAAACATTACAACACAGAATTATCATTAAACTAAGCCATCCCAAAGTGCACTTGTGCAACATTAGTGCAAAAACAGAAAAGACAAGACAATAAACAATAAACAGTAGCTACAGCGACCAGTACAGTACAGAAAATCAGAATAAATAAAGGAATGAATGTAAACAGTCCACAGTGACTGAGGAAGAACTGTGTAAATAAAAAGGTGTGCAAAAAAGTAGCATTTGAGTAGAACAGGGTGTAAGGCTGGTCCAAAAACGGTTTTCAACCACAGATGAAGGTTTTCAGGTGTTTTCTGTCTTTCAGAGCTTGCAGGAACTTTAATTATTGAATTTAACTTTTATCTGACTCCATATTTTTATAAGAGGGTTATTGTTTAGCTTGATCATTAGCTTTGATTGAAGCTACATCAAACTATGTATTATTAATTGTTAAAAATTAGAGCAATGCACTCACTTGTTATAATTTAACCCTTTACACCTTTGTTACATAATGTGATGGTTTAGTTCTTAGCATTTAACATTATTGTAGAAAGTGATTAGAGAGCAACTATTGACAGGATTGAACATCTCAATTTATTAACAAACACTAAGTTACACAGCAAATAGGTGAAACAATAGCAGAGGCTAAATGATCTAAAAAATGTGCTAAGCATTCCAGATCATGGGGATATTCAGAGACAAATAGCTGTGAGCTCCTCTTGCATTCTTCCTAAAATATCATCCTGATCCAATTTGGTGTTGAGGGACCAGATGCGGTTCTCTGCCAGATGAACACAGAGGTATTTGGTGCTCTCCACGATCTCCACCGAGGAGCCGTTGATGTTCAGCGGGGAGCGGTCACGTTGTGTCCTGAAGACAACCATCTCTTTCGTTGTTTTTGTGAGGTTGTTGGCTTTACACCAGACCGTTTACTTCTACACCTCCTCTCTGTGTGCTGTCTAGTCGTTCTTGCTGATGAGGCCCACCACGGTCGTGTCATCAGCGAACTTAATGATGTGATTTGAACTGAGTCCTGCTACACAGTCGTGAGTCAGCAAAGTGATCAGCAGGGGACTGAGCACACAGCCCTGAGGGGCCCCAGTGCTCAGCGTGATGGTGTTAGAGGTGCTATTCCTGATCAGGACAGTCTGAGGTGTCATGGTCTGTCATTTCAACCACAATAATAATAATATTTAATAAAGAGCTTAAAGGTACAAACAAACGTAAACGCCGGCAGACATAACAAAAAGTAGCAAGGTGGTGAGCGTCCTAGCCCACGCCAGTCACGTCAGCGTAGCGCTAGCCCAGCAACAGACTGGGGGAGCAGACACACAGCTCAAAAATAGTCACTGCTCCTCCACCACCACATCCCAAGAGAGTGCTGGAAAGATTTTTATCCTGTGGAGAGACTCTGGGCCCAGGTGTCATTCATCAGGACAATTAGCAGCTCCGCCTAGAACTTAAAAATAATTAATAAAGAAAAGGCTAACGCAAAGTGCGGGCCGTCACAGAGGTCTCTCAGTCAAAAAGTCCAGGATCCAGTTACAGAGGGAGGTGTTGAGGCCTAGCAGGCTCACCTTCCCAATCAGCTGTTGAGGAATGATGGTGTTGAATGCTGAACTGAAGTCTATGAACAGCATTCGTACATATGAGTCCTTGTTTTCCAGGTGGGTGAGATGGCATCATCAGTTGAACGGTACGGACGGTAGGCAGGACACTGATGTAGGACGCTGATGTTTGTTTCGGCAAAAGGACGATGGTCGTCGCCTTGAAGCACTCTGGAACAACAGTGGTGCTCAGAGAGATGTTGAGGATGTCGGTGAAAATATACGCCAGTTGGTCTGCACATCATCCAAGCACTGCCAGGAATACTGTCTGGTCCTGCAGCTTCTGTGGGTTGAATATGCTTAGAGCTTTCCTCATATTAGTAGTGGAGACACAGAGCACCTCGTCGTTGGAAGGAGGTGTGGTCTTCCTTGTTCTCACGTCGTTCTCGTGACACGTGCGCACACACCTCTCCAGGCATCCATGGTTTCTGGTTAGGACGTAAGGTGATCATCAATGCACTTGCTGAAGTAGCTGGTGATGAGAATATATAATAATATACTCTAGAGAAGACAGGAGAGGGCTTGAAGTCCAAATATTTACTAAGAGTTTCATGAATAACACATTACAGATATATCTGGGTGTTTTAACTGCATTACACAACAGCAAAGCGTTCCGTCGTCATGCGTTAGCTCACATTCCTCACTTGTGACATGGTCTTATAAATGTTATTAAAAATGCAAATTAGCTGGGGCGTAGTTCCATTTGCCTCTGGCCTTTTGAGTGACCCACTCAGCACATCAGAGGAATTCTGCAGTGATGGGGAGGGCAGTGCAGCCTGGTCCACTTGGGGAGTGCAGGGGTATCCTCTAGCTGCCCGTAACCAAGGTAGTGAAGGAGAAGGAGCGAGAAACCCTGTCAGGCAGGGGAGCCTGTCAGAATTCATAGCTCCTCACGCATCTCTAAGAAGAAAACAATGGCGCTCTCCGTCCCTTGAGAAAAACCTCAGACAAACCAGTTGTGCGTTTCAGAAGAGCTCTTGCAGATCAAGCTCGGGGTAGGGGGAGGCAGGGTCCTGTTCATCACAGGGCAACACACACATTCACATAATTCACAACTAAGGGGAATTTAGATTATTCACTTAACCTGGCTCATGTTTTGGGGAATGTGGGGGAAACCAGAGTACCCAGAGGAATCTCACGCAAGCACGGGGAGAACATGCAAACTCCTTCTAGGAAGGTCACAGTGCTACCCACTGCGCCACGGTGCTGCACTTTGTATTAAACTACTATTACGTTTACATATATTAGTACAATTTTAAAACATTAATCTTGCCCCAGGGCTTGCAAGCCAGTGACTTCTGTGCCGGTCCCAAGCCCGGATAAATAGAGAGGGTTGCGTCAGGAAGGGCATCCGGTGTAAAATATGGCAAAAACCTAATATGCGAGTCACCAAATCGATTTTCATACCGGATCGGTCAAGGCCCGTGTTAACAACGACCGCCTCCGGTGCTGTTGACTTACAGGGTGCTGGTGGAAATTGGACTACTGTTGGTCGAAGAAGGAGAGCAGGGAGAAGGATTCGTCGACAGAAAGAGAAGAGGAAAGGCAGGAGTATAGATCTGAGAATAGGGACTCTTAACGTTGGTACAATGACAGGGAAGGGTAGAGAGCTGGCAGACATGATGGAGAGAAGGAAAGTAGATATTCTGTGTGTGCAGGAGGCCAGGTGGAAGGGTAGCAAAGCGCGTAGTATTGGAGGGGGATACAAACTGTTTTACTATGGTGTGGATAGGAAGAGAAATGGGGTAGGAGTGATCCTGAAGGAGGAGTTTGTAAGGCATGTTTAGAGGTGAAAAGAGTGTCAGACAGGGTGATCAGTTTGAAGTTACAAATTGAAGGGGTGATGTTGAATGTTGTGAGTGGTTATGCTCCACAAGTAGGCTGTAAGTTGGAAGAGAAGGAGAGATTTTGGAGTGAGTTGGATGAGGTGATGGAGAGTTTTCCCAGAGGGGAGAGAGTAGTGGTGGGAGCAGATTTCAGCGGGTATGTTGGCGAGGGCAACAGAGGTGATGAGGAGGTGATGGGCAGGTTCGGTGTTAAGGAAAGGAACCTAGAAGGACAGATGGTGGTGGACTTTGCCAAGAGGATGCAAATGGCTGTAGTTAATACTTATTTCCAGAAGAGGGAGGAACATAGAGTTACCTACAAGAGTGGAGGTAGGAGTACGCAGGTAGACTACATCCTATGTAGACGAGCCAATCTGAGAGAGATCAGAGACTGTAAAGTAGTGGTAGGATAGAGTGTAGCCAGACAGCATCGGATGGTGATGTGTAGGATGTTTCTGGTGGTCAGGAAGAAGAGAAGACGAAAGATTGGAAAGAAGACCAAGTGGTGGAAGTTGAAAAAGGAATAAGATTGTGAAGAATTCAGACAGAAGCTGAGACAGGCTTTGGGTGGTCAGGAAGAGCTTCCAGATGACTGGGAAACTACAGCAGAGTTGATCAGGGAGACAGGAAGAAAGGTGCTAGGTGTGTCAGCTGGAAGGAGGAAAGAAGATAAAGAAACATGGTGGTGGAATGAGGAAGTACAGGACATCATCCAGAAGAAGAGGCTAGCTAAAAAGAAGTGGGACATCGAAAGTAGACAGGACTACAAGGAACCACAGCACAGAGTGAAGAGGGAGGTGGCAAAGGCCAAACAGAAAGCATATGATGAGTTGTATGCCATGTTAGACACGAGGGAAGGCGAGAAGGAATTGTATAGATTAGCCAGACAGAGAGACAGAGATGGGAAGGATGTGCAACAGATAAGGGTGATTAAAGATAGAGATGGAAAGGTGCTAACAAAGTGAGGAGAGTGTGCTGAGAAGATGAAAGGAGTATTTTGAGGAGTTAATGAATGAGGAGAATGAAAGGGAAAGAAGGGGAGAAGAGGTGAATAATGTAGAGCAGGAAGTTGAAAAGATTAGAAAGGATGAGGTGAGGAAGGCTTTGGGGAGAATGAAGAGTGGAAAGGCTGTTGGTCCAGATGACATACCAGTGGAGGTGTGGAAGTGTCTAGGAGAGACAGCAGTGGAGTTCCTTTCTCAGGTTATTCAACAGGATTTTAGAGATTGAGAAGATGCCTGAGGAATGGAGAAGTGTCCTAGTACCAATCTTTAAGAACAAGGGTGATGTGCAGAGTTGTAACAACTACAGAGGCATAAAGTTGATGAGCCACACAATGAAACTTTGGGAAAGAGTTGTGGAAGGTAGGCTAAGAAAGGAAGTGGATATTTGTGAGCAGCAGTATGGCTTCATGCACTGGAAGAGCACTACTGATGCAATTTTTGCTCTGAGATTGTTAATGGAGAAGTACAGAGATGGTCAGAAGGAGCTGCACTGCGTCTCTGTGGATTTAGAAAAAGCGTATGACAGGGTGCCGAGAGAGG
Organism: Danionella cerebrum; assembly: GCA_007224835.1. Taxonomy (NCBI): domain Eukaryota; kingdom Metazoa; phylum Chordata; class Actinopteri; order Cypriniformes; family Danionidae; genus Danionella; species Danionella cerebrum. The sequence continues at coordinate 103,614 of SRMA01027105.1, read as the reverse complement.
AGCTATGGTCCTGTATGAGGAGGTCAGGAGTGGCAGAGAAGTACGTCAGAGTAGTTCAGGATATGTATGAGAGAAGTAAGACAGCAGTGAGATGTGCTGTAGGTCAGACAAAGGAGTTCAAGGTGGAGGTAGGGCTACATCAAGGATCAGCTTTGAGTTCCTTCTTATTTGCTATGGTGATGGACAGGTTGACAGATGAGGTCAGGCAGGAATCTCCGTGGACAATGATGTTTGCAGATGACATTGTGATCTGTAGTGAGAGCAGAGAGCAGGTGGAAGAAAACCTGGAAAGTTGGAGGTCAGCTCTAGAAAGAAGAGGAATGAAAGTCAGTCGCAGTAAGACAGAATACATGTGTTTGAACGAGAGGGAGGGAAATAGAACAGTGAGGTTACAGGGGGCTGAGGTCAAAATTTGGGGTAAACAGTCCAGTGTGATGGGGAGTGTGGAAAAGAGGTGAAGAGACGAGTGCAGGCAGGTTGGAGTGGGTGGAGAAAAGTGTCAGGGGTGTTGTGTGACAGAAGAGTGATAACGTGAAGGATCTTTAGTGAGTTTCTGAGCCTGAAGCCTTGAGTCCCTTCAGTGAGACTCACGGCTTCAGGCTCAGAAACCTGCTACTGAAGCTGAAGGAGGAGAACAGTGCTCTAAAACATAAAGAGTAAACCCTCGAGCCCTCCCTCTTTACATGTTTTATTGCCTTTATATTGTTTTATCCTTCTCCCTCTAACCATGAACACTTTAAAAATACCTTCTCTAAATATCAACGGGGCGCGAGAGGCCAGGAAAAGAGCGCTGGTGTACGAGCTGAGCCAAACAAAGGCTGTGGATGTGCTGTTTCTCCAGGAGACTCACAGCGACATGAGGAAAGCGCTGGACTGGAGCAGGGAGTGGCCGGGCCGGGTGCTGCTCAGTCACCAGCAGAACAGCAGCGCTGGGGTGGGCCTGCTGCTCTTCCCCAGGTTCAACCCTTCAAAGCTCTCCTTTGTTTTTATTAATATTTATGCCCCGACCAGCGGTCCTGAGAGGCTCGAGCTGTTAAGAAAGCTGCAGGACGCTCTCAGCTCCTGTAAGCAGGAGAATCTTTTATTTTTAGGGGGGACTTTAACTGCACCCTCGATGCCAGCATAGGCAGGAACCACAGAGAGCCCCACCCCCCATCTCAGAGAGCTCTCAGTCAGATTGCACAGCCACAGTCTGGTAGATGTCTGGAGGAGGTCTAATGGAGGAGAGAGGCAGTACTCCTGGTCTCACATTAGAGATAACGTGATCTCCTTAGCCAGATTAGACAGGTTTTATTGTTTTAAACACCATTTTAATGTTTTTAAGGGCTGTGAGATTATGCCAGTGGGTTTCACCCACTAATTCTTTAGTTTTATGTAATTTTTTTATCCAAAACACTTTTCCGAAGAGTGCCTACTGGCATTTTAACATTTCTCTGTTATGTGGCATGACTTTTAGAGATGCTCTGATGTTTATGTGGAATGTCTTTAGAAGAACAAGTTCTAAAGACACTGAAGCAAGGGTGGGACCGCGGCAAGACCAACATCAAGCTCCTCTGCCAGCAGCACACCATCAACAAAGTTTTAAATGAGAGTTTTATGGAGCAGCGCTTGCCTCTGACCTGCCGCAGAGCCGTCATCACCCTGCTGTCGAAGAAAGGGAACCTGCAGGACATCAAGAACTTGCTCTGCACGGTCTACAAGATCATCTCCAAAGCCCTGGCAACCCGTCTGAGAGGAGTGATGGAGCAGGTCATACACCAGAGCCAGACCTACTACGTTCCCGGCTGGTCCATGGTGGACAACGTCTGTCTCATCAGAGACGTGCTCCACATCTCCAGCGTCTCTGATCTGAACACCAGCCAGGTCTCGCTGGATCAGGAGAAGGCCTTAGACCGGGCGGAGCAACGCTACCTCTGGAGAGTCATTGAGAAGTTGGGGTTCGGCTCCAACATGATCTCCAAGATCAGAACCCTCTATAAGGACATCCAGAGCATCCTGAAAATTGGTTGACTCTGTCACACACTTTACCTGGTTTTAATTTCCCTGTTTTTAATAAGATCGTTTTATCTGCATACGCTGATGATGTCATTGTGTGTGAACAATCAGACAGAGGTGGACAAACTGGTGAGCATCACCAGCAGCTTCAGTCGAGTCACAGCAACTAAAGTCAACTAGAGGAAGAGCAAAGCCCTGGCTGTAGGACCCTGGAGGGAAGGTCTCCCGGTACTCCCTGAAAGCTTAACCTGGCGGAAAGATGGGCTGAGATACCTGGGAGTGTTCATCGGAACGAAGGAGTTCATAGAGCAGAACTGGGAAGGCATGGAGGAGAAGATTGAGGATAAGCTTGCCAAGGGGAGATGGCTGCTCCCTCAGAAATCTTACAAAGGCAGGGTGCTCATCATCAACAACCTCCTCTTTCCTGTGCGGAGCCCCCCGTTCAGCTCCTGTCTGCTCTCGTGAAAACTCGTGAACTTCTTCTGGAACCACCTACACTGGGTCCCTCAGAGCATGCTGTTCCTGTAAAAAAGGACGGAAGGCAAGGCTTGATCCACCTGGCCAGCTATCTTCCGCCCACAGTTTACCCAGAAGTACCTGAGCAGCCCCAGAGATCTGGTGTGGAGAGAGGTAACCAGCCTCATTCAGTGCAGAACCAATGTTTTTAATCTTGATGCAGCCCTGTTTTTAACTGACCCCATTCACCTCAGGAGCAGCAGTCTTCCTCTCTTTTACCAGAGTGTTTTTAACCTCTTAAGCCCTGAGGCCTATTTTCCGAAAATCCTATACTTTTACTTTTTAAGGCATTTCTCAGCTTTTACAAGGCCTAAACTGCAAATCTTGGTATCAAAATGAAGATAGGTTCTTGGGGAGTGGTGTGGATGAGTTAATTTGACAGTCAAGAACACTGGGTAAGAGTAATTGATGTTGGAATGGCCAAAAAATGAACTCCGCCTAAAAAAAAAACACATGTTTCCTCCAATATCTCCTTATTTTACTTATAACGAAGCAAATAAACACAATCAATTGTAACCACTACATGTCAAGAACATCTGTAGCAAGTTTGGTGTTCATACTACAAGAAACTAATATTCTGTAAAGGTTTTGATTGAACAAAGTTCAGGCGTAATCCATGTTGGCACAGTTTGGCACAATTTGGCACAATAATTGAAATATGGAAAAAATCTTGTCCAAAGCTTCAGCTACGTTCATAGTCTTCTTTTCTTGCTTATGGGACATGATTTCAGCAAAAAAAACTCCTAAAGAAACGCTGTAAAAGGGGGGTAGAAGCTCATTTACGCCATCTTGCTGCGCTTTTGGGAACGTTTCACTCACAAACGCTTTGACGTCGAGCTTCTGCGTGTCCCTACCCCCCGACCATCTGTCCAATCCGGGAGATCTATACATCGCTGGAAAGCTCTGATTCTATGGAAACCAATCAGCTCAACCATTTTGAGACTGACGGGATCGCCGACGAATCACACGACGCGCAGCGTGGAGAGACCACCTCTTACGCACGGGGAGTCATTCCATATTTGGTGACGTAATGACGCCACAAAGCTACAGAAATAATCCAAAATGGCGTTTGCGCGAAGCTATCGACCGGACATAACAACAAACGGACTTTTATCGCTATGGAAATAACTTTTTGTTGAAAAAACGGCAAAGGTAAGACAAGATTTATATGCTTGCTTGGTTTTCGCTGGCGTTTTTTCGTGGAACTTTCGCTCCCTGCTCTGAAATACTTCATGCAATGTAAATGAGTTGCATATCGCTGGATTCAGCTGGTTGTTAGCTTTCATTTAATGTAATGGTTTTGGCGTTTCCGTTTATATTGTGGATACATATCGCACATAAACAAAAACGTGGTCATGAATTATACTCCGGACATGTTGTTGTTTATTTGCATGTCGTTCGAGCTGTGGTTAACGGATATGAAATTGAATTAGATACGTTTTTAGAGGAGTTTCCGCTGAACACAACAGTATTTAATATGTGTGGGTTATTCTCAGGGTTCGTGAGCTATGAGTGAAAATGTAACGCACAAGGGGGCAAGTCCCCGGTACCGGGGACTCTCGGGCTTAAGAGGTTAAATTTTGGGGACTGTTCCTCTGGGCTCAGGAGAAACCTACCTCCTCTCTCTTCTGGCTCCTGGAGCAGCCCCTGATGAACGGAGAGAGGTTCAATGCGGGAGCTATGGGAGCCTTCTGAGTACGTGCAGCACTGCAGAGGACCAAGACCCTTGGCCTAAAGCAGTTAGTGAATACAGCTGGTCCTGATCTGGATGAAGCAAAAGCCCTGAGTGCACTGCTAGGATTGAGGTCGAGGAGGCTCACGCAGCAGATCCTGAACCTGTGGACTCGAGAGCTGTCGGAGAGGAGGCACAGATGCTCAGGAGCTACAGCTGTGGTGCTCTGACCCCATACAGTAAAGAACCATTGCCTGAGCTGAAGTTCCAGCCTGACTTCGGAGATCTCTCTGGGCCCCTGCTGAAACCTGCTGTCAGAAAAACCCTGAGCGAGGCAAACCAGAAGGATATATATCCAGAATGTGCCCCTTCTGCCCCCTCACAGAGACGGTCTTCCACTGCTTGCTAGAGTGCACAAGACTCACCAGTTTTTTTAATACAATAAATTGTGTTTTTAACCATTTTAACGAGACATTCTCAGTCAGCAGGTTCATTCTGGGTGCAGAGTACCAGAAGAGCAGCAGCACTAAATGGCAGAACTTCCTGGTGGGTGAGGCTAAGCTCGCCATCTACGTGAGCAGAAGGAACAGGGTAGAAGGAAGGAGAGTACAGGACGTTGGGGAGGTGTGGAGCGTGAACATCAGGTCCAGACTGTGGCTGGAGTTCAGTTTCTACAAGCTCATGGAGAACCTGGAGGCGTTCGTAGTGCAGTGGTGCTACGAGGGAGCTCTGTGTGTGGTAGATGAGGGAGAGCCACGATTTGCTGTTTCCGTTAGTTAGAAGGTTTCTATTATTTGTTGAGCTTTTGCTTTTATTTTGTCTTTTTTTTTGGTGAAAAAAAGTGATGGAACAATGTAAATGTTAAACAACTCAATAAAGTCTTTTGTAAAAATAAAAAAAATCTCTCTGTCTCTGTCTCTCTCTCTGACTCTCTCGGTGCATGCTGGGAGTTTGAGTGCGTATGTGTGTGAGAGAACACGGTGAGAGTGACTGTTTTAGAAACGGGTTTCTTTTGCTATTTTTCCCCCCTTCTCTTTATTTCTGCTTTTGTTTTCCCCATATTGTTATTTCCTCTGATTGCCGGCGCTCGGGATGGCGGAGAGTGTGCCGCATCTCTCGCTCCGCCATGGCGTCAGGTGTGTAGCCGAGCCAGGTGTAACGGTAGAGGAAGTGTTGGTAGCTCTTGGAGAGCAGATCGGTTGTGAAAACATTATGTCTGCCGCCAGAATGAACAAAACAGTGGTGATCTTCGTTAAAGAAGAGGCCTTAGTAAATCGTCTGGTCACTAATGGAATTAACTTGAACGGCGTGTACCTGTTTGTATCTCCCCTGGTGACTACGACCAAAAAAGTTATTATCTCAAACGAACTGCCATTTATTGACAATTCTGAGATCGAAAAAGCGCTCGGAGTGTTGGGAAAATTCGCTAATGCGATCAAAACAATCCCTTTAGGATGTAAGAACGTCGCTTTGAGTCATGTGACGTTTTTTAGAAGACAAGTACACATGTTTCTAAACGAGACGGATTTAGAAGTTTCCTTCAAAGTTATTCATGGAGGGAAATTCATGGACCGTTCATGATTTATGTGAGCACCGGGAGCATGAAGTGCTTCGAATGCGGGGATTTAGGATATAAATGGTTTGCATGTCCACATAAAGCTGTCTCGAGTGAAAAAGCAGCAAGCGCCGTCGAACCCGCAACCACGAGGATAAAATCCCAGAAGTTTCAGGAGAGCGATCTCAGACTGGAGTTAGCAGTGAAGATAAAGAGCCAGAGGTGAGTGGCGATGCACTGGGTGTTTTATTTTGTGCTCTCCTTTCATCTCCCGTCTGTTACTCCCTCTATTCCCTTCTCTATGGAATTTCTGAGAGTGGGCTCCCTAAACATAAATGGGGAAGAGATAAAATGAAGATAGCAAGTATCTCCGAGTTCTTAAAAGGGAATAAAGCAAATGTAATATTATTACAAGAAACTCATACAAAAAATAAAAATGAGGGAGACTGGAGTAAATGGTGGGAAGAGGAAATAATATATAGTCATGGGTCAAACAATAGTGCAGGCGTTGCAATTCTATTTACAAAAAACTTGAATGTGAAGATTAAAAAAATAATGGAGATTGAAAAAGGAAGAGTTTTATTGACTGAAGTTAAAGGGATAGTTTTTGTCTTTATAAATGTTTATGCTCACAACAAGGGTTCAGAAAGATTGGAGCTTTTTATGAAGATAAAGCAAGCTATGAAAACCTTAAATGATGATGTTTGTGTTGTTCTGGGAGGAGACTGGAACTGTACAACTGATTGTGAAGTTGATCACAATGGAGAAGAGCAACACAGTCAGTCTAGTATATTCCTCTCTAGTATTATGAAAGAATTTGATTTAATAGATGTGTGGAGATAGAAATAGAGGTGTAAAACAATACACTTGGATAAAGGTTGTAGACAATAAATTAAGCGGGCCAGATAAGACAGATTGTATTTTGAAAAAATGTGGAACAACAGAATACTGAAAGCATCTATAATTCCTAATGGTTTTTTAGACCATCATTTGGTTTATGTGGATTTTTATTTAAAACAAAAGTCAGAGCCAAGATCAGTCTGGCGTTTTAATGTTAAACTACTAAACAATGAAGCCTTTTGTAAAAAGAATGGAGAAAAAAAAGAATAACTTTGAAAACCTTAGTGAATGGTGGGATGTAGGCAAAGTTCAAATTAGAGTCTTGAGTCAAACCTATACATCTGAAGCTTCTGCTTGGAAACAAGAAGAAACACATAACTTACAAAAAGACATTGATGCACTGGAAAGAGACATCATGAATGAAAATAGTTCAAACTGGGACCGGATGGATAAAAGAAAGCATGGATTGGAAAGTCTATTCATGAACAGAGTAAGAAGTACTGTTATTAAGCCAAGAGTCTTAAGGATATGGATGCCCCAAGCTCCTTCTTCTTTGGTCTGGAGAAGAAAAGAGTCCATCAAGAACAAATGTTGCACCTTAGGCATCCAAATGGAACCTCTACAAGCGATCTTGATGAAATGAGAGCTATAGCAGTGGATTTCTACTCTACACTCTATAAGGCAGAGACCTGTGACCCCAAAAGCGAAACGGATCTTCTGCAGAACCTTCCAACACTGGACCCACAACAGATTGAGCTTCTGGAGGAAGCAATTACATATCAGGACCTAACAAAAGCTGTAGAAGAGCTATCGAAAGGATGCTCTCCAGGAATAGATGGACTGCCAGCAGAATTCTATCAGTGTTTCTGGGAAAATTTGGGGAAGGATTATCATGACATGCTGCTTGAGTGTTTTAATAAAAGCACTCTACCCACCAGCTGCAGACGCGCTATGCTAAGGTGACCTGGGATTTAAAAAAAAATTGGAGACCTGTTTCACTCTTATGTGTGGATTATAAAATATTATCCAAATGCCTTGCAAACACACTCAAAGTTCACTCAGGCACATTGATAAGAGAAGAGCAAACATACTGCATACCAGAAAGATCTCTTATGGACAATTTGTTTTTAATTCGAGATGTCATCAACACTGGTTTAACAAATGATTTTAACCAAGGAGTTATATCCATCGATCAAGAAAAGGCTTTCGATCGAGTGGATCATAAATATCTTTTTAATGTTTTAGAGAATTTTGGATTTGGAAAAAAATTTATAGCGTGGATTACAATAACATCTCGGTGATGATTAAAGTAGGTGGAGGACTAAGTGCCCAGATAAATATCTCTCGAGGAATACGACAGGGGTGTCCTCTATCAGGTCAACTCTACACCCTGGCTATCTAGCCCTTTCTGTGCAGGCTCAGGAAACAGCTGGGTGGAGTCTCGATCAATGATGGAGATGGGTCAAAAGTAGTTGTATCAGCATATGCAGATGACGTCACGGTTTTTATTTCAAATCAAAAGGACATCGAACTTCTAAACCAATGTATCAAACTGTATCAAAGAGCATTCTCAGCAAAAGTAAACTGGGAAAAGAGCGTAGGTCTTCTGTTGGGACCATGGAAAGGAATAAACACCCCACAACTCTCCAATGGTTTACAATGGAGAAGAGAGGGGCTTTTTTCTTGGAAAAAAAGAATTCTAAATGAAAAACTGGGACGGTCTGCTGGAAAAAGTAGTCGCTAGGCTGTCAAAATGGATATTGCTATTACCCAAAATGTCCTATAGAGGAAGAGTTTTAGTGATTAATAACCTGGTCGCCTCCAGCCTGTGGCACAAAGTAACAGTAATGGAACCACCCGAAGAATTAATAAAGAAGATACAGAAAACAGTGGTGGATTTTTTTTTTGGAGTGGGGAACACTGGATCAAGGCTTCTGCTCTTTATCTTCCAGTTGAAGAGGGAGGACAAGGTTTGGTGGATATTTACTGCAGAATAAGAGCTTTTAGATTACAAGCAGCCCAGAGACTAATGTACAACAAACAACTGGCTTGGAAATAAACTGCAAAAATGATCTTAAGGGAGGCAGATGGATGGAAATACGATAGACACTTGTTTCTACTGCGAGGAGTGAGCCTGTTCCACATCACCCCTTTCTATCAATCGATGTTCAAAACCTGAAGATGTGTTTTAAAAGTGGAAAGAAACGTGGATGACAATGAGGAATGGTTTTTAGAGGAACCCTTATTTTTTTAACCCTATCGTTCAGACAAAACTGTTGGAATCAGTTACCATGCAAAATCTTCTTAAAAGTAGTGGGATCACAAAACTTGGAGATCTACTAGACAAAAGTGGCTGGAAAACTGTTGAGGCCCTAAAAGCGGCTACGGGAGTCCGATCAGAACGTTTGCTTGCAAAACTTAAAGAGGAGGTTTTTTTCTGCCTTGCCAAGTGTATATAGAAATGCCACTAAAAATGGAGTTAAGGATGGTGGAAATGAAAATGATTTCCCTTGTTTTAAGATCACACCCGCCGTGACGAAGGGTCTATTCTAACACTAGAGACACCAGAACTGGGAGATTTTAAATTAGTCTCAAAAAAAGCAATGTATTATATCACAGTCAAAACAACAAACCTACGAAAACTGCGTAATCAGAGAGCGTCCAAGTGGACCCATCTAACAGGACCAGATTTTTTTGTGAGGGACTGATGGAGACTTCTCTACAAACCATCAATAGAAAAAAGAACAGGGGATCTTCAGTGGAGGATAATTCATGGAGCCATAGCCACGGATGTCCATGTAGAACACATGAGCATGGATGTGGATGGAAGATGCAGATTTTGCCAAGAAAAGGAAGATTTAGAACATCTGTTTCTAAAATGTAGAAGGCTCAATGCTCTCCTTTCTCTACTGAGTCAGTGGTTCCAGAGATTTGAGTAGCAGTTCTCTGATCAAGCGTTTATTGGAGGAATAATGTACAGGAATTCCAAACGGCAGAAGATGTGCTTGCTTAACTACCTTTTGGGGACTGGCAAATTAGCCATTTGGCTAACACAGAGAAACAAAGGTCTAAATCTGGGATCTACAGAGCCCAGGGACATGTTTAAAGGTTTAGTGACTGGAAGGCTCAAAACTGAGTTTGCATACTTTAAACTTGTAGACAATCTAGAATTGTTCTCTCAGATGTGGGGACAAAAGCGAGTCCTTTGTGATGTTCAAAATAATGAATTGGTGCTGATGTTTTAATGATGGAATGGACATGAGTATTGGAATATTGAGGGAAGGGTTTTAATGTTTTAATGCTATAATTATTATTGTTGTTAGTATCAGTATTATTTTTATCATCATCTTTTAATGTCCTTGTAAAAGATTTTATGTAAAAAAAAAAAAATAAACGATTGTTAAATCTCTCTCTCTTGCATCAGAGTTGATTATTGATAATTATTTATTACTGATTACAGCTGACAGAGGAGTGCTGGCACACAGTGACATTTGTTTACCATTCTTCTCCCATCTTTGTCGTATTCGACAGCAAAATGTCCCTAAACAGCAGGTTTAAAAGCTTACGGTTCCTCCCTACAGCACTGACTGAGCAATCTCTGCACTGGCCATGCTTTAGAGCCGGGGTACTCAACTGAAAGAGGTCCGGAGCGATGCTACAGAAGATCATAACGTGTAACTATTTACTGCAATATAATATTAAGCAGCTGCATTTAATCAATACTCGAAAGATAATTAATTCAGTACAATTCAAAAACATTTGACAAATGTATTGTTAAGTAACATCAAACACCACCCCCACTCCCTCACATTTCAACCATGTTTGAGTTAATAGAAGCTCATAAAATGGAATTTTAGATTGGGTTTAGCTCAAAGTTGAGTTGGAAAGTAGAGAAAAGCTGCTGTTTTTCCCGCTGCGGCTAGTTGTGATTGACTGAGGGTCCGGATCAAACCAGTACTTCTAAAACTCTCAGCTGTCTTTCTGTTGAATTTACACTACAATACTACACCATACCACTATCAGAAGTTGTTTGTACACACAAAGCTGCTTCGCATTGCATTATTACCAGTGCTCCACAAAATAAAACAAACTTAATCTTTCCCAAAAATCTGTCATAAGAGACAGTTTCTTCATATTTCAACAGAGGCAATGCTGTAACATTGGGGTGGTTGCTGGTGAATAGAAAACTAGACTTTGAAACAGTGTGACCCATGCAGCTCACTCGAGGGGCTGTTACGTGTATGGTCGAGGACTTTAAACAAACGTTTGTCTCAAAGTGCAGAGGCTTTCTAGAGACTGGTCATTCGGCAGCTGTGGATCTGCATTTACTCAGAGATGGAGCTCACTCAGAATCGCCTGGAGAAAATCTGGGTGCCCTGGATGAGCAGCAGGCTGAGACAGAGGAGAGGCTGTAAGTCTGACTTCTTTCAGCTCTACAAACATCCCAGCACCTCTGGCAGAGTAATTGTATGCCACGAGCTCTACTAACATGTTCCTGATACCTTTCTGAAATACACAGTATTGATAGTGTGTCAGTCATCACGATTGAGCGTTTTTAGAGTTTCACTAGTTTAACCTGTGAGGAGATCAGGGATCGCTCGCTTCATCGAGTGTCTTTAGAGAAAGAGAACATTTATATTTTTGGAATTGTTTAAAAAGGATCAGCTTTGAAGAAGAAACATGGGACATACTTTTGGTGTCGTGAGGAAGCATTGCTAAAGAGTATGGCCACCATAGATCTAAAAGTTGCAATGTTTGGAAGCTTGTGAGGTACATATCAGACGAGTGCTGTGTGTTTTAAAGCCACGTCATGTTGGTGTCCTCTCAGTTCTTCACCTCACCGGATCCAAGTCCAATCCCTCTGTTACCAGAGCTAGAGCTTTCTGATTAACACGATTCACGCGCAGCTTTACTCTTTCTAATGAAGCTAGATGAAAGTTAAAGGGGGGGGGGGGTATTATGTAAAATGTACTTTATTGAGCTTTATGTTGTGTTATAATGTCAGTCCATCATTAAAAACGCACCTGAATCGTGACTTTGAATCATTCATGCATGTTTGAGTAATCATACATTATATATATATAATTTCTTCCAAGCAAGATACTTTTATTTATACATAAATTTATTAATATTTCACGTAAAGTTTTAATGACAGTCCATCACTGTTTTAATTCCAGACGGTCTCCGAGCTGCACACGTCACAGCTACAGCAAGCTTCTGATTGGTCAGCGCGGCGCGGAAAATCCCCCAAAATTAAATTTTCTGAACTCGAGCGATACGCGCGCGGTTCACCCGTCTACGGCCGGTCCGCCTCCTGCGCGCGGCTCACAACACGCGTATCGCCCACTCATGCGGTTCAATACGCGCCTATCGCGGCAACCGCGCCGCTCAATTTGCGCTTACCGCGCCGCTGAAGCCTCAGACGCGCGCAAACGCATCTTTGCATTGACTTAACATGGAAACCATCCTAACCGCGAACCGCGTTCTATGTGAACGTACCTTATAGTTCTCCGGATTACAGCGTAAAGACATGCTTCGTCAAAAATGGTTGGACTTCAATTTTTGAATGAACCCTCCTTCCAAAAACAGTTTGCTACGTTTGTGCAAGACATTTCACTGATGATTGCTTTTAAAACAAAAGCTTTTTTGACACTGGACTCAAAAGCAGATCGTCGCTAAAAGACAGTGCAATCCCAACTCTCAAGAGCTCTCCATCGGAACCTGCACAGGTAATCTGAACCGCAACTCGCATTGTTTTGTTAGCATCAGTAGTTTACATTTCATGACATTAACTAGCTTACACTGTATTCTTAGAATACCAAATATTGTCTTTCTACCTGAACAACACAGAAAGCTGTTATGTCACTCCTTTACATCTTAGTAAATTATGATAGTACACCTTCAAATATACATATTTTTACCTTTTATGCATTAGATTTGTACAAACAGACAAAATTGTTTTGTTAGCATCTGTAGCTTACATGACGACATTGGTTAGGTTGTATTTTATTCTTTATTCTTGACGCACTGAAGGGGCGTGTCGGAAAGAAGCAGGGGGCTTTTAAAGAGACGGGAATATCAGGGCGTTACGTGCAGCCAAGATGCCAAGTCAAATTTCTATGAGATTGTTTGACAAATACAGCGATTACAATCCAACTGTAGGTAAAATTGTTACTTGAGTGTGCTATAAAACGACACCATATGCCTGAAAAACATATAATGATATGTTATCATTAACAACCGCCCCCCCCCCCCCTTAATGATGACATCTGCTTGTTTCAGCATCAGTACCGCAATTCACCAACTCTCCCACCATGATTGTGATGGTTGGTCTGCCGGCCCGAGGAAAGACCTACATCTCTAAGAAACTCACACGCTACCTCAACTGGATTGGCGTGCCCACTAAGGGTGAGGATGGGCTTTTTAAACCATAGATTGTGTCACTACCGGTAATCAAATGGGCAAAGGGTTCACTGTGGACGTAGCAGTGGTGCCTGAGTAGTAAACTAATTTTATTTGTTATTAACATCCAATCCTATGGATTAAGTTCTGGCTAATCTCTGACATGAAGTTATTTTCACAGCGTTCAATGTTGGACAGTACCGCAGGGATGCTGTTCGCTCTTATCAGAGCTATGAGTTCTTCAGACCAGACAACGAGGAGGCAATGAACATACGCAAGTGAGAAATTCAGACAAGATCAGTCCTCCTACTTTTATAATGAATGCAATTGAAATGGCACACAAACAACATAATCGCAGTAAAAAAAAACTCACAGAACCAGGCTGCTAATTATAACAAAATAAGCTTTAAAGAGCCCATATCATCGTTTTGAAAAGTTCATTGCTATTTGTTTTTTGAAGTCTCCAACAACAGGTTGAAATGCATCCAAGGTAAAACAATTTTATCTTTTAATACACGTTTATTTTTACCGGATTTTTAAACGAACCTGTCACGATGCTGGGAATTGACTAAAGACCTTGTAAAAGGCAGAGGACACTAATACATAAACTAAAGTCCCGAGAATGTAACAGAACCTGCGTCCAAGGAGGAAGAAGCTCAGGGGCTGAGAGCAGGATTTCCTCAGTGGTAAATATCCAGTTACAATAATATTTTGCCACATCGATGTGTAGGCCCACATGTGGAAACTGCACAATACCAGTAGCTTGGCACCGAGAGAAGGAGGAGCTGTAGGGGAGGGGTGTAGTATCAGGTGACGTCACAGTTTTGAGCTAAACAGGCGGTTGGAAGAAAGAGCTCGTTTCAGCATCTCTAAGTCAACTCTTCAGTATTAAAGACTCGAAACACAGAGTGCTAGGATCCTGTCCTACCCCTTTGGTCTTTCCCCCTCCCTCTCACCTTTATGGGGTCTTCATGAGTGTCTGGAAAAGCGCTATATAAATTGAATACATGTATATGTTAAATACAAATGTTATTTTTTATCGTTATTATTATAAGTTTGCAGAGGCGGCGGCCAGGACCCAGATCTGACTACCTCAATGACCGGCTTATTAGCAAAAAAAAGAGCTGATTGTATACTAGGACATCGGTACTCAGTACTTTTAGACCATCTGGGTTTGGACATAATTTTTCTCGGGATGGAGCAGAACATGTGGCTATGGTTTGGTACAATGTGCCTGGGCCTTGCTGACTGCTCAAAAGGTAGTATCTTGTAGACAATGGGTCATTCTCCTGGGATATATGACAGTCACAGCCTCAGTAACTCTCTCAGGCTCCTGCATATGAGACCACTGCAGCTATGGCTTCACTGCCGTTTTTGGTAGCTCAGAACCTAAATCATGAGCTAAGATCCTCTATGTGGGTCATTTCATTGTATTTGTGTCTCTCACCTGGAAGATCTAGAACATGACAGGATTTTGGAAGAGGGATTGGATCAAATCTTGAAAATGGGTTTTTAAAAAAGAAAAAAAAAACACATTACATAATAGGATTAAATCACTTTATCCCTTCTTGGTTTTGATCTGGAACAAAACTTTAGTTTGGGTTTTTCAAAACCTTTTTGTAGGAAAAAAAACCTTTCAGAAGGGTGGATTCAGCGTGGATTTAATGCCCAAAATGCAATAACAACGTATTTTTATCTATACTAGATATTATATTCATTCATAAGGTTTTAATTTTATTTGTTAATTCATCAGGCCACAGTGATTAGGTAGGCTTTAATGTATTCTGCCTTTCAGTATAGGCCTACAACAAAGTAGAAAGTGTTTGGCCTCATAAAAAATAATCCCCCGAACAGCTGTCGAAATCGACCAAAAACTATTGTGTCCCTTGTTGTATCCTCAATGTACAGTGTTTGTGTTGTAGGTCTCAGATGAGCGGACTGCTGGAAGAGCATGGGGTTTTGCTTGTTTTCTAGTTTTCTTTAAATGCGTTTTCATATCCAATAAAAATAAATGTAAATTTACCCGACATGGGATGTTCTCTTTACATAGCTATTTCCTGGTTGAACACTGCTTATCCAGATTTGGTGATCCTGAAAAGTTCCCATCTGGATCAGATTGATCTAATCCACAGATTGCAAAAAAGAAAGGATTAATAAATCTGGATTCAACTTTTAAAATGCCGGGCTGGAAATTTTCATCCGCTTACACATCATTACTTGTATGAACTACTCTGGGCCAGGGTTGATGTGGTTTGTGTTATCAGAACATGTGCTCTAGCTGCTCTAAAAGACGTCTGCTTGTACTTCACCCAGGCTCATGGACAGGTGGCAGTGAGTACCACACACGCACGCACACACACATGCACACACACCCACACACACACACACACACAATTAGATTTTGTTAATGTTAGAATATGCGTGCTATCTGTTTATCAAATTCTGCCAAATATTTACACAACATTAATGAATTTACTGCTACAACTGTATGTGCACTGAACCAAAATGTTTATTGTTCAGCGTGGGTAACTTTTAGCTTTTTGGAAAACATACGCAGATTCTTTAAAAAGGGAGATTTCCCCTCCGGTTAACTAAACTTTTCCAGTCAACTAAAAACCATTGTGACCAATATAACCATTGAATTTGAAAAAAGATTCAAAAGCGCCTGTATTGTAGCGCTGCTTGTGGGCCGCTGATGTTAGGTGGGGAAATAAACAGAATATATTTGGCAGCATGGTGGCACAAAAACACCTGATGATTGGTCTGTATGCAGTATTAGCATGTCAGAAAAATGGTCTTAGAGTAGCCAAGATGGGGCAGGGTCTGTTTGGAAACAAACATTCCAAAGTGATATTGTGCGGACTGTGACCGGTGTTTGAGGTCTTCCTCGGGAATGAGACCACCACGGTTCGTTGCGAATGGCTGGTGAGGCTCAGACTTACTCAAGCTCCTCTAATACTTCCGATGTTGATGTGGATCAACAGGGGGGGCACCAATAAATTTTTCAATTACTGTGGGTGCTGTAGAGTCAATTTTTTTGCATGTTGCCAGGAGCAAACATGTTAGTTGATAATCCATAATTAAGAACCGAATCTTCAAATGAGATTATTTTGTTATCAGCAATTATATGTCTAAGATGTGTTGAAACATTATTTTGCCAATTTGGGAAACATACTGCCCTTTTGTTTAGTAGAAAGTCTGGGTTGTTCCAAATTGGTGTGTGCTGGCAAGGAGCAAGCGGTAAGCCCGTTATTTTAAAGAAATTCCCACCAGGCTGTTAGTGAAGTACGTATGCTCAGATTCTGAAAGCAGTGATGATGTTTGATTATAGAGCTTATAAACGGTAAATCTGCAATTTTAATGTCTTTGCTAGTTGATCTTTAAATCTAGTTGAAGTTTGGTCATTTGTTCTAACTGACGCATTCGCAGAGCTATAAAGTACAGTGGTACCCCGAGATACGAAATTAATCCGTTCCAGGATTTCGTGTCTCGAAGCAAGTTTTACATGTAAAACGCCTAATCCGTGCAACAGCTCTCAGAAACAACGGTATAAGTAGATGAAAAAAATGGAAAAGCAGAGAAAAATCAAGTAACGTTTCTTCAATCCTTAAATCTACACATTGTTAATGTAATAAATAATAATAAAACAGAATAAAACACATGTAAAATACGTAATATGTACACAAATGTGAAACCTTACCTTGAGAGTGAAGTGATGTGTCGGAGGAGGTGGAACAGATGGCAGAAAAAATTACGGCACTACGTATGAAAGTTAACTTTCTCGAGATATTTCACGTTCCCCCCTACAGGAAACAGGAGTTACGTAAGGTAACCTAGACGTTCCCTTACAGTCGAGAACGTAGAAGAATGTCGAGTTGCTCGACTAGGGGACGTTTCTAAAGCGCCATGCCTCAAATACATCCAGTCAAATCCATCCGGGGTAGTCACATATGCTGTACACCAGGGCGACCAGAAGGAGTGCACCTTTATTGTGGAATAGAGGTGCGTGGAGATCACATTGAGACCTAAATAGGGCTTCCAGTGAGTGCATGTCTCGAAAGACGAAAAAGCCATCGTTCTGCACCAGTAAGGGGGGGAAGAACAGAAATGGGGTAATACAAATCAACCTGAAGAGGGGTTTGTATAGAATACACAGACTAGGCCACCCGAGCTTGGGGGGTCCTCAAGTCCGGACCCGAGTTCTGTAGGGGTCAGGCCTGACGAAAAAACCTTCAATACCGGAACCTAGCAAAACTGACTGCTCCACGTGGGGGGAGGATAGAGTTCACCGAAACCACCGTCGTGAAAGAAGGGGTTCACCGAACTACTGTAAGGGAGTCGTGAATAAAAGTGGTCTGCAGGTGCAGCACATCCAAATCCGAACCTGACCGCACTCAGTTCCGGACCAGAGCCCTCATCGGTGTTGGAGATGAGGGAAAGGATGCTCGACAGACGTCCACGGGTATTGCCTAAATCACAGCGCCTAAATCAAGGCAGTAATGCCTGATGAAGGTTATGGGTGTCGATTAGCCTGCAGCTCTACAAATGTCGGTGAGTGAGACTCCCTTGGCTAAAGCCCACGAGGTGGCAATGCCACGGGGGCCTAGAGGGACGAAGCCGTCTGGCCCCTTGGAGAAATCTCAATGTCAGATCGTGGCTGTCGATCGATTTCCCTTCAACCCGAAGGTGGAAGAAGGAAATCGCTGCTGCGTAGACCTTAAGGGATGAAGGGGACAGTCCCCAATCAAACCCTTCCTGGAAAAAGGTCAGCACGTCTCTAATAGGACAAGTCCTAGGGTCTTCCCGCTGGGAAGAGCACCAATCGACGAACTGACCCCACTTACCCGCGTAGCACGCTCTAGTGGAGGGCGCTAACGCGTGTTCAAGAGTCCTCACCACTGCCGCTGGTAGAGGCCAGATATGCCATACGTGTAGGGCCCATAAATCCGGCTGCGGGTGCCTGTATCCCCCCCGAGTAAGGAGATCCGATCTCAGGGGGATCGGCCAGGGAGGGACTGTCACGAGCGACGTTAGTTCTCCGAACCATGCTTTGTTGGCCATGTGCAAGCAACAGCAAGTCGGGCTCGTCCTCCCGGGCCTTGGACAGCATGTGTGCTAGTAGGCTCACTGGGGGAAACGGGTAAAGGCATTTCTTCCTGGGCCAGCGATGCGCCATCCCGAGAGGAGCCAGTGAAGGGGAATAAAAAAGCTGGCAGTGGGTGTTCTCCTGGGAGGCAAACAGGTCTACGTGTGCCTGCCCGAACCTGTCCCAAGTCTGCTGGACGGCCAGGGGGTGGAGACGCCATTCCCCTGAGATGGGTTTGAACCTCTTTCTGGGTGTTCTTAACCCAGAAATAAACATCAAGCTAACCAGTTTAAATGAAGACGACCAGAGTCAGCAAACGATTGACTTTTTACTGGGTTTTTCCTCATTCAAACATGGTGAAAACTGTAACACACATAATACATAGAATAAATATATTTCCCAAATAAAGTGCACTACACACAAGTCTAGAAATACATATACACAAACAAACGATATTGCACATTAAATCAAAGACAAAAAACAGCACTTACAGCGTTGCCTGCACGATATTCCTCACAACATGAACTTGACCGGCGTGAGCATTGTTTACGTTGTAGCGCAAAACCGGAAGTGATCCCGCCACACAACGCGCTGCTCAAATATAGCGCGCCGCGACATGACGTCATCGAACAATTAAATACTAACGTAAAAATACAAACAATACCCAAAAACAAACAACACACTCCCCACCTGACCTTTATGAGGTCACCATCATATCAAACTCAGTCTTTCTCGAGGAGAAGAAAAACTTCTTTAACTGGCCGTAGATAGGTTTTAACATGTCCTTGCTCTGCTGTTTTCAACTCAACCTTCCTTACATGACCATCTTCTCCAGCAAATGTGGTGATAACTTTAGCTTTAACTTTAACGGCCAATGATTTCTAGCTTGTTGTTCATCCTTTAGCAAGACCAAATCTCCAACTTCAAGGTTCTTCTGTGTTTCTGTCCACTTTTGCCTTTGTTGCAAGGTAGGTAGATATTCACGACGCCACCTGCTCCAGAACTGGTTTGCAAGGGTTTGAACCTGTCTCCATTGCTTTGTTAACAAGTCTTTTTCTGAAAAATTTCCTGGGGGAGGAGGCACCCCTATTTTTTGTGTAAGGAGCATCAAAGGGGAAAGAATGAAGGGGTTTTCCGGATCAGAAGACACAGGGATGAGTGGTCTGCAATTTATTATTGCAGTGACCTCCGCCATAAGGGTACAAAGTACGTCATGGGTCAAACGATTACTCTGGTGCAAAAGCATTGAGTACAAGATTCTTCTGGCAATTCCAATCATTCGTTCCCAACAGCCTCCCATATGCGAAGCATGAGGTGGATTGAATTCCCATGTGCAGTCCTGTTCACTGAGAAATCTTTGTAGAGATGTATTCATTCCAAGTTCATTGCAGGCTCCTATGAAGTTGGTTCCACAATCTGATCTCAACTGCTTTGCTGGGCCTCGAAGTGCAAAGAATCATCTAAGGGCATTGATGCAACTAGATGTATCCATAGACTCGATGACTTCAATATGAATTGCTCTAGAGCTTAGGCAGCTGAACAAGATAGCCCACCTTTTGCTCTCTGCTTGTCCACCTCTAGTTCGCCTTGTAATGACGGACCATGGACCGAAGACATCAAGCCCCACATATGAAAATGGAGGGCAAGCCTTTAGGCGCTCTGGAGGCAAGTTAGCCATGTATTGATTTTCTTGTTTTCCTCTCAACCTGCGACAAGTGATGCATTTGTGAATTACAGAATTGATGAGATGTTTTCCTCTTATGATCAAGAATCCTGCTGTTCTAATAGCTCCTTCTGTAATGTGCCGGCCTTGATGGTGGACTAACTCATGATAATGGTGTGTGAGCAGCAGGGCAACGTGAGTGTTCTTGGGCACAATTAGAGGGTACCTTTCTATAAGTTCCAGGTCAGAGTTCTTTAATCTTCCGCCTAATCGAATTAGATCGTTTTCTATGATTGGACTAAGTTTCTTCAAAGGACTGGTTTTATGTATTGGCTCATTCTTTTTAAGAGCCAAAAATTCCTTTGCGAAGGCCACCTTTTGGGTTGCTTTGAAGACCACTAACTTTGCTTGAGCCAATTCTTGAGGTGTTCGGGTTAAGTCACATTTGTGCCAGCCTTTGCATTTAGGATTTTCCATGGAACTACTGTAAGATTTTGCAACATGGATTAGGAATGCAACTCCTCTCACTAAAGAAGCGAATGTGGAGAAACGTTGGAAGCGATCAGGGGTCAACTGTGTCTCTTCCAGGTAGGTTGCACAGGTTTGAACTTGCGTGTTTCTGATTTCTGGATCTTCATCAGGGTTAATAAGTTCAAATGTTTTGCTTGATTTTGTTTCTTCAGCAGGTGTATCCAGCAAGAAGGATGGACCAGTAATCCAAGAGGTATGTATAAGTTGAGAGGCAGGTGAAGACCTTGAGGCATAATCTGCTGGGTTCTCCTCTGTTCGAACAAAGTACCACTGTTTGGGACTGGAAGACAAATGAATGCGTAGAATTCTATTGTGGACATACATATAGAACCGTTTTGATTCATTCCCGATATATCCAAGCACTATTTTGCTGTCTGTGTAGAACTTTGTAGAATCCAACTCTATATCCAGCTCATTCTTTATGAGATCGGCCATCTCTACAGCCAACACTGCTGCACATAACTCAAGTCTTGGAATCGTGAGTACCGTCTGTGGAGCCAGCTTGCTTTTTCCCATAACGAATCCAACCACTATTTGACCATATTCTTGGAATGTTCTCAAATATGCCACAGCACCTATAGCCTTGAAGGATGCATCAGAGAACACACACAGCTCCTTGCGAACAGCTCGGCTAAGCGAGGCTTTAGAGGACATGCGTGGAATATGAAGCTGTTTTAATTCTTGAAGTGAGTCTCTCCAGGTTTCCCACTCAGTTCTTCTACCTTCTGGAAGTGGAGCATCCCAGCCTGGTAAGTTAGAGGTAAGTTCTCGGAGCAATAATCTTCCCTGGATCATGACTGGAGCTAACAGTCCTAAGGGATCAAAAACACCATTTACTGTTGAAAGTACTCCTCGTCGTGTAAATGGCTTATCGGTTGCAGGCACCTCATAAGTGAAGGTATCTGAAACAATCTCCCATAAATGACCCAAACTTCGCTGTATGAGTGTGTCCTTTCCACTTAGGTCTAAGTCCTTGACGGCAGCTGCTCGATGTTCAACAGGGAATGCATCAATGACGTCTGGGCAGTTGGATACAAACTTGTGCAGGTGCATGTTTGACTTGGCGAGTGCTGCTTGAGTCCGTTGCAGCAAACTAATAGCATCAGTTTCACTTGATACTGACATCAGACCATCATCAACATAAAAATGTCTCTCCACAAACCTGACGGTGTCTATGCCGAATTCTTTTCCATCCTCTTTAATGGCTCTTCTCAGACCATAGATGGCAACTGCAGGGGATGGACTGTTTCCAAACACATGGACCTTCATCCTGTACTCCAATACCTCTTTGTTTACATCATTGTCTTCATACCAAAAGAAACGGAGGAAATTTCTATGGTCCTGGTGCACTACAAAGCAATGAAACATTTGTTGAATGTCTGCAGCAACAGCAACTTTCTCCTTTCTAAATCGTAGCAACACTCCAAGGAGACTATTATTCAAGTCAGGTCCTGTCAGAAGCACGTCGTTAAGAGAGACTCCATCGTATTTAGCACTGGAATCAAAAACTACTCTGATCTGATCGGGTTTTTGTGGGTGGTAGACTCCAAATGTTGGGAGGAACCAGCATTCCTCATCGTATCTCAATTGGGGAGCAATTTCAGCATGTCCTTTGCTAAAAACTCCTTCCATGAATTCCACGTACTGCCTCTGCATTTCCGGTTTTCGTTTCAGCATTCTCTGAAGAGATAAAAAGCGATTGAAGGCTTGATCTCTATTGTTAGGCAAACGTTGACGAGGTACTCTGAAAGGCAATGGAGCGACCCAGCTACTACTTTCATCTTTGAAGACCTTTGTATCCATTAAGCTCAGGAACACTTCATCCTCTATTGAAGGTGCAAGTAAATTATCTTGCGCTGTTTTAATAAATACTGACTGACCAAGTGTCTCACCTGACACTTTATCTCGTCGATCAAGGCAATGTTCTGATTCCTTGATATGCATGAACCCTGTACAGCTCTGCAGGTTGGAGGGTCTTCCAGTTTCCAGAACATTTGTCTTGAAGACATTAACTTCTGGCCTGTGTGCTTTTCCTAGACAAACATCCCCTATTACAACCCAGCCTAGATCTAGGCGCTGGGCAAAGAGAGCGTTCTGGGGCCCAGTTATCTGATCTCGAACTTTATGAACCCTGATAATATCTCTTCCAAGCAATAGTAGGATATTTGCATCATCATTTAATTCTGGGATGTTAGGAGCAATATGGCGAAGGTGAGGTTGCCTCCTTACTGCATTGGGGGTGGGAATTTCTGAGCGATTATCAGGTATCTCATTGCACTCTAGAAGCGATGGAAGATCTATGAGGATGGTGTTGTCCAATGATTCGATTTGAAAACCTTCTGCCTTTTTGCCTGTGGTTTCCGTGACTCCAGAACAGGTTTTAAGATGGTAGGTGAATTGGGTACTCTTCACATTAAACTGCTCGAAAAGCTCAGATCTGGCCAGAGATCTATTACTTTGTTCATCCAAAATCACATAAGCTTTGATTGCTTTGTCTCTCTCCCCCTTTGGGTATACATATGTGAGGCAAATTTTGGAACATGATCGGTTCCACTGACCTGGGCTGCACACCTCTGTACAACATGTACTCACAGCAGATGACTTTGAGTGCTCTTCTCCCTCCCGACCGTCTTCCTGTGGCACTGAAGAGAACGGCATTACACGTGGAACTAAGCTTGGGTGCATAACTGTATCATGATTGGGGCTGTTACACTCAGCACATCTCACATATGAAGTACATGATTTTGCAAGGTGAGAAGTTGAGGCACAACACCTGTAACATATTCCCTTTTCCCTTAGGAAGGCCTTTCGATCATTGAGGGTTTTGTTTCTGAACACTTTACACTTTTTAAAGGGATGAGGCTTATTGTGCAAGGGACAATATTTATAAAGATCATCAGAGGTGATGGAAATATCTGTTTTGTATGCCGAATATGGTTTATTTGAGTAACTCAGCGTGGACTTAACTGGTTTACTCTGTAATGTTATGTTAGACATGTGCATAAAACTTGGGTCATTGCGTCTCTTCGCTTCATGACTCACAAATTTGCAAAAGTACTCAAAGGGGGGAAATCGGCCTTCGTTCTCTTCCTTATAGTGTGAACCAATGGAGACCCACTTTTCCTGTAATCCAAATGGAAGCTTTTCAACAATGGGTCCAATACCACGTGATGTATCCAAATAAGTTAATCCAGTGATGTAACCATCTTCTTTGGCACCCTCTATCTCCATGAGCAAATCTCCAAGATATTGAAGCTTCAAATGGTCTTTAGCTGAAACCTTAGGGAAACAATCCAAACGATGAAACAAGGACTTTTCAAGAATTTCTGGAGCTGCATGTGACTCATAAAGCCTTTCCCAAGCCTTCTGTAATCCTAGATTGGGGTTATTTATGTGAACTGAACGAATATGTTTCACAATTTCAGATGTGTTTCTGCCAAGCCATTTGATTAGAAGATCCAGTTCTTGTGTGGCTGATAATAAAACTCCATCAACTGCACTTTTAAATGATGAAACCCATGCACGGAAGTTTTCTGGTCGGTCGTCATATTGGTACAACCCTGAACTCACCAACTCTCTCCGAGCCAGATATAAAGCTAATGGTTCTGCTTCCATAGATGCATTAATATGTGGGCTACTTTGAGGTATAAAAGCCTGTGCATGTATGTCTAGGTTAGGTTTCAATATTTCTTGCTTTGTCCTGGATAAGTCATACAAATTGTCCTCTTGTTGAACCAGTGGTCTGTCAAACGATAATTGTAAGCCTTCTCTTTTTATTGGCTTTAAATTTGCAAGGGCTCCATGATACGAATAAGGAGAAACATCACTTAACTGTTGTCGAATAGGGCTTTGATTTTGCATTCCGTTTAGAGACTGGACATATTTACTTGTGTGTTCCATTTTAACACTTTCCGATACAGAATCACCGGTTTCATCCAATACTTCCATCTTCTCGGCCATTTCCAATGCCTGTGCTTCAGCTGTAGCAGCTTCAGCTTCCTTATGAAGCTGCAACACTTCCAATTCTGTCTCAATTCTGGTTGTTTCAATCTTGTTTTCTGCTTCTTTGGCAGCCTTCTCCATTTTAAGCCTTGCTTCCTTGTTAGCATAGGATGCCCTGATTTTAGCGGCTTCTGCCTTGGCACGAGCTCGAGCAGCAGCACTTGAGGCCGATGATGTTGAGGACGTGCTACTCTTGCTACTTGATGTAGAAGCCATAATATCGTCGTTGGGCCGCTTTTTCACTGTACTGTTCTCTTTCTGGGTGTTCTTAACCCAGAAATAAACATCAAGCTAACCAGTTTAAATGAAGACGGAGTCAGCAAACGATTGACTTTTTACTGGGTTTTTCCTCATTCAAACATGGTGAAAACTGTAACACACATAATACATAGAATAAATATATTTCCCAAATAAAGTGCACTACACACAAGTCTAGAAATACATATACACAAACAAACGATATTGCACATTAAATCAAAGACAAAAAACAGCACTTACAGCGTTGCCTGCACGATATTCCTCACAACATGAACTTGACCGGCGTGAGCATTGTTTACGTTGTAGCGCAAAACCGGAAGTGATCCCGCCACACAACGCGCTGCTCAAATATAGCGCGCCGCGACATGACGTCATCGAACAATTAAATACTAACGTAAAAATACAAACAATACCCAAAAACAAACAACACATGCGGTCTTGTTCAAAGCGCCGGGGATATGAACGGCCTCGAGCGACAACAGTCTGCTCTGACTCCACTGGAGCAGTCGTTGGCCGAGGTAGTGCAGGTGGCGGGAGCGACAGCAAGGCTCCAGCGCGCTCTGCCGTGATCTGCGCCCTCATATTCACGCTCCATACCGAGAAAAGTAGTCTTTTGCACCGGAGTGAGTTGACTCTTTTCCCAGTTGACC
This sequence comes from Danionella cerebrum, assembly GCA_007224835.1. Lineage (NCBI taxonomy): Eukaryota > Metazoa > Chordata > Actinopteri > Cypriniformes > Danionidae > Danionella > Danionella cerebrum. The sequence goes on along the minus strand of SRMA01027105.1, from coordinate 78,444 downwards.
TGCAACCCCAGGCGCAACATGTGCGCCAAGACCATGTCCCTCTGTGTGATCAACTGTTCCCTGGACTCGGCTAGCAACAGTCATTCATCCAGGTAATCCAGGATCCGTATGCCTGCCCGGCGTAGCGGTGCGAGAGCAGCCCGGACAACCTTTGTGAAGGTGCGCGGGGAGAGGGCGAGGCCGAAGGGCAGGACTCTGTACTGGTAGGCGAGGCCCTCGAAACAGAACCTGATGTAGGGTTTGTGACGACACGCTACGGCCACCTAAAAGTACGCATCCTTCAGGTCTATAGTAGCGAACCAATCCCCAGGACGAACGCACGGCAGAAGGCAGCAGATCGAAAGCATCTTGAATCGGAGCTTGGCCAGGTCCCGATTTAGATGCCTCAGATCCAGGATTGGTCGCAACCTGCCTGAACTCTTGGGTACCAGGAAGTAAGAGCTGTAAAAGCCTGCTTCCGCATCGGCTGGAGGGACCGGCTCGACTGCTCCTTTTGCATCGACGCCTGCTTAATCCACAGATGGCGTTCCTGGACCACTAGTATGGACATCGTGCGACCGATGCTCTGCGCTGCGGATTTCATGGCCCGAAGGGTGAGATCCGTAGCCGAGCGGAAGTCTTGCAAAGACTCGAGGTTGCCATCACTCTGGTGCATGTCACAAAGGACCTTGGCCTGGTAGACCTGAAAGGTCGCCATGGCATGCAGTGGAGCCGCAGCTTGACTCTTGCTGCGATGGATAGCAGATCATCCATAGGGTCATACTGAGACATCGGTGAAGCCGGAGCAACACCGAAGCCAGGATACCGGACGGAGCACACGTCCGGCGCACGGGGATGACGTGAGGGATCGCCTGATGTCATTCCCCTAGCACCGTCAGCTAAGGCCTCGGAGGAGCTTGCTCGATTCAGCGGGGCAGCCGAAGCCGAAGTTTCCTCGAAAAAGGACCTCCTGTACCTTAGTGTGCGATTAGGGAGAGCCCAAACACTCTACGCATTTCTCGTGTCCGTCCTTCGACGAGATGAATCCACCGCAGCCAGGAGACACACCGATTTTACCCATCGTTGTGAAAAAGGACGAATACAGGATAAAACTGAAAGGAAACTGACAAGCTCAAGCTGGGAATCAGAGGTTCAGAGGTTTGGTGGCTGGCTATCTGGGCTAGCACAAACAACACCGTGCACTGAGGTAAGCAACCTCAGATATTTCAGCTGATTGGTTAGAAAGCGTTGAAATTCAGAGGCAGGAACCGCCATTCGCTCTGAGGAAGAAAGAAGAATGAGTGTAGAGGCAAGCGCTCCTCTTATAGAGTGGCTGATTGCTAATCATCCCAGGTTCGGAAATTCCCCTAGTCGAGCTACTCGACATTCGTCTACATTCTCGACTGTAAGGGAACAGCACTTTCCACGTTATAAACGCTATTTCTTTTACGACACATTGACTCTAACATTTATTATTAATCTATACATAATGTTTTGCGGTGTTGTTGAAGTGTTTTGAAGTGCATCAGACCCTTTTTGCACTGGGAGATAGGAGCGCCAGGACCAGGAAGCTCAACGCGACGTCATGACGTCAAGTGGAAATACATCACAGGAAGTCCATTATTCCACCTTACAAACTTTGTCAGGCTGATTGTTCTGTGTCATAAGAGGCGTGTTGTCCACACGTCAAAAAAGTCTAAAATGTTGAGGCATTTTATAATTATTAACAAATATTAACAACAAATCATTTTTTACAATGCTAAAGATTTTCTTTTAAAATAAAGGATTGATAAACTTCCACCTTTTTACCTGATCTAAAATGATAGAATGACTCAAAGCCAAGAGATAAACAAATGACTGTCTAAATGCCATGTACAGGTGTTTGATGCGACCAACACCACAAGTGAGCGACGACAAGTGATTGTGTCCTTTGCTAAAGAGAACGGCTATAAAGTGAGTGAAGCAGGTGACTTTGCATAAAGTGAAGCAGAAGCATCTCCTCAAACCAAACTTGATTGCATTCGACAGGTCTTTTTTGTCGAATCCCTTTGTGATGACCCTGATATTATCGCAGAAAACATCAAGGTATTTAAATACATTTCCTATTACCCTACTTCCTCCTGCCTTTTTCCTGTTGACGTCTGCTCTTCTCTGTCCCTCTGCAGCAAGTGAAGCTGAGCAGCCCTGACTACATGAACTGTGATCAGGAGGAGGCAGTGTCAGACTTCCTCAAGAGAATCGACTGTTACAAGCTCACTTACATTCCTCTAGACGATGAACAGGACAGGTAAACATCTCACTTGCTGCAAGACTGAATTGATTCACAAATAATCACAGTCACTGTACACCAGAAACTATTAGCAGTGAGAATGTAGTCATTAGCGCTGTAGCATAGCATCCATGTGAGACAGATGCATTTAGCCTCATCATGAGCTACCCCACTCATCAGACACTGTGGAGGAAAGTGGGAGTCATGGGACAAACACTGCACACAATCATAAGAGAAGCAAAAGCGTAACAAGCGCAGCAAAATACATAGGAACATAGGAACCGAAGCAGGCCCTCATGCTAGGTCATATATGTATCTGATTTTTTAAAAGGGACTGAACGTTTGTCATCAATCTCCATTCAGACGTGCTTTCTCACAGTTAAAGTAGTGCAGGACACATACACTCTTGCTTTCTTCCCATAATATCCTGTTACTCTCCACTGTCATCTCTGTTCAAAAGAAAAAAAATAATTTAAAGGGGCCATATTATGCAATTTTAAAGAATTTATGATAAATATTTGAGCCCTCTTTACTAGCACTGCACCATTAGTAACTTTGTATATGCAATATTAAGCCTAAAAGTGTTTTTGAATCACCTTGTATTTTGTTCCTCCCACAGTCATGCTTTCACCACTCCCCTTTTGGGACTTGTAGTTCAATTCTCATGGGTTATGTGGCCGTTAATGGCCGACAGTCACAAGTCCAATAGAATGACTTGAAGTTGTTCAAGTGAGAATTATAAAGTAAAGACATAAATAAAGTCCAAAGTGCATCGAAGAGTTCTGTGTAAGTCACTTCACTAACCAATGAATCCACCGTAAATGTGTTTAAATTAATGGGGTTTCTGATAGGGTTTGTCCTTAGTGATTCCGCCACCACGTCCATACCTCTGTGGCCCCATAAGGGTGAAAAGCAGCACGTCTGGCTCGTACCCCTATAAGCTCACCTGGGAGCCTTGTAGAAGGTCTTTCAGCTGGTCATCCAGACAATCCGGCAGGGCCATATGATTCAGTTCGTGATGCCCCCCAAGTTTCGAGGTGTTGTCGACCCCTGACCCCTCGACAAGTGCCTCGAGTTTCATCCTGTCCAGGTTCAATCCCACCGCAGGAGAATTAAGAATCCATCCCCTGACTATAGAGCAGATTTGGGACACCTTCGGGGAGGCCCGGGTAGACTTGTTTGCCTCCAAAGGCAAATCCCACTGCCCTGTTCTTGGCTCCTCTAGGCCAGACACCCTGGCCCAGGAAGAAACGCCTATATGCGCTTCTCCCAGTAAGCCTCCTAGCAAAGGTCCTTTGCAAGGTCATAGAGAACAGGCACGAGCTGCTAGCTTATCAGGTGTGTGAGGTGCCCTGCCCTCTCCATTGCTGCCTGGTGAGCCTTAACCAGGGGGCTCTCACTCGATGTCATATGGTCTACACTCAATACAATCAAAAGGTTCTACAGCCTTGATGTGGGCTGTGTTTCCTCTGCGGTACTGAGTGGTGGCAATCACCCTTAGATAATGGTGTGGGTGTGGGTGTGACTTGCAGCGGCTTTCCTTTGCTGGAAAGTGTACTCCATCTATCACTGTGTGTGTCTGCATGTGTTTCTCGGCCCCTATGTGTGAGGGGTTGGAGCTATAACAGTCATACCATACCATTCCCTCACTTGCTCCAGATGGTCCTCTGGAAGCCTGTCCTCCACGGCCACAGAGAGAATGATGACAGTGGTCAACACGACCCTGTTCCTGACTTCCACGACATCCTCCCTTTTATTAAAAATACAGAAGGAGTGCACATTAAAAGTCCATTGTGTTAGTAAATATATTTACCTGAGATTCTGAGTCCTTCCATGGCTGTGTTATATGAATGAAAAATTCTTTAATTAATTTGATCACAATAAACCTTAAAGGCTTTACTTTCGTTAATAATATCCCACTTGCAAAGATTTCAGATGACTGCCATTGTGTCACTCTGCACGACACGTTTTTAGGTCTGCAGCCAGACTTTCTGGGATGTGACAAACAAGGGACAAATTTGTTTCAGACTCCGCTGTATGCCTCCACAGGAGTTTGTCTTATATCAAGATCTTTGATGTGGGCAGCAGGTACCTGGTCAATAAGGTTCAGGATCACATTCAGAGTAGAATCGTCTACTACCTAATGAACATCCACGTCACCCCTCGCTCCATCTACCTCTGTCGACATGGAGAGAGTGAACTCAACCTCACAGGCCGAATCGGAGGAGATTCTGGCCTCTCCTCTCAGGGAATGAAGGTTAGCACGCCTTGTTGCTTTTGCACCCTCCTTATCATTTCAGCATTTTAAAATAAATATAATTCTGCATTTTGTGGTGTTTAGGGCTGCTCCTCTAGATGCAAGGAAAATTAGGTGAAATTGACAAATTCACATTATAATTTAAAAATGCAAATATTAAAATATGAAAGAAACACTGCTGTGGATGTCTGCATTTTGAAGAAATGTTCATAGTCAGGCTCTCAATCTTCTATGTACAAATCAAATATTATTGGGGCGGTGTAGTGGGATATTTTTTATCTTTATGTAAAGAGATGAAAACCAAAATGGATAGAAAAAACATTTTTATTTCTCAGTTATCACAAGCTGTTTATAACATGAGAGCACCCCCTTGATTTTTGATGCTCCCAAGTCTTGCATCTCTCCTTGTGCCAATTATTTTGCCCTGGGCCCGGTCCCATCCAGGCTTACTTCCCAAGTTTTTAATGCTCCAGATTTCCCACCCCTGTGATGGCGAATTACTTCCCTTCATGCACTATTATAAGTTTATTTCCAGTAGATGGGAGAGATTTCATGAATGATGGGGTCTTTGTTTAGAATCAGTAGGTTTTAATGCTCATGATGTCTTTGATCAAGTAACTTCAAAGCAAACCCAGTAAAACAGTGGTATCTATCAGTTTGCTACAGCTCTGGGCTCATATATCAGGGGTCAGAGCATTCTGGACCTGAAGATCTGGACCAGTCACATGAGAAGAACCATTCAGACCGCAGAAGCCATTGGAGTGCCATACGAACAGTGGAAAGCACTAAATGAGATCGATGCTGTGAGTCTGGTTCTTTTATCTCAGATCAGTTTAGTGCAAACAAAGTGGTTTTTCCAGGATGTGTTCATTCTCGTTCATCTATTTGTGCAGGGTGTCTGTGAGGAAATGACCTATGAAGAGATCCAAGAACACTTCCCGGAGGAGTTTGCCCTCAGAGACCAAGACAAATATCGTTATCGATATCCAAAGGGTGAGGTGAGTACCAAGTGTGTCTCAACGGCGAGCGGGCCCATGGCATCTGTCAATGTCAGCCTCCAGTCCAGATCGTAAAAAGCTTCATACAAGCCCAATGGCAGTAGGTCATATTTATTTACAGTTATTATGTTCCAAACACACCACTCTTCTGAGAATCAAACACTTTAAAGAGGTCTTTTTCTTGTAATAACTACCATATTTTTCACCGTATAAGACGCACTTTTTCTTCCCCAAAACTTAGGGCCATATTTGTACATCGCCCATCTCTACTCGTCGATCCTACTATAGGGCGTAGGACTCCGTGAAGGAGGACATTGTTATAATCATTTAACCTCTTAAACCTGTGATGGAAGGACTCTGTTCCTTACTGTCTCGAGACAAAGTTTTCCGGGGCCCCAGAGGTGACATGGAAAGAAACACGACACGGAGATCATGCATCAACCAGTCACAAATTTATTGGTAGTTTGTTCGGGGTTTTTATACAGTTCAGATCAGTGGGTGTTAACAAAGTTTTTACAAGAAAAGGGACGTGGGACATCATGTGCTTTCTGCAAGAAGATGCTGACTTCAGCATTCAGGAGCGGTGGGGGCGAGTAAGTTTCGTGAACTCAGGTCAGCCTGACCTTGGGCCTGTGTACGCCTGCGCACTCCTGAATGCAATGAGAAATGCTGCAGATGGAGAAACTATAGGTTTCCTGTATCTGAATGTCTGTATTTCTATCACAAACCCGAGAGTCCCCGGTCCTGGGGACTTGCCCCCTTGTGCATTACATTTTCGCTCATAGCTCACTAAGAGCAGGGAGCGAAAGTTCCCCGAAAAAAACGCCAGCAAAAACAAAGCAAGCATGTAAATCTTAACTTACCTTTGCCGTTTTTTTCAACAAAAATTTTTTCCATAGCGATAAAAGTCTGTTTGTTGTTACATCCGGTCAATAACTTTTTTTCCGGTCTCTTCCCGATCTCCTTTCTAAGAATAACATGACCAAATATGGAAACACTCCAGTGCGTAAAAGCAGTCCTCTCTACACTCCGTGTCCTGTGATTCGTCCTGTAATTTTTTTTTTTACCTTGTCCTGTCCTGCTCAAATGCCATCACATGGGAGAGTATATGCCTTTCTGAGTTGGACAGTTTTGCTTTCTCCAGGGGAGTAAAACACCTGGTGTGGTGTTTTCTCCTCTGGATTGAAACATTAAATGTATGTAAATATTTATTAGTTGTGGTTCCCGAGAGTCAGTTTGCATTAGTTGTGTCAGGACAAGACGTGTTTAACTGAAAGGGGGGGGTGGATAAAGGATTGGGGAAGGGTGAAGGTAGAAGGGGGAAAAAGAAAGAAAGGAAGAGGAAAAGTAGAGAAAGAAAAATAATAATAATAATAATAAATAAAAACAAAAAAATAAATAAATAAATAAAAAAACAGTAAATGAAAAAATAAAATATATAAATACCTACCTGAGCATAACGCATAAGTTCTAGTAACAGTTCGTTTGTCCATGTCCGTTTGTTATAGTTCATGCAAAGCAGTTATTGCAGCTTGTATATTCAGGCACACATACATACATGTTTAAATATACATACATACACAGCCAATCTTATAAGTGAGGTGATAATAATGTTGTACACTTTAAAATACAACTCAGCTACATGGGAGGATAAATACATAGCATACCAAAGAACACAAACAGCGAGATCGACGAACCAAACACACTGATCCGATCCTCAGATATCTAACAACCAAGCGCTTGCAGCACATGGTGCCCAGGGACAGCAGATCCAACCCACAAGTGGCCGACCAATTTCCCATGTATCACCCTTACTCTATGCCCAAGTGCGCTGCGAGGTAAGGCACAGAACCGGCTCTGCAACCAGATCGAAGTGACCCGGCGGATCATTCCACCCCCCGTGGGTCGGCATGACCGGGGCCCCGGACTCCCGAGCCGGAGCATCCCACTCCACCGGAAACTGTCAGCACCCCCAGAGAGAAACGCCCCGCGCCGGAGGCGAGACAGCGGGGGCGCGCCCGCCACAGGCCCCACACGCGACCACCGCCACCCGCACAGCCCCCGGCGGCTATGCCCCTGGACCCGGGCCAGGAGACCAGAAGAGGGCACAGAGGGAGACCGCACCAGGCGCAGCGGAGCCACCCACCCCAGCCACAACCCGGCCCCGCACACACCACAACCAGCAGCCCCTCCCCCTCTCCCCCAGTCATCCATCCATTCATCAATCATTCCATCCATACACCGATTCATACTCGAAGGGCGGTCAGTCACCGTCCAGTGGATCCGCGCCTACCCGGGGACCCGACAAGCCCGCACTGACGGAGGGCACATACCCACCCCGGACGGAAGACAGAGATGGCCGCCCACCCACTGCACATCATCTGCTCCCAGTTGGGGTGTAGTGTATGTGTTTGTGTATATGTTGAAAAGATAAGTTGCATTAAAACTGGGGAGTGATGTCCTGGAGCGTCACCGTTGGTTGACAGCTGACGTCCAGGCACCACCCCCCATTCCCTGCGTGTCTAATATGTATGTAAAATAAGAGAGCAGTCTACTCCGCCCTAGAATTACGGAGGGGGCCACAAAGCTGCAGCCCCACTCATCAGATCTGGACGGAGAGACTAGACCTCCAATCCTAAATGTAGTGTGTCCTTGCAAGTGATATATGGGGCACCGGGTGGGTGACCGGCTCCCGAAGCGGGTCAGCGCCAGATGTTATTGGTCCTCTGACCGCTCCAGGACGCAAGCCCCTCTCCAGTTCCCCCGCTCAGTAATAGGCCGACCCCCCCCTCCCCCTAAACCCCCACAGAGATTGAGACCCCCGGGGTCCTATGTGTGGGGGTGAAGGAAATGTACCAGGAGCCAATGCGGGCACCACACCGACGTGCCAACCGCCCCCCCACCCAGGGGTGGCACCGCCCCAGGCGGCAGCTGCCTCCCTACAGATCTCATCCATACTCATTCGTTCACACTCATCCACCCACCCTTACGCCCTCACATACACACGCATTCACCCAAACACACCCCCCTGTACATGCACACACACACACACACACACCCATACACGTCCAAGAACTGCTGGTCGCGTATGCACAGAGTCAGCAGTACCTGAGGAGGAGACCCCGCCCCACCCAGCGCGGACAGCCACCACCCACCACCATACCCCCACCCCCCACCGCGGACAGGCCCACCACCAGGCGGCCGCAAAGGCAACGACACTCGCGAGCACGCACCCCAGAGGTCCCCGACACACCGCCGGAGAGGTCAATCCGGCCACACCGAGCACACCGGCCCCCCGCCGCCCGGATACACCCCCACCCCCGGACCACAGAGCCCCCCCGTCCCCGCAGAAGCAGCCGGCTCCCGGCAAGGCAGGAGCAGTAGCAACCCCGGGGACGGGACCACAACCTAAATGCCGTTCCAGAAGAGAGGGCAGCTCCACCCGAAGCACACCCATCCAAAAGCAGGAACCGGTCATCTGTTGAGTTCCTCTAACTAAAATTCAGAGGAATAGGGGCATTAATAAGAAGTGACAAATATCAACTATTTATGTGAAGGCAGACAACGTTTCCGGGATGAGATAGTTTAATAAGATATTGCTATATTGAGTGATGCTTAGTTTCTTTTTAGTTTTCCAGTTCATAAGAATAGTTTTCTTTGCTACAAGCATAGCAGTGAGAATTAATAGTGATGTGTTAGCCTCGAGTTCTAACCGTGTACTGTCTAGGTCACCCAATAAGCACAGTGCTGGAGTTGGTGAAATGAGGTGGTTAACCCATGATGTTAGCTGACAGCAGACTTCTTGCCAGAATTTTTGCACTGGTGTACAAGACCAAAGAGTGTGTAGATAGTGGTCAACTGTATTGTTAGTGCAGTGTTGGCAGATGTTAGTGTCCAAGAGACCCATCTGGAACAATCTTTGACCTGTGTACCAAGTATTTTATACTGTATTAGTTGTAAATTTGGGTTTGTGTTTTTAACAGTAATTTATAGATTTTGGATAGTAACCTCGGGGTTGTCAACCCAATAAATTGTTCAATTACTGTGGGTAGCTGCAGAGTCATGTGCTTTTTGCATGTTGAAAGGATGATAGATTTGAGCTGTTGATATTCTAAAAATTTGTTAGTTGGTAATCCGTATTTAAGACCCAAATCTTCAAATGAAATTATTTTGTTGTTGACAATTATATGTCTAAGATGTGTTATTCCATTATTATGCCAATTTGGAAAAATATACTGCCCTTTTGTTTAGTAAGAAGTCTGGATTGTTCCAAATTGGTGTGTGCTGGCAGGGAGCAAGCGGTGAGCCCGTTATCTTAAGAAATTCCCACCAGGCTGTCAGTGAAGTACGTATGCTGATATTCTGAAAGCAGTTGTGATGTTTAATCTTAGAGCTTATAAACGGTAAATCTGCTATCTTAATATCTTTGCAAAAAGTCTGTTCAATGTCAAGCCAGGTGAGTTCTATTGAATTAGAATTAATCCATTGGTACAAGTGCAGCACTCTATGGCATAGGAAATAATGGTATACGTTTGGGAGCTCCAGGCCACCGCAGTCTTTGGATTTCCTAAGCTTGTGTAAACTGATGCGTGGAGGTTTGCCTTTCCATAGAAATCTGGAGAAATGAGAGTCCAATGATTTGAACCAATCCCGGGACGGCTGGTTAGGAATCATTGATAACAGATAATTAATTCTGGGCATGACCATCATTTTAATGCTGGCAACCCTTCCCATAAGTGAAATTGGTAAGTGTTGCCATCTTTTAAGGTCATCCTCTATTCTTTTAAGTAGAGGTGAGTAATTTAGATGTACCAGATCCGACAGCCTCGGTGAGAATTCAATGCCAAGATATTTAATATTCCCCAAATTAAAAGTGGTGGAGAAGGATCATGTTGAGTGACATAACTGTTGATTTCCCCCAGTTTACAGAGTATTCAGAGACAGCTGAAAATGATTCAATAACATTAATAGCTGCTGGAAGAGAGAGATGTGGATGAAGGAGAAATAATAGCACATCATCTGCATAAAGACTTATTTTGTGATGTATATTTTTTGTTCTTATTCCAGTAATTTTATTGTTTTGCCTAATTGCTTGCGCCAGTGGTTCAATAAAAATAGCAAATAGTGAGGGAGAGAGTGGGCAGCCTTGTCTGGTTCCTCTTTGATTTCGCAGAGCTATATAGAATTTGGATGCATTCTATAAAAGAGATACCGAATCCAAATTTACGAAGTGTTGCTATTAGAAATTTCCAGTTAACTCTATCAAAAGCTTTTTCTGCATCTAGAGAGATAATGGCAGATTCTAGACTCGTATTGTTTGCTAGATCAATCAGGTTAATTAGTCTGTACATATTACAGTTTTTCTTGATTGCTTAAACACATTTCTTGAAACTATGCCTCGTATTCTCAAAACAGTAAACACAAATCCATAACGTCTCACCCAATTTCCCTAACATCCTATTTTCAGGTCAAAATGAAGCTCTACACTCAAAACCATTCACTCTTGCTGAAAAATCAAAATTTGCGTTCAGACATCACACACAAGGCCTCAAAAACACTCACACTACAACATAGTCTTACACACTGGTGCAATAAATTAAAAAACAATATTTCCAAAACGGGCAAGTTATGTTGCTTGTGGTTCTTCCCCTCAAAAACAATTTCACATGATGAACAAAAAAGATGAAACCAATGTACACTGGCAAATTTTTATATTTATTTTTTTGTACTATACAGTACAACACATACACAAAAATTATTCCACCTCAGCATCCTGTCTTTGGTCTGGGTCAGGTCAGAGAATCTCATCCATGTCACAGGCTATATTGGCCCTAGCCAGGCAGCGCAGGTAAAATCCTCTTGCATGCCTGATCCACCCCTGGCCTGCATCTACTGTTATATCTAGGCAGGCTTCTTCCATGGCCTGGAGGAGGTGAACACGGACATAAGGCTCTCTGTCATACACTTTCCACCGCCATGCTGAAAAAAACTTGGGTTACGTAATGGTAAACCAGTCACGAACCAGAACAGCATGATGGAAGCTGACATTATCCCAAACAACAATGTAGTGAGGCTGCTCTGGCTGTGCTGGTTCCCTGTAGTCCAGCTGGAACATATGCTCTCTTAGACCATCAAGGAAAGCAAGGAGGAGCATAGTATTACGTATAAGGTCCTAGAATGGCATGGCGGTGGAGTACCCCTCGTTGGCTGATGGCTGCGCACATAGTGACATTCCCTCCACGCTGACCAGGGACATTTACAATGGCCCGATGACCAATTCTGTTCCTCCCTCTTCTCCTCCTTTTGGTCAGGTTACGTAAAACCTGCCTCATCCACAAAGATAATTTGTGAAATAGAGCATTTCTCGATTACAGTAGCATAGTACAACAGTGTATGTGTTGTCACAGCATGAGTTCAGCACTCAAAAGTTACTGTACAGAGCAGTCTTACTGCAAGAACATCTACCTGTTTTCCTCCCTGAAGGTTCTGATGATGGAGGCAACAGTGAAGCGACTCAAATTTGGCTGTACTCATGGCCCAGCGTCCCTCATAGTCATACCATGGACAAGAACATGGTCAACTATAGTAGCTTGAATTTCATCCGAGACTGCTTTTCTCCTTGCCCTTGCTCTTCCCCTTCCTTGTTGTCGTCGTCGTCCTCCTCCTCCTCGACCTCCTCGTCCTCCTCCTCCTCGACCTCCTCCTCCTCCTATGAATCCATTGTTTCAAACCTGAATAAGTTGACTTTTGCCCCTTTTATCTATCCATCGAAGATTCTGATTGGTGTGTGATAAATTTTGACTCCTAGTGTTTCCAACATTATTGAATGCTAGTGCTTTCTAAATGACCACATGGTGTAAGCACTGAGAAATGTAGGGATTTGTGTGTAGAGTTTTGCAGTAACAGTTCACCAAATATAACTCATGTGTCAAAGCAGGGAATAGTGTTTATAGTTTAGGGAAATGAGTGTGCGTTTTCAAAAATGGCGTTATAGTTTTGAAATTTTAGTTCAAAACACTGGTTATAGTGTTTTAGCAATTGAGAAAAACTGTATTTGTTGAATGTCTACCCTTGATAAAACCTGTTTGGTCTGCATGAATTATATGAGGGGTAATTTTTTCCAGCTTTTTAGCGATAGCTTTGCAAATTATTTTTAAGTCTACATTTATAAGAGAGATTGGTCTATAACTTCCCTCGTTTTAGGAGTAAACTAATGAAAGCTGAGTTCATGTTTGATGGTACTTTTCCTTCAGACTTAATTTCAACTACCATTCTGCTAAAGGTAGGTTCCAGCTCTTGCCAAAACTCTCTATAGAACTCTGCTGGATAACCATCTGGCCCTGGTGCTTTTTTATTTGGCATTTGTTATAGGGCAGAAAGATAGAAATTGGTGATTCTAAATTTCCTATCTGTTCGTTTGATAGTTTTGGTAATTCCAGATTCTTTAAGAATAATTCTATTTCAGTTGGCGATGGGTTAATTTGTGATGTATATAGATTTTTATAAAATTAGCTGAAAGTATTATTAATGTCTTGGGGGTTGTGAACAAGTTGTCCATTTTTGTTAATTTTTGATGAGATAGTTGGTTTTTCCTTGTTATTTTTTAGTAGACCTGCTAAAAATTTGCCACACCTGTTAGCATGTTTGAGGCTATCCAGTCGTAGTCTTTCGATTTGAAATTGAGTTTTTTTATTGATTAGGATATTCAGTTCTAGTTTAGTTTGCCTTAAATCTTTCAGGATGTTTTCTTGGGGGTTGTCTGTATAAGCAGTTTCGAGGGATTTAATTTTTAATTCTAACTCCTGCTCTTTCCTAGTTTCTTGTTTTTTCTTGAATGATGAGAATGAAATTATTCTACCTCGCATTACTACTTTTGTAGTCTCCCATAAAACACACGCTGAAATTCCTGGGGTGTCATTAATTTCCATAAAGGTTTCCCATTCTTTTTTAAAATAATTTATAAATTCCTGGTCTTTAAGCAATGATGTGTTAAGTCTCCAGTTTCTCCTAGGTTGTGAAACATTTGTGGTTATTGAGAAAGAGACTGGTGCATGATCGCTAATTAATATAGAATGAATGCTCGTAAGAGTAATATCTGACAGAACTGAGTTATTTACTAAGAAGTAATCTAGACGTGACTGTGAGTGATGAACCGATGAGAAATATGTGTACTCCCTTAAAGTTGGTTAAAAAGATCTCCAGGCATCACAAAGACCAAAATCAATCATATATTGTTTGAGAATTCTTGTTGATTGAGAGTCTTTACAATTAGCAGCTGTACTCAGCCTGTCCAGTTCTGGGTTAAGTACCAGGTTAAAATCCCCACCGATTATGAGCTTGGAATCCGAGTGCGTAGATAGAGCTGTGAAAAGGTTGTGAAAGAAAGAGGGGTCATCAACATTGGGTCCATAAATACTAGCGATGCAGTATTCTATGTTTGATATGGTTATGTTAACTATAATAAATCTCCCTTCAGGATCTGCAATAGTATTATTATGAATAAAGGTTATATTTTTACTTCTGATTATGGCGAGCCCTCTTTGCTTGGAATTGTAACAGGCTGAGTGAGCGTAGGGAAACAGTGGTGAATACACTGTGTTATCTATCGATTTGGAGAAGTGAGTTTCCTGTAGTAATACTATGTCTGCTTTAACTTATGTAAATAGTTTAAAACTTTAATTCTCTTATCTTCCTTATTAATGCCACGCACATTCCAAGTGACAAACCTCAGTGATGTCATAGTTAGTTAGATTGGCTGGTTTGTGTTAGCAGAGCTTGTGTACATGTTAATCTGGTTGTTCATGCAAGTACACAGGGCTAGTGCGGGCATGAACCGAAATACATGCGTGTGTGTTAGCTGCTTTTCATCAAGTGATTCTATTTTAGTAACTAGGTGAGTTATGGAGTATCTGTTTATCAGTGCTCGAGGATAGTATAGATTAATAAATTGTGTATTTATCAGGTAGAGAAAAGGAAAGAAGTGTAAGGAAGTGTGTGATGGAAGGGAAAGAGTTTCTGAGAGTGCCAAAAATTAAGAAAAGAGTGAATGAGAAAACAAAAGCACAAAAAGAGTGACGAACATCCTGTACACTCATTATTAATAGTAAGGACATAAACAGCTCTTACCTGTGAGACGGTGCATTGTCGTGTTGATACAGAGGTGAAAATGACATTATTATTAATAAATCTGGCCACCTGAAATTAGTAGAGCCACGGGGTAGCTTCCTGGTCGCGGTATAGCTGGTTGTTAACATACAAACGGTCCACGCTTATCACAGCTTTACATCCTTGGTCCAGGAACCTTCTTCTCAATGGAAAGAGACGCTTCCTCCTGTCCAGGATCTCCCGGGGGTATTGGTCGTTAACGCTGAAGTTCGTGCCTTTTAATTCACGACCGTGTGATTTTAGAAGCACTTTCTGTTTGAAATCAGCGAACTTTGCCACGATGGGTCGTGGTCGCTGATCATCCGCTCTTTTTCCCCCCAGGCGATGAGCGCGGTGAATTTTGATGCGTCCAACTACTTCTTCCTTTACCTTCAGATTGTTTTTAATGAAGCTATGAACTGTTTCTTCCACGTTTTCCTCGGGTTTCTCCGCGATGCCCATGAAGACGAGATTGTCGTGCATGCCTTGAATGGAACAGAAGACAACATCTTATTTGACACCAGTGAGGAAGAAAGTGATGATCTGTCCTTCCTCATTTCTGATAGCAGTGACGAAGAGGAATTATTGGGGTTCGAATAAAAACATTACAGACTTTTTTTGTTACTTTTACGGTTTACTGACTTTACTGACTGTTCATGTTACATGTTTGGCATATAATTGTTCTTAAACCGGTGCTAACTTTTACACAGTTGATATAAAATATTTTACTACAGTATTTGGTTCAGAATCTTTTTTTCTAGATCATCCTCATTTAAATTTGGGTGCATCTTATACGCCGGTGCATCTTATACTGCGAAAAATACGGTAAGTGTTGAGGAATCATTGTATATGAAAACACTGACTCCATTTATTAATGAAACAAACCTGCTTCATAACAGTCCTTAAAGTTCATCTAGGCTGCACTTTATAATTTATAAGGAGTTTGCTATGTACATCTGAAACAATAAACTTCAATTTCTTTACTTGATTAAATGTGTTTTATAAGCTACTTGATGTTAGGATAGACATGTCTGCCCTTAGAGCTGCAGCATCTGTTAGTTTACGTTCTGCCTCGTACTGTAGTGATTAGCGGCAAAGACGGTACGACAAACGTACGGTTGCGCATGGCTACATGGGTTTGAGTCCCGAGCCCTCCGTCTTTCCCACCCCACCTCACAGACTAATTTCACTCTTCTGTGTTTATCACTTCCGGTTAAGCGGTCAGAGTGTTAGTTCTGGTGTACACAGTTTTAAGTTTTGGGGATATAATTATACATAATTGCATCATTGATGTATTATGTTGGATGTGTAATACGTACTATCTTTCTTATAAAAATGAATAATAAATGAACGCTGCAAGCCGTTATCAACTGGCTCCCTCACATCAGTCCCCTTTCAGTGGTGTCAAGACCAAGCTCAAGGACCATCACAAAAAGGGTGAAAATAAAAGTTTGACCAAAATAAATCACATTTATTTAACAACTCAAAGGTACTGTAGCGAGGTGAAGAGTCAAAAGGAGGGGGTTTTAATGGAAATAACAAGAGGGTAGCTTTATTGTACAGGTGCTCTGTGAAATAGTGGTGATCGGTGGCGAACATGCTCTGAGTCTTCAGTGGCGGTGAGGGTTGGTGATGGTGATTGTAGTGCGTCCTTTTCTTACTTGTGCACGTTGTCTCTGATCACCTTTTATTCCTGTTCCGCTGACTGGGGTCAGATGTGCCTGGGCTGCACTGATACTGACTCCCAGCTGTGTGTCGTGTGTGTGAGCAGGAAAGTGCTGACCTTAATAGACATGTCACAGTACAAACAAATGCAACACCGGCAGACACGAGAACAAGATGGTGAGTGTCCAAGCCTACTACAATGTCCAGAAAGGGAACGCCAACACCGACCCAGTGCCAGACAGTAGGAGCAGACGGGCAGAGGATTGCAATCCCAGCTCCTCCTCAGCTCTCCTCTCAAGGAACCCAGAATTGGACACTAAGGATAGAAATTTAACTAAACAAAAGGCTAACACTAACATTCAGGTCATTGCAGTGGTCAATCTCTTTCACTGTGCACTATAATCAGTCCGTCCTTGGGAGATGTATTCAAGCACGCTATGAATGAGGGTGAATATTATTTGATCTATTATTTTATTGGACAATATTCTTATCACAAAAGTAAAATTTTATGAAGTACCATATCCATGTTAAAAGCTATATGCTTTGTCCACCTGGTTGCGCTATAACTGAATCTGTAATTTACTATATCAATGTGTTCCTTATAATTTAATTACAATGTTGTTTTTCGAGGGGTGCCACGGTGGCGCAGTGGGTAGGAACCAGTTAGAAGATTGTCGGTCAGAGGGTCACCGGTGACCTTCCTGGAAGCAGTTTCTCCCCGTGTTTATGTGGGTTTCCTCCAGGTACTCCAGGTTCCCCCTGAGATTGAATAATCTAAATTCCCCTTAGTTGTGAATGTGAGTGTCTCTGGTTTGTCCAGATGTTGCAGGATGAAGTGCAGTCCCATGTTTTACGCATCATCCACAGACCTTGTTTGTCCGTTGAGCAAACTGCAGGGGAACCAGCAAGGGTACAGTGATGTCCTTCAAATGAGCCAACAACAGTCTATAATCCAAATAGAATTTAACATCCTATACGATATCGTAATGCCTTAAGAGATGAGACTGATCCGGTTTGGCTGTAAACAGATAATATCTCTTGGAGGAGTTTGTAAATGTATGAGACCTGGAAAGTAACCATTTTTAAATTTTTTTTTTTGGAAAATAATTGACTAGTCTTGGTCCCTTACAAATCTTCAGAATTTCAAACATGTACATCAATAACAGTCTGAAAGGGGATATTCCATATTTTGTTTCATTTGTTTGTCCATAGTTTTTTGCAAAATAACCGACTTCCTGTTTTCTTTGGAAACGCAATTCATTCATCTTTATTGCTTGCTCCCTTTCAGGCTCCCAGCACAATTTGGGCGAGAGGCGGGGGTTTACCCTGGACAATACGCCAGTCCATCACAGGGCAACAGACATTACCTACTAAGGGGAATTTAGAATTTTCAATCAACTACACGTTTTTGGTTTTGTGAGCCTAACCAATTCCAACCCCCCGGAGACCGATGGTGCCCCTAGAGAGGAACTCCCCAGCCCAGCGACAGCCAGGTAGGCTCCCCAGGCCCCCAAGAGGTCCACCCGACCACACCAAGCTGATTAGGTCCCTTCACCCAACCAATACCCCCACCCCAAGGGGCAATAGCAGTCCCGCCCCAGGCACCCCAGTCCAAATGCAGGATCCGGCCCGATGCGTAGACCCTCTGACTGTTATTGTTAGGAACAGGGCATTAATAAGGGGAGGGAGGTTATCATTTGAAGGCAGAAAACGTTTCCAGGGGGAGGTGGTCTAATAGAATGTAATTTTACATAGTGATGCATAGTTTCTTTTTAGTTTTCCAGTTCAAAACAGTTTTCTTTGTCACCAGCAGAGCGATGAAAATTAAGAGTGATGTGTTGACCTCGTACAACATTTTTTAAGTTTGGCTTTTTATAAAAAGACATCCCAGCATACATCGTCCTGGGGTCGACGTTGAAATTATGTCGAAATCTGACAGTCAGTGGGTGTTCAATTCAGACAAAACACGTAATTCATAAAACTTGAAAATTTAAATGCATTAATATGCAGCTGTACATATAAATAGATGTCCGGAATTGCATGAGTATGTTAATTTGTTTTCAATAGTATTTTATCTCATTTTATATAATTCTCCCTGAGTTTCATTTCTAAAGCATAACATGCATGCAAGAAAAGCTACATGCTTTCAACGTGTGGGACGTCCAGAAAGATATCATCTCGATTCCCATTGTCACTGGGACTGCACATGTTGAAATATGTATGGCTTCACTCCGCCGGCCGTGTGAGGCACACTGGATTATCATCATTAATTCTGAAATATTTCCACAACTCTGAGCCTTACATTCTGTTGATGCAGAGTCTGTGCACTGAAAGTGCTGTCGATGTCACAAGTTTTTGGTATCGGTGTGTTTTTACAGATGTACGAGTACACAAACTCAGTATTGGGCCCGATACATATATCGGTATTGGTGCATCCCTACCCTTAAGAAAGAGCAAGGCCAGCAATAGTAGTGAGGTGTCTTTGAGGAAAAACAGAGCAGGTGGTTTCATTGAATATATAGCTCTAGGTGGAGTATGGGTGAAGCTATCAGCAGGTTCTAGCAGCAAGAAAGCAGAAACTGTTTATTTTCAAAGCGTAGGCCTAGACAAGACCACAGAAAAGTAATGTGATCGTGTGTATAATGTGTGTTTAGTCCTACGAGGATCTGGTTCAACGTTTGGAGCCTGTAATCATGGAGCTGGAGAGGCAGGAGAATGTTCTGGTCATCTGCCACCAGGCCATCATGCGCTGTCTACTGGCCTACTTCCTGGACAAAAGTGCAGGTACAGAGAACCTTTCCAACACAACATAGATCACGTTTGATGAGAAATGCTAAGTGGAAGGACATGGCTAAGGTTTTTTCAAGAACCCTTTACAATATGTTGTTCACATGTCCTTCCACAAACTCCAGACGTGTATGTGTTGAGAAGAGTTTGCAGTAGAATCTCTGTTGTCTGTTCCCTCTCTAGACGAGCTGCCGTATCTGAAGTGTCCTCTGCACACAGTGATGAAGCTTACCCCTGTGGCCTACGGTCAGACTCAAATCTCAACCCAAAATGCATACCATACTTTTTAAAAAGACTCAGAAATCACTCAACTGTCCTTCTATTGTGTCTGCAGGGTGTAAAGTTGAGTCTCTTTACCTGAATATTCAAGCAGTGAACACACACAGAGAAAGACCCATGGTGAGGAAACCGACACGGAACGCTTCTCAACTCAGGGGGGTTAAAAAAAACCTTGAGGCTTTATCATTCATTCATTTATTTCCCAACCCACTCATTCCCTTTTGGGGTCACGGGGGTCTGCTGGTGCCTAACTCCAGCGCACATTGGGCGAGAGGGTGGGGTACACCCTGGACAGGTCACCAGTCCATCGCAGGGGAACATTCACACCTAAGGGGAATTTAAATTATTCAATTAACCTAACCGCATGTTTTTGGGATTGTGGGGGAAACCCATGCAAGCACAGGGAGAACATTCAAACTCATTCCAGGAAGATCACTGGCGAGCCTCGAACCAATGACCTTTTAACTGGAAGGCCACAGTGCTACCCACTTTGCCACCTGAGGATTTATCAATTATTAAAATAAAACAATTCCTGGGTAAAGGTACAGGTGTGGTCATAAGTGTACATATCCTGACAAAATATTTGATTTCTCAGAAAACCAGTGATGAGTGACTTGGCCTTGGACTTGTGTTTTGGATTGTTGTGGTGTTTGAATGTTCAGTAACGTCCCATGAGCAGCTTTCAGATGATGAGGCACATTTTCCTCCAGGATCCTTTTGAGAACATGCTGCTTTCATCTTCCATCGATTCTGACCGAGTTTCTTGTGCCTTTGAAGCTCACACATCCCCAGAACATCAGTGACCAGCCTCCGTGCTTCACAGTGGGGATGGTGCTCTGTTCAACGTGGGCCTTGTTCAGTCTTCTCCAAATTAAGGTTTTATGGTTGTGGTCAAAAAGTACAATTTTGTTCTCATCGCTTCAGAAGTTTGGAGCTTGTCTCTGAGCTGTTTGGTGGATTGTAAGCAATGGCTTTGTGGCGTTTGTGGAGTAGTGGCTTCTTCTGAAAACTCGACCATGAAACTCATTTTTCTTCAAGTCTCTCCTTATTGTTCTCCTGGAAACATCTGCGCCACATTTTTTCAGAGAGCCCTGTGTTTCTGCTCAACTTATTTCTGGGATTTTCTCTGCATCTCGTTACCTTGACCCCTTTCTGGGGTCAGTTTCTGTGCCAAAATCACTTTTGATCAGGGTCATGTGGAAAGTTTCTGTTCTTGTTATGATTTAAAAAGAGTGAATACAGTTCACTAAAAATACACTACGAGCGGAACAAATGTTTTGTGTTATCATTCCTATTTCCTGAAAAAAAATTGCCAAGAAATCAGAAAATATGCCAGGGTGTGTAAACGTACAAGCACAAACTCACAAAACATGGGACACCCTAGTAATGTTAGCAAGCATATAAATGGAACCTGGTTCTATTTTTAAGCTGTCCATGGGCACTCCCGTGGGGGGTACACCCGTGATCATTTACACCCTCAGAACATAAACTACTTCCTTTATTTTTCAAAAACACAATGAAATACCATTTATTATCATCTGGAAGCAGCATGAGCTCAGAGGAGTCCGCTGGTCACTTCCTACCCTCACAACTCGTCCCATAGACATTCACAGTTAGAACATCTTATACATCTCTGTGTTATAGCAAGCCATTGCTTTGTAACTTAAATACGCTACATGTAACGGACCATCAAACCTCAGCTGTGGTTTCTTCTGTATTATACACACGAGGTGGAGGCCAAAGAACCACCCGGCGCGAAGTGGTGTATTCTGGGATCAATACATCTTTGAAACGATGAAAGCAGCATTGTTTTGTCTGTAAATCCAAGACTCTATGTCTAACTAGAAAAATAGCTGTGAGGGGAATTGAGTTTTTAGGTAATAATTGCTTAAGGTTTGACTTTTAACATGACATGCTTCAATTTAAAAATGCTTCTGACACACAATGTTTAATAAAACTGCTCTTTTACATGTAAATTCCACACGCATCTCTGACATTAAAGCGTTCATGCTTTTGAAATGTTGTAGATTGTTGACCGCTGATGTCTCTAAATGTTGTCTCTAAACCGCTGTTGAGGGTCTGAGATAACGAACCTCAGTGTAGTGGTCTTTACTCTGTGTGGTGTATCTCTTTCTTTTTTTAAGTTTTGGGTTTATTGATGCCTTTCTCTCCCTTGAATGATTCAACACAAAAACAGTCTTTTTAGTGCCAGGTCACAATAAGACTCCCTGTTGACCACAAAGTATATGTGAGTATATGAGTTTCCTCCTTCACTCATTATATAATAATATAAAGCGATGCAATGTATTAAGGTTTATATTAAAATAGTCTTGAACTATTACATATTTAATGACAAATGATTGAAAATGCATATTTCTTGAATATCACACGTGTCCATCATCAAATCACAATCAAATAAACCATATCTTAACAACTGATGGCCAGATCACTTACATAAACAATGAACTCAAGCATTAGTGTCGTCCAATAGTGTCTGGCTACAGACTTTCACTGGCACACATCTACTGCCACTCCTCTGCTATTGGACACTCTGAATAGCTCCAAAATGAACTCCAAACTTTAAAAGTGTTCGGTCAATGTACAGATTAAAATCTTTTCCCTTAATCTTTATCATGCTGTTGACTTCTATAATATGAACGTGTTCCTTGTGATTAAAACTGGTACTAAAAATTAAAATATAAAATTGTTGAGTAAACAATTATGGTACTGAACCTTTTTAAATTGTTAATACCAGTGGTATCATGGATAATTATTACACATTCACATCTGCTTAGAATAATACTGTGATTGTAGTACATGTAGTTTTGAAACGCAGACGTATGTCAATTTTTCGACTATAAGACTTCCCTTCCATGGGAGGGCGGTACCGAGTCTGTGTTTCCTCGTTCAGACAATGGGGGTAACAAAAGTAACCTAGACGTTCCCTTTCAGTCGAGTCGCAGACGTATGTCGAGGCGTACGATGAACGGAAATGATGTATTACGAACCATCAAAAGGGAGTTGTATAGACAACAGGGAAGGAGGCACTAACCCCTAGGGAAATCTCCCGTTATTACGTGGCTGAAATCGATTTCCCTTCAACCAAGAGGTGGAAGGAAGAAATAGCTGCAGCATAGTTCAAGTTTAAGTTCAAGTGTGTTTATTGTCAATTCTGCCACATGTACAGTGCATACATACAGAGAAGTGAAATTGCGTTACCCTCAGGGCCTTGGTGCATACACAATTTAAACAAACATAATAAATTAAACGGAACATAAAGTTTGTAAATAAGAAATAATAAGAACTACAGACACAACAATGAGTAGTGCAGAACATGAGGTAGAGACTAATGTAATGTGGTATAATTTATATGACAATTAGGCATATAAAGTGGCTGTAGTGTTCCTGGATTGAGGTGATAAGTCCAGTACCTCTAATGCTGGGTAATTAAAGTAAAGTGACTGGTGCAGTGTCTGGTGTGGTAGGGTAGGGTTGGGTTGGAGGGGTCGGAGAGATGTTGAGGTCAGGTTCTGGGGGGATGTGAAGCTGGAAATAGGGAGTGGGGCAGAGACACAAATGAGTTCAGCTTCCGGATTGCCTGGTGGCAGAAGCTGTTCTTCAGTCTGCTGGTCCTGGCTTGAAGACTTCGCAGTCTTCTCCCTGATGGCAGTAGGCTGAAGAAGCTTTGTGTCGGGTGGGTGGGATCACTTGCAATTCTGAGGGCTTTGCGTGTGAGCCGAGTGCTGTAGATATCCTGGAGGGAGGCAACACCAACGATCTTCTCAGCTGATCTCACTACGCGTTGTAGGATCTAGCTGCAGGATGCATTGCCGTTTCCATACCACACAGAGATGCAGCTGGTCAGGATGCTCTCGATGGTGCCCTTGTAAAAGGTGCACATAATGGGGGCCGGAGCTCTGGTTCTTCTCAGTTTTCGCAGAAAGTGCTTTCTTGGCCAGTGCTGTGGTGTTGTCTGCCCAGTAGAGGTTCTCGGTGAAGTGCACGCACAGAAACTTGAGGAGCGTGCTGAGTGTGTGATCTCCTGAAATCCTGAAATCTGAATTTTCCACGTTCAGTGAGAGATTGTTGTCACCACACCACCTGGGCAGGCAGCTCACTTCACTCCTATAGTTTGACTCATCTCTGTTGTTGATGAGACCGACTACAGTTGTGTCATCCGCAAACTTGATAAAGAGATTAGATTTGTGTGATGGTATGCAATAGTGGGTCAGTAGCGTGAAGAGAATAGCCTTGCTGGATGTGTTGCTGCCGATCCGCACTGCCTGGGGTCTTCCAGTCAGAAAGTCCAGCAACCAGTTGCACAGTGAGGTATTGAGCCCTAACTTAGCCAGTTTTGAAGTGAGCTGTTGGGGAATGATTGTATTAAATGCTGAGCTGAAGTTTATGAACAGCATCCTAATGTAAGAGTCCTTTTTTTCCAGATGAGTGAGGGTGGAGTGGAGAGCAGTGTTGATATGCAAACTGAAAGGGGTCCAGGGAGTGGGGAATTGCAGATTTAATGTGTTGCATGACTACCCGTTCAAAGCACTTCATAATGATGGGTGTGAGTGCAACAGGACGGTAGTCATTGAGGCTGGATGGAGATGTTTTACTTCGGGATAGGGATGATGATGGTTGCTTTGAAGCATGTGGGAACAACTGCCTGGCTTAGCGAGCTGTTGAAGATGTTTGTGATTACACCTGCGAGTTCCCCTGCACATTATCTCAAAACATGCCCGTGGATGTTGTCAGGTCCCGGAGCTTTGCGTACGTTGATCTGCTAAGGGATCTACTCACTCTGTCCGGAGACAGCACTAACACCTGGTCGCCAGGAGAAGGTGGAGTCTTCTGTGCAGTTGTGGTGTTTTGTTCTTCAAAGCAAGCATAGAAGGCGTTTAGCTCGTTCAGTATGGGGATGGTGATATCAAGGGTCTGTGGCTGGGGCTTGTAGTCCGTGATGGATTGAATCAACCGCCACAGGCTTCGAGTATCCCTGCTGTCACTAAAGCTAAGGGCTAGTCTCCTGAAGTACTTCCTCTTGGCCTCTCTGATTCCACGGGACAAGTTGGCTCTAGCTGTTTTTAGGCCCTCCTCATCTCCGGCCTTAAAGGCAGCGTTCAGAGCTTTCAAAAGTCTGTGAATTTCCCCTGTTAGCCACGGCTTTTGGTTGGCACAGACGGTGATGGTTTTTGTTACAGTTACATCCTTGATGCGCTTGCTGATATAAGCAGTAACAGCCTCTGAGTACTCCAGAAGGTCTGTGGTGTTATTCTATGTGGCCTGTTTGAACATGGCCTAGTCTGTGGTGTCAAAACAGTCCTGAAGTGCTTCTGACGATCCTCCTGGCCACACTTTAATTTGTTTTTTAACCGGTTTGGCAACCTTGACAAGAGGTCTGTATGTAGGCAGTAGCATCACAGTGATGTGGTCTGAGGTGCTGAGATGGGGGAGGAGGAGGGCTTTGTAAGCGCCTTTTTTTGGTAAACAAAGTCCAGAGTGTTGTTTTCTCTTGTCGGAAAGTATATGTGTTGATATACCCTCGGAGACACAGTCTTGAGATCTGCATGATTAAAATCCCTTGCCACGATTAGAAAAGCATCAGGGTTGGCTGTTTGCTGCTCGCTGATACAGTTCATTCAGTGCCTCGCTCTTATCTTTGTTGTTGGAGCTTGGAGGAATGTATACAGCAACAACTAGTATGGCTGTGTATTCCCTCGGCAGATAGAACGGTCGGCACCTAATGACTATAAATTCCACCAGATGCGAACAGTATCTGCATACCACAAAAGCGTCGTGGCACCAAGCATCATTGATATAAACACAAACCCCGCCACCGCGAGTCTTGCCTCCCTCGACGAGAACTCTGTCTGCGCGATTGCATGTTAGCTTGTCGAGCTGAATAGCGTGGTCCAAAATACTGTCATTGAGCCATGTCTCCGAAAACTCAAAAACACAGCAGTCTCTTATGGTCTTCTGTGTGGAACGTAGTAGTTTAACGTAGTCCAGTTTGTTTTCTAGGGAGTGTACGTTGGCCAGTAAGATGGTAGGGATTGCTGGTTTGTGCGGGTTAGCCACTAGCCTAGCCCGGATACCTCCACGCTTCTCCCTCCTTTGTTTCCTCTCGCACCGCTTGTGGCGCTTCCATTGCGGGTGAGATGCAGCAGTGGGGTTCGGTGATGGTGTAGGCCTCTGGAGCAGACCGAGGTCCCGCAGATCCTCAGCGAGTGAAGAGTTAGCAGGCAATGGACATTCTCTCGGCAGGCAATCGTGGACAACGTGGGCCTCTCCGAAAGTGTCCCAATCTGCTGAACAGTCAGGGGATGGAGTCGCAATTCTGCGGTGGGTTAGAAAATGGACAGCAAACCGCGATCGTGTTCAACACACCGGGAATATGAACAGCTTTGAGAGACGGAAACTTGCTCTGACTCCAAAAGAGCAGTAGTTGGGTGAGATAGAGCAGGTAGTGGGAGCATTCACCGCCTCAAAAAATTATTTACGCTACAACCATCATGCTGTCCATCCTGACAAGCATGTGACGCCAAGTTGAAGCAGGCAAAATCACCACAATGCCAGCATCATTGCAACTAACTCGAGATAGACGATGTGTCATCGAGATAGATGTCTGGTCCAGGCACCAGACTCTTGATGAGACTCACACACAGCACCCTGTCCAGTCTGAGAGGTCACAACCTCACGACTGGAAATTCCCCTTAGGGAACCCTGAAACGCAGGAAGGACACTTCCTGACCCAGCTGACCTTCAGACCCAGTCGGCTAAAGTGCTACAGTGTCTCATCCCTCTACTTGATCAACTGGCTTCTGGGCGAAGCCAGCAAGCCAGTCATCGACATTCTTCAGGATACGAAAGCCCCCCCAGACGTAATGGGGCGAGAGCAGCCCGGGCAACCTTAGAAAAGGTGCCAGGGGAGAGGTCAGACGTCTCAGGTTCAGGATTGGTCGCAACCCGTCAGATGTCTCTGGGCCATCTCCATCTTCCGTCCAGGGTGGGTATGTGCCCTCCGTCAGCGCGGGCTCGGGGGATCCCTGGGTGGGCGCGGGTCCACTGGACAGTGACTGGCTGCCCTTCGAGTATGAATGGGTGTATGGATGGAATGATGAATGGATGGATGACAGGGGGAGGGGTCAGAGGCTGCTGGTCGGGGTGGGTTCAGGGCCGGGTTGTGGCTTGGGAGGGGGTGGCTCTGCTGCGCCTGGTGCGGCCTACCTCTCTGCCCTCTTCGTGCAGCAATCGTTTGTTGGATGTCTGCGGGTCTTCGTTCGATGCGGATCGGGTCAGTGTGTGTGGTTCGTCCAGCTCGCTGTTTGTGATCTTTGGTATGTTTTGGATTTATCTCCCATGTAGTTCCCATTATCTTCCCATAAATCATTGGCTGTGTATGTATGTATATTTAAACATGTATGTATGTGTGCAGGAATACACAAACTGCAAGAACTGTTCTGCATGAACTATAACAAACGGATATGGCTTATCTAGGTAGATGCTCTGTATATATGTGTGTTGTGTAAAAACTGCAAATGGGACAAAAAGAACTGTAACTAGGAATGTCCTGTAACGCCGTCTTGTCCTGACACAACTGATGTAAACTGACTCGTTGGAACCACAACTAATAAATATATACATACATCCAATGCTCCAATCCAGAGGAGAAAACACCACACCAGGTATTTTACTCCCCTGGAGAAAGTAAAACTGTCCAACTCAGCAAAGCATTTACTCTCCCATTTGATTGCTTTTGAGCGGGACAGGACAATGTAAATAAAAAAAAAAAATGTAAGGACTGTAAAGCCCACTTTCTTTATCTGCTGGAGGGACTGGCTCCACTGCACCATTCTCAAAAGTGATCACCTCTCGCAGGAATAAGGCACCTGTCCACGGGGCCCCACGCATGCAGACTTCGTGGCGTAATCACCAGGGACGAGCTCTGGCGAATGGTCAGAAAAACAGAAGGGGTGTGAACCCTTCCGTTTACTGCCATGGCCAGCAGAGCAGATAGATTTTTTTTTTCACCTAGCCTCCTTTTTTCCCACTCGGATTGTTAATTTTCCTACCATCTATGTTTTTCTCCTACTGGCATGACCCTTATCGCAACCTTTAACGTGCTTCTAGAATTAAATCTATGGTGTTCTAACGCGTGAAAAGCGGTCGAAGTGTGACTTGTGTTGTTGATGATGCTGTTGTGATGTTTCAGAATGTGGATGTCAACAGAGACCCAGAAGATGCTTTGTTGACTGTTCCAGAACACAACTAGAAGCGGTACAAGCATCTGGTCTCAAATGAACTTAAGCCGTTCCTGAGGACTGAGCTGCTCTACTTATCACACAAGCCTTAATGTTGCGATGAAGGAAAGGTGATAATAAATCCTCATTTAATTATCCTCCTTTATACTATTGCTAGTGATGCAAACCTTTGGCCTTCTCTTCAAGAGTTCACCTTGAAAGTATTCTGAGCCTTTGTTTGCGCCTTTAGCTTTACTCTGTGCTCCATCTTGATTGTGGTTAAATCAGTTGACTAGAGGCCAGACCCTTTGTCACAGACCACTTTGCACCTGTTACTTTTCCTCACTGTTGGGAATGTCGTCTGACTAAACTTTGGGTTCTTCACAATGAAATCAGTTCTAGCCATTGTCGAGTAGGGCCGTCAGCTGTGTACCAACTGAACTTACCCTAGTAATAAGACCAAAAATTCCACAATGAGTTCTATGTCTGTTGACTACATCATGAAGCTCAAGAATGCATCAAGACTTTATATTTTTCACATGCTGTTTGTACATTATTTCAGGTGTATGTGCAGAGTTTTGATCTACAATAAAAATTACTTCCAATATAAGAAAGACTAGGAGTTTTTAGATCATTTTTAAAATATGTGTTTCTAAAAATGTTGACGCTGTTTCTGCTACAGTCATCATGCTGCATTAAAAATGTCATGGCAAATACAAATAAAGTGCAGTGTACTAAATCCAAATAAATCTAGTTTTACACAGATCCTGCTTAATCCACCTTTAAATGAATCCCTTTACTCCAGATCAGTGATTTTCAACGTGTTTCAAGTGTTTGTTTTTCGTTTTTCCTGCACTATGGCTCACCACCAGAAAGAAATGTTAAAAATTATACTTTGTAAGCCTATACTGAGATTACTTTGGTAACCAGCCTGGGCTTCTATGGAGGTCAATGACAACGTTCCCCAGGTCACTATGAGTAAAGTGAGCCAGCCTCTACCATTTAACAAAGCTTAGAAAGGGATTGGTCAAATTGGGTGCCAAGGTAAAAAGTATGGTTGCTATGGAGGGGTAAGTCACATATGTTCCCAATGTTGTTATGAGGAAAATGAACTGACCAATACGCCTCTATAAGTGTCACAAGCTGACAGAGAGCTATCAGCTAAATCGGTTGCTACTGTAAACAGTCTGGTTGTTATGGAGGGGTCATTGACATAATACAATGTTCTCCATGTCAACATGAGTAAAAAAAGAGTAACCTCCATGTCTCTATGATTTTCCTAAGCGGAGATAGATGTACCAAATTGGTCAGTCAAATATTCATTTAACCGTTTAACAGACGCTCAAAAGAAAAGTTAAACTCAGTTGAGAGCGATCCACATTGTATCCAGCAACTCCTGAAGATAATCATTCATAATAATAAGGCAGGAAAAAAATAACAATGTACTAGACGTTTACAATTTATTGCAGAGTGGTGAAAGACGGACAAAAAAATGCAAAAACCTGGCTGCCCATGTCACTGCTTTTATTTGCCATTATTTTATTTATCTGATAACTGTATAAAAGGAATCAGAGTTCATGGCGAAGAACACAAACTTTTGGTTTATCTGGAAGGTCTTGAAAATGATCATTTAATAAATAACAACTTTCTTCACCGATGTGCTGTACAAGGAAGAGAACATAGACACACTTGGGTAGAACAAGTGGGTAGACAGCAAGGCCAAAAAGTGCTATAAATCCCCCAATAAAGTGCACAATCCTCAGGCTTGGGAGAACAGCGGAGTTTTCAGTAAAAACAGAAAATGAAGAATGAAATCTAGTATGGAATAAAATTGTGGTCTAAATCATTTTGATAATAATACCGGTCGTGACCTTGTGCGGTTTCCAAAGTATTTATCACTAGTGTTTGGTTGCGAGAAACGGTTTGAGAACATATTTACGTAACTTATTTACATAAAAAGATTTTCAAACAGACTTTAGATATTTACAGTTGGCATTGAAAGAATCTATCACCCCTCCCCTGTCCAAGGATTCTTCAGACACACAAACAGGGCATGCAGCATGGAAAACCATCTCCAAGACTTTAGGGATCATCTACCATTTTTTTCTTGCTATATCAAACCACAACACCACCCTGAAATAGAATGGAAGATAGAAATGGACGCATATCTTTAAAAGGCAGGGAAGAAGCATGTAATAAAATACACCTCATCACCAACTCCAATCTTCAGAGAGAAATTAAGTGGAAGATTCTTTAGAATCACAGCTACGTGGAACCTCTCCTACGCCGATAAATGCTCAAGGAATTGTGGAAGAAAAATGGGCACCCACACCCAAATCCTGTAGTCGTGCCCCAAACTGAAAGCATATTAAGAAAGCATTCATTGCCCTTAAAGGTATCTTACAACACGACATACCCATGGATCCCCTAGTGGCCCTCACGGTTGCTGGTCAGGTAGAAATAAACGGAAGACCAAAGGTTTTATTGATTGTTGCTCTCAACGTTTAACAGCAGGAACACACAAGAACAAACAAGGTTGTAGCGTATAGGCGCTATTCCCAGGGGCAGAGAGCACCTGCGCAGTGGAGGATACTTTGCACCACACACGTGTTGTCATGAATATCGCTGCACATATTAGAGTTTAGTGCACACACTGATTAGGATAGAAATCTTTCGGTCATGCATGAAGTCACCCAAACCTTAGAAGGTCCTTGACTGATTACAATGGACAGAGAAGGTCAGGCTACTCTTGAACCATGCGAACACGATTCTGTGCATTAAGAGCACAAAACAGCATCATTTAAAAAAAATCACTATATAACCTTCACTGTGTAAAAATGTACATTTGCTTCATATTGAGTGATCATAAAGCTCACGAACCCGACATCGCCGATGTGGTTGCTCAGGATGCTTTCAGAGCAGAATCCGGAATTGCATCGCTTCCACAACACCGCATGCGATCCCAATCAAGTCAAAAGAGAGTGATACTGTGGCTTCATGCGGGCGTTCTACAAAACAAATGGCCCATGGGAATAATTGTGAAGACTCCCAAACAAAGATTGAGTTGCTGACTCGAGATCAAAGGTTTTCCACAGCCCACTCTCACAAAGTTTTTCTACTGTCGAACAGCGTAATCAGCAATAACAATACAGGCCTCTGCAAATCAATCCAAATTTTTGAGAGAGTGCACTGATCAGAAACCAGGAGCACCAACGAGAGCTCACACATTGGACCGAACGAGTGGTGCCAACAAAAAAAGTTTCCATATCGGATTCCATTTTCCGCTGCCATATCGGATCCTTTTTTTACAAGAACGACCAATGAAAGCTGGCCTTCAGTTCAACACTTTTTTTGCACAAAACTGCAGAAACTGTGGATATTAGGAATGAATTTAAGCAGACTCGCAGGGAAATAACAATCATAGTAAACATTTAAATTCATTTTCTGTATCGTGTGAGGGGTGCGTCGGTGTAATAATGCCGTCTCGTCACAACTTCTTCCATCAAAGCTTGATGTGCACCAACCAAAACTTGAAGCTTCATGCACGTCGATGAAGACTGTAGGATCTGTGATTGGTCAGTTTAGCATTTCTCACATACATATACATACAGAGTATGTCATGCAGTGAGACTGTCTAAGCTGTAACCATTTAAGGGATGTATAGATAAAATAGAATTGAAAATTAAATAAAATATATGAGGAAAAGGTGTAAAATAAAATAAAGTACTAAAATGCAAAATACAACATAATATAAATGAAATAAGTACAAAATGCAGGAGTGACGTGCAAGATGGCAAGTGATTTGTGTGTGACAGATGGTCACTAAATTGTCGTGTGGATGTTTTTAAAGTGACTAGTGCTGTTTGAAGTCCATGCTAACTGTGCGGAGTGAGAGGTGAATGTATGGAGTGAGAGATGAGTGACAGATAGAAAGTGTGTCTTTATGTGTCTCGTGTGTCCCTCTTCAGAGTCTGAAGAAGCTCCTCCTCATTCTCTCTGTGTTTGCCTTCAAGGAGCGGAAACGCTTTCCTGAACGCAACAGTGTGAAGAGTCGGGAATTGTTGGGATGACTGAGGTCTTTCACAATCTTCCTGGCTCTGATCCTGCACTGCTTGTTATAGATGTCTTGCAGGTCTGGGAGCTCGGTGTGGATGGTACACTCAGCTGAACGCACCACCCTCTGTAGGGCTCGCCGGTCCTGCATGGTGCTTTTCCCGAACCAGGAAGGGATTTTGCCAGTCAGGACACTCTCGATGGTGCTGGTTTAAACTACCATCTCAAGTGCTAAAGACTTTTTAAAGTCCCTTAAGCAATTCAGGTGGTATAGACTCTGCCGGGCCTTCTTCACCAGGCAGTTGGTGTGGCAGGACCAAGACAAGTCCTGCATGATGTGTACACGAGGTGTAAGGCTGGTCTATGGGTTGATCCAAAAATGGGTTTCAACCATGGATGAAGGTTCTCAGCCGTGTTCTGTCTTTCAGAGCTTGCGGGAACTTTAATTATTGAATTTAACTTTAATCTGACTCCATATTTTAATAAGAAGGTTATTGTTTACCTTAATCATTAGCTTTGATTGAAGCTTTTGTAAACTATGTATTAATAAGTGTTAATAATTAGAGATATGCACTCACTTGTATATTAACCCTTTAAACCTTTGTTACATAATGTGATACTTTAGTTCTTAGCATTTAACATTATTTTAGAAAATGATTAGAGAGTAAATATTGACAAGATTGAACATCTCATTTATTAACAAACACTTAGTTACACAGCAAAAAGGTGAAACAATAGTAGAGGCTACATGATCTGAAAAAGCTCTAAGCCTTCCAGATCACAGGTATGTTCAGAGACAAACAGCAGAGGCTACATGATCTGAAAAAGCTCTAAGCCTTCTAGATCATGGGCATGTTCAGAAATAAACAGCAGAGGCTACATGATCTGAAAAGGCTCTAAGACTTCCAGATCATGGGCTTATCATAGACAAAAAGCAAAGACTACATGATCTGAAAAGGCTCTAAGCATTCCAGATCACGGGCATATTCAGAGACAAATAGCCGCGAGCTCCTCATGCGTTCTTCCTCAAATACCATTCCGATCCAACTCCACTCCCACAGGAGGGTCTAGTTGAAATGTAAATCAGACAGCATGTTCGAGAGACCACGTGACCATATATGGTGTTCCTCAGAGATGAAGTAATCGAATCTGGTGTATCTTTCAGAGGCAGACGCCATTGTTAACCAAAGTAATCACAGATGAGGATGGTAATCGCTTTAGCACCTTTGCAACACAAAGCAGGTTCAGGGAGTGGTTGAGAGTCTCAACCCCCCTGGTTTAAACTCTTTCCACACTGTTAGATTTCTGTTGAGTTATTTACACATTCACAAATGTTATTGTATATAAATGTAAATAAATATATTCACAATCTTACAGAGGTACCAGAAGCTGTCCACTCTCTGCTGATGTTCAGGGGGAGATTGTTCTCCTGGCACCATCTCTCCAGGTTTATAATCTCCTGTAGGTAGGCCATCTCATCGTTGGGGGGCTCAAGTGCTGAAGGTGATGAGGTGCGATTTCCCATCCTTACGGCTTGTGGTCTGTCTGTTAGGAAGTTGGAGATCCACTGACACAGGAGTGGGCTGAGACCCAAAACTTCCAACTTCAATGTGAGTGAATTTCTGCAGTCCAAGTGACTTGTTGTGTGGAGGTGTGAAATGGCGTCCTCCGTAGAGCGGTTCTGTCTATACTTCTGTGTCTGGCAGTGTTGTAGTGATGAAATCTTTGAGTCTTTCAAAGCACTTCATCACCACTGATGTCAGGGCTACAGGGCGGTAGTCGTTGAGGCCGGCGGGCTGGGGTTTCTTTGGGACAGGAACAATGGTGGACTGCTTGAAGTATGAGGGGACTATAGATCGTTCTAGGGAGAGATTGAATATCTCTGTCAACACCGGTGCTAGCACTTTCCTGAATGCTCTCCTCACGTCATGCTGAATGTGGTAACCTCTCTCGGCGTGCATGCCGCTAGCGTGATTAGCTGCGACTCAAGTTATTTGCCGTAGCGCCGCTCTGTGCACGGCGTAAGATGCAGTCTTGCAGTCATCCATGTTCCTGGTGGCGAGCCCCGTATTGTAAGCAGTGGAGCGGGATCTCAGAGCATCGCGGATAGTTTTATCCACCCACAGCTTCTGGTTGTTTTTCAACTGTATCATCCGTTAGTTTCAGATAAATCCCACAACCGCTTTTGTATACGTGCTAACGTAATCAGAGCTGCGCCTGAACATGTCCCAATTTGCGTCATCAAGAGCGGCTTCTGATCCCCCTACACATCCTGTTCGTGACACCATTTATGTGGTGGAAAAATGAGGCAAAAATATTATGGATGTTTAAATTATGAATTGACAAAATTACAAAGTATTAATTTAGGATGCAATGGTTTTAGATGGACCAGTGACCCGCCCTGGATGGATTGCGTTGGTTGCATAATCAATCTTAAATACAATACTAAGATGGGGTGATCCCAGACATTGACAAATCAAATGAATAGATGAGAATTTTTTTTTTACAGAAACACGTATAGTTAGCAGTTTAAATGTTCAAAGGTAATGTCATGACAAATGTCAGCTCACTCTACAAAAAAACTGGAAGAATAGTCAAGCAGGAAAAATACTGAAGGAAATTAAATACTGAGGAAAATACGCTGGACATGATTGTGCCTTGTAGCCATTCTCGAATGGGGTGTAACAGTGGTGCAGTGTCCATTGAGAGGAACAATGCTCGCGCTGTCACACCAGTGGTTGTTCACCATCAGACACACACCACCTCCCCTTGACTTTCCCAACTCCACAGTTCTGTCCATGCAGTGTATCGAGAAAGACTCGGCCGGCTGCATGGCATGGTCATGTTCCTCTGGAACCTGACCCTTGCCCTAAGGTTGTCAAGCTTGTTTTCTAGAGACTGGATGTTTGCAAACATGACGCCTGGTAAGGTCCCTCGTATTATTTGTCAGGATGTTGCTCGGCCAACATGGGTACGAGGTTAAAAACGGAAATGTGAGTGCCATTTGATGATGTGGATCTTGCAAAAAGAAACCGGTAAACGCTCTAAGTGCACAAAAAAATACAAAGAAAGGAAGGTTTGGTCGGAGCAGTCATGACGGCAGCCTACCTCACCAGCGCCATCTTTTCTGGTGTTGCATCATATCCTGTCGTCTGCTCCATAAACACAAGGGGGGAAAACTAAACACAACGAACGCCATCTCCCCTTCCCCAATTGAAGTTTAAATGATTTGAGGGACAATAATTGTTTTTTTCTCACGAAAGTAAACCGAGTTTAAACCAGAGGGGTTGAGATTCTCAACCACTCCTTGAAACTGCTTTGTGTTGCAAAGGTGCTAAAGCGATTACCATCCTCATCTGTGATTACTTTGGTTAAAAATGTTGTCTGCCTCTGAAAGATACACCAGATTTGATTACTTCGACTCTGGGAAACACCAAAAATGGTCACGTGGTCTCTCGAACAAGCTGTCTGATTTACATTTCAATTAGACCCTCGCGTGTGAGTGAACTTGGATCGGGATGATATTTGAGGAAGAATGCAAGAGGAGCTCACAGCTATTTGTCTCTGAATATCCCCATGATCTGGAATGCTTAGCACCTTTTCAAATCATTTAGCCTCTGCTATTGTTTCACCTGTTTGCTGCTGTGTAACTTAGTGTTTGTTAATAAATGAGATGTTCAATCCTTTCAATAGTTGCTCTCTAATCACTTTCTACAATGTTAAATGCTAAGAACTAAACCATCACATTATGTAACAAAGGTTAAAAGGGTTAATTATAACAAGTGAGTTCATTTCTCTAATTATTAACAATTAATAATACATAGTTTGATCTAGTGTGATCGAAATACAGACATTCAGATACAGGAAACTTTTCCATTGCATTCCGGAGAGTGCAGGCGTACACAGGCCCAAGGTCAGGCTGACCTGGGTTCACGAGACTCACTCACCCCTCCGCTCCTGAATGCTGAAGTCAGCATCTTCTTGCAGAAAGCACATGATGTCCCACGTCCCTTTTCTTGTAAAAACTTCGTTAACACCCACTGATCTGAACTGTATAAAAACCCAGAACAAACTGCCAATAAATTCGTGACTGGTTGATGCATGATCTCTGTGTTGTGTTTCTTTCCTTGTCACCTCTGGGATCCCGGAAAACTTCGTCTCGAGAGAGAAAGGAACAGAGTCCTTCCATCACACTAGCTTCAATCAAAGCTAATGATCAAGGTAACCAATAACCTTCTTATAAAAATATAGAGGTAAGATAAGAGTTTTACTCAGTAATTAAAGTTCCCGCAAGCTCTGAAAGGCAGAACACAGCTAAAAACCTTCATCTGTGGTTGAAACCCATTTTTGTATCAATCCATTTACCAGCCTTACACTGGTAGGATTCTAGATGTCCCTATAAAGGTACGTTCACATCGAACGCGGTAAGCGCGGATGGTTTCCATGTTAAGTCAATGCAAAGACGCGTTTGCGCGCGTCTGAGGCTTCAGCGGCGCGGTAAACGCGAATTGAGCGGCGCGGTTGCCGCGATAGGCGCGTATTGAGCCGCATGAATGGGTGACACGCGTGTTGTGAGCCGCGCGCAGGGGCGGACCGGCCGTAGACGGGTGAACCGCGCGCGTATCGCTCGAGTTCAAAAAAATTGAACTTCGGCGGATTTTCCGCGCCGCGCTGACCAATCAGGAGCTTGATGTAGCTGTGACGTGTGCAGCTCGGAGACCGTCTGGAATTAAAACAGTGATGGACTGTCATTAAAACTTTACGTGAACTGCCAAAGCTCTCTGATCATCTTCAATATATTAAAGTTATAAAAAATAGTTTATTATAAATAATAATTTAAAAGAATACATTTTATTTATTAATAAATGTATTTAATAATAAAAGAATATATAAAAGCACCTTGCTTGGAAGAAATTATATATATATATATATTCATAATTATCAAAACTAGGTTTAAATCTAAAGAGAATTAATCATGTTCATTATTTTATTTCAGCCCTCCATTTTAAGGCAAGATATTATTTATGCCAGAAAATATTGGGATCTTATAAAATATGATCTTTTAAAAAGTAATAAAATAGATAATAAAATTTTTATGAGTATAATTAAATGTTTACTTTGGGAGTACTATCAAAATAAGTGCTTTCATATATTTAAGGTAAATAAAATGTAATTTCATTTCTACAAACGGAATGTTTATTCCAAACATTTATTTTAATGATATTGTACTGTAAATACACCTACAATAAAGCTTTGCTATGTGTGATCGGACTGGTGTTGTGTAATGAGAAAGAAGCTTTGAGACATGGGTTTTATTTGGAGGTTGACTCCACTTATTCTTTGAAAACAAGAACATTTCACGAATCATGGAAATCATTAGAGTTTTGTAACAAGGCTTTAATGAAACCATCAGCTGGGCTCTAGAGAAACCCTTTAACATATTCGTCCAGTGCTTCCAAGCAGAGCAGGACCTCCAAAGAGACTCCTCTTCTCCTCACAACCTTCAGCAATGGACCTCCATTCATCAGTGAGGAGCACAGCCATTAACTCCTCCACCAAACAACCTTCAGCGATGGACCTCCATTCATCAGTGAAGAGTCCAGCCATAAACTGCTCTATCAAACAGTTCCAGACTGCAGTCCCAGCATCCGAGACGATCTTGGAATCTCAGGAAATACCAGCAATGAAGATGCTGATGATGACCAGGTTGGAGTCTCCACCGTCAATCTGAAAGGAGAGAAGACAGAACAGAACTTTAGTTGCAGAACTGATTGCAGATCCATGATAGCAAATGTGTTTGTACTACACTGGTGTCTTCAACATCATCATTACTGTTTAAACTTTCTAACTTTACCTGTATTTAGCATTTGCTCTGATTTACTTGTTTCACCATCAGTATTACATTCAATCCACTGTTTAACAAGTTTTATTATTCAAACTCTAGCAATAAAAAACCCTGACATTTACACATAACAGCAGTGTTTTAACTGTACTACAGTGAAGTATTTTAAGGTTAACATTTTTTGGTAATTCTGATGTTGCTGTGGAATATATATTCACCACAAGTACAACTATAAGTTACATTTTACTTTAATAGATGAGTATAGTGTAATAAAAACTAAAGTAAACCACTGTTAAATACAGTTTATCGCTTCACTAGAACCAAGTTAATCTATAGTTCATTTGAGATTACTTAGAAATACAATATTGTACTGTATAAATCTAAATTTTTAATATTAAACAAATACAGTAATTACATTATATGATTACAGCATTTTTAACATGTTGCTTTAATTGTTAAAAACGAAAGTTATTTATCTTTTTATTAAAGTCCCGTCCGTTCGTTAGGTTAGGAGGTTCTTGGTCATTATTTACACAGAATTTATCATGAATACTGACCAGAGACAGACGCGCGGGTTTCCTGCTGGAGCTGCCCGTGCAACAGGTTAGGAGCTGGGGTTGGATCAGTCGAAGCTCCCGCTGAACGCGACTGGGGTTCAAACTGAAGCTCCTGTGGAAATGTTGGTGAACCACACCGAGCAGGGTGCCTCTTTGTAGGATTCTAAGCTCCTAGTCACAGCCCCGAACACGTTTTTGATGTTTTGGAGCATTTCAAAGCTTAGTGATGCAGATATTAACTTAACAATCCCGTCCGCCATTTTCCAAACCACCGCTGAACCTGTAGCTCCTCCCACTGATCCGCGCATTCCAGTCAACACCTGAATGTCATGCGTGCATTCAGCGGCTCTGCCGCGCGGATCGGGCGATCAAACGGAAAGTAAACACGCGTGCATTCACTAGCGAGTAGCGTTTTTCCGCGCGAACCGCGTTCGATGTGAACGTACCTTAAGGGTAGTCCCCAATATTTTCAATGCCCCTGGTGCTGATTAACATGTAACAGAAATGACAATCTGTACGTACCACTGGGCTTAAATGGTCTGAAAAGAATGGATCTGTATTTCATGTAAAGATTGAGATAAAAAGAAAAAAAAGTCTGCTTTTCCAGAGATTTATCCTTCCCCCAGAATATTCTCACCTCTGCGTCTTGGGATCCATTGCAGATGCAGGATTTATGTAAGAATCCTGTTTAAATATCCTTTCACAGTGACCATAACCCTGCTGCAGAACAATAAAATACTTTATTTGAGATCCATATACAAATACATAGATATTTCACTTAAAAGAGTGAAAGACAAAACAGACAGAGGATGGTACACGCTGGTTCATGTTCCCTGGCTACTGGTCCCAACTTCACTGGCCACTCTGAACTGCTGCGTCCAGCTGCGAGGATCCCGCTCGAACAGCTGAGAACAAGAACGCAGCATAAATATCGTTCCGGGCTAAAACCCCTGGTGCCACCCTCTGAGCAGAGCAATGCGTTTGTGGCGAGTTACAAGTGGAGTCTTCACCGAGCGCGGCACACTTCGAGCTGCACAGACATTCTGCTGTTCTCAGAAAAGGAATCAGAGAGAATACAGCATACATACTGAAAACGCTCAATCTGGCGCCAGCAGCAGGAAACCCTGGGTTGGGATGCGTACAGCACTACGAGGAAAACAGTCATTAATGAATAAAAGAGGACCCGGGAGAGAACCCTGAGGGACCTCACAGGTGAAGCACCCCTCGCTCGCTCTACTCATGGGGGCGCGGACGGGAGTAGGCCAGGATGAGAACAAAAAGCAAACCTCCGCCACAAACTCAATTAGCTTGAGTTTAGAGACCTCCTTCTCAGCCCGCGGACCCCAGCGCAACTCGTACTCCACCGGTTCAGTGTGGGGAACCTTGGTGTACTCCAGGTATCTGCAACAGGCAGAAGAAAACAGAATGGTTTGGCTTTCTCAGCTAAGCGCATCCTCAGTGGTTCGAGGTCTGATGTCAGGAGTCGAAGGACTAGAAAGACAAGGAATCTCTCAGCTCCACTCCTCTTTCATCTCTGGTGTGATATAAACCGTCTGCCCATGGTCTATAGAACAGCAGCTCTGAACACACCATGATCGCCTGCTGCACAGCTCGCTCTGATTATTTGTGGAACTGGAACCTGTATCATGTAATCAGTGCTGAAATGTAAAAGATGAAAGCGGGACTGCCCCAGGGTTCAGGGAGATTTAAATTAAGTTCTCTGTGTTCTCAGGTCACAGAGTGCGATCAACGCAGTAGCAGAAAACTCCTATGCATTTAAGAGGAGCTAGAGACCAAAACGAGAGAACAGAGATTGTGAGAAAACACGGAGAGAGTAAATGGAAGACTTTAATGTCTCAGAAGAACGCGGTTCTGCGAGGAGGATCGAGGGGATCTTTATTTAGTTTAGGACGATCGGCGTAAGTCTAAGATTTAACACTGAGCAGAAGAGAGAGGAATGCGCTTTAGCTTTGTGATGATGATGATGTTTTACCCGTATGTTACTAATGATAAATTACTCAGTCGTGTGAGTGCAGTGTTATCACACTCTGTTTACTTGTGCCCAAAATAAAAAGAAACAGTTGATTACTGAAAATGGGGTTGGACATCATCCCAAACTGTTGGTTTTAACTAACCCAGACAATTTTACGAACCCTGTCTTCTTCCATCAGTTCATGATCTGTTAAATGTAATTGAAAACAATCAGAAAAAACATCAAAGAATATAATCTTTTTACTTCTGTCGTACAAACTCCTCTGTGACCACTTTCTTCACGTCGCCAAACTCCTCATGCTTCGCTCTAGGAAGACACATGAGCATCAGAGGAGGACATTAGCAAGCGATAAAGCTTCTACAGAAGGTCACAGACCCTGGATCCAGTCGCAGCTTCTTGAGTGTGCTCCAAGCCAGACCTGCGAGACACGGCAGAGCCCTCAGCAGCTGCAGAAACGCACCTCGACAGTAAACCGAGATAAGGAAGTATCACTCACTCTCTTTGACGACGCCACCCTTCATGAAGACCACGGCAAGGAGGACAAACAGAAGGCCAGTCTTCGGATCTCCACAACATCTGTGAAAGAATGTGGTGATGGAGAGTCCAAAGTGAACGGAAAAGCAACGCTCGGGGTTAACACAAGAGAACATGGTTTTGTCTTCACTGCTCAGAACCTCCTGTTCATCCTGGATTCAAACTCCACATGAACCTACACTCCCTGGTCATGCTCCGCCCGCTTCACACCCAATATGGAGGGCTTTCAAAGAGGTTATCTGTCAGATGTTACACTTTCTTCAACAAACCTCAATACTGGAGAGCTATTTATTATTTCCTATAGGGGCAATAAAGTTCATTTATTCGTTCATTCATTGTTTTTTAAACGCCCTTCCAGCTTCTATGGCTATTTCCAGGGCGAGAGCAATTTAAGTTATTGAATTAGATAAAATGTTTAAAACCAGCTCTTCCTAGAAATTTTAATACCGTATTTGGATCTACTTGATTAAAAATGTGATCTAGAGTTGTAGAAGAATAAAATTGTTTTCTGATGGGGGTTAAAAAAGGACAGTCAGCTAGAATATGTTTTATAGATAGAGGAACTTTACATGAGTGGCATTCAGCTCGACTATCTCCAGTTACTAAAAACTGGTGCGTGAGCCTAGAGCAGGGGTTCTCAAAGTCTACATTCAAAGGTCCAAATTTGAATTTTCATAAATGACAGAGGTCCGGAACTATTGGCAACTACAAAACTTGTTTTTAATAAACGTATAACAAATCAACGTTCATAAATAATAATACATTTAAGTGTTTTTTTCTTAACAAAACACCACAGAAGTAACATGAGCGTAGTGCAAAATACAGAGCAGTCTAATTTGAGAAATGGCACTGTCTGTCTTCCATCAGCTGCTGAAACCGTGGCACAAAAGGTGTGGTTGCTAGACGGAGACACTGGCCTAAATGTTCATTAGTCAAGCTGCTGCGGTGTGAGTTCTTTACAGCATTCATTGCTGAGAATGCAGACTCACACCGATAGGTTGATCCAAACATGGTAAGAACACAGATGGCTACTTTCTGTAGATTGGGGAAATTTTCAGCTGTGACCATTTTAGTCCAAAAGGTAACAGTGTCACAGTCCACTTCCTGCAAAGCCACATTTTCCTGCAAGTCAATAAGTTCAGTCTGCAGAGATGCCATGTTTGCCCATGGGAAGATGCTCCTGATTTCTTTTGAAAATTCCTCAACATTCTTGACAAGGAATGGAGATGGAATGCAGAGCAGCAGTTGTCTGCCTAAATTGAAGCCCTCAAAGCGCATCATAACATTTTCAGCTAGCTTCTCCAAAAAGGAAAGATGGTGATGATGATGATGATTGCCATTAGTCTGCTGAAGAAGAGTTGGAAAGTGAATATGTGGCCCTGTGATGTCACCTTGATGTCATCTGATGGCGCCTTTCAAAGGAGCGTACTGCTGCCATCAGATCACACACTGTGTTACCTTGGCCCTGGAGCTTCAGATTTAGTTTTTGGCGGGCGCTAAAACGTTTTTTTGTTCCGCCAAAGCACTATTTGATCAGTACGGCGGCAGGCATTATGCTTTTTATAAACGCACAACTCGTGCGCATGAAAACCACACATGAACAGGAGACGCGCAAACGGGAGACGCGCCCGCACCGTTTGCCCGTGAAGAAGCATTGCGAGTGCACA
Organism: Danionella cerebrum; assembly: GCA_007224835.1. Taxonomy (NCBI): domain Eukaryota; kingdom Metazoa; phylum Chordata; class Actinopteri; order Cypriniformes; family Danionidae; genus Danionella; species Danionella cerebrum. Next base: position 36,183 of record SRMA01027105.1, on the reverse strand, counting down.
AGCGCGCATAAGAATACTCGCGAGAAAAAAATCCTCACGAGAGAGCACATAGTTTGCTTGAACAAATGCAGACCAACGTCTGTTTAAGATCAGTGCTTTCTCGACTGTCTGTGTCCCTGTTTCTCAATAGACGGCCGGATGACAGGAATACTCGCATCACGTTTCATATGCGTAAAACGCACTGCAACGCAACTGTTTCTTTGACTTTAAGATTTAAGTGCAAACCTGTGAGCTTTCAACACGTTCTGTCAAATCGGGAACTACTCTTTAACGTTGCTTTTAACGTCCTGCTCTGTCATTGGTTGAGGTGCTGCTGACTCTCAAACAAGCAAATTAACAAAATTAAATTTTTATTGCTGTTAAAACGAAATGGTGGCGGGTCCGGATTGAATTCCCTCCGCGTCCGGATCCGGACGGGGGTCCGGACTTTGAGAAGTGCTGGCCTAGAGTGTCCAATTCTGCATCTTGTATAAATTACCTGTTCCCATCGATTGTTGAATTGTGTTTGTTTCTTTCCAATGTTAGGATTTATTTCATATAGTTTATTTTTGATGCACTGGTTCCATTCAGTCTGCCATCTTTTTCCAATGTAAGAAGTGAGAAATGGTTTCAAATCTGATGCTGGTATCTGGCATAGGGTTAGTTCTTGTTTTGTAGAGGCTTTGGCAATGCGGTCCAGAATGTGTCCGGGTATCCAGTAGAAAAGTATGTGAAAAGATTTTCTTCAGGTATGCCAGTTTAATTAGTATTTGTTATTATTGGGTGGTTTTTCCTCATTGTTTTCCAGTGCCTCGAGGCATGATTTAGAGTCAGAAATGATGAGGTATTCTTTCCGGGTTCTGGTTTGGATACACTGTAGTGCCATCAGTAAAGCCTTTGCTTCTGCTGTGAAAACTGAGCTGTGGTCTGAGATACGGACTCCTTGTTCATGCCCTTTTGTTGTGAAGGCTGCAGCCACTTTGTTTCCAGATTTTGATCCATCTGTGTATACCGTGATGTGGTTTGGGAAATTGTCCCTGAAGTCCAGTAGTTGTTGGTGGTATATATTTGGGTGTGTTTTCGATTTTTGTTCGTTTCCTAAGTTGAAGTGAATATTGGGTTTTTGTTGGTCCCACGGTGGAATTTTGCACAAGTGCGTTTGTACCAGTGATTCGTAGTCAATTTTGAGGTTTTCCAGATGTGACTTCATACGCAATCCAAGAGGACGGATTTGCTTTGGTTTCTTGTTATAAAAAGTTAAAAGTTGATTTTTAAAAACTGGGGTAAAGGCTGGGTTTTCTTTGTTTGTCCTTAATTTTATTATATATTGCAGAGCTAGTTTCAGTCGTCTGTTTTCCAGTGATTGCTCATTTGACTCTACATATAAGCTTGGGATTGGTGATGTTCGGTAGGCGCCTAGTGCCAGTCGAATGCCTTGGTGGTCTATGCTGTCGAGGGCTTGGATGTAAGATTTCCTAGCTGAGCCGTAGATGATACTCCCGTAGTCGATCCTAGATCTGATCAGAGTTCGATATATGTTCATCAGGGTCGAACTATCGCGCCCCATTTAGTTTTGGATAAAACCTTTAAAATATTCATGCTTTTAAAACATTTTTCCTTTAATGAAAGAGAGTTTGTTATCAAAGATAACTCCAAGAAACTTGGTTTCTTTGGATAGTTTGATTGGGGTTCCATCCATAAATAGTTCTGGTTCATTGTGTAACGACCGTAGTTGGCAGAAATGAGTGCAGATTGTTTTTGCTTGTGAAAACTTAAAACCATTTTGCATTGCCCAGTTCTGTATTTTATTTATCTTCTGTTGAATCTTCCTTTCAATGGATGCCATGTTCCTGCTTTTATAGCATATGCAGATATCGTCTACATACAAGCTGCAGAGTACGTCGGTACCAATGATATTGGCAATATTGTTTATTTTAATATTAAAAAGGGTCACAGATAGGATACTTCCTTGGGGTACTCCAAGTTCTTGTTCATATCGATCTGATAATGTATTTGTGACTTTGACTCTAAAAAATCTTTTGGCTAAAAAATTCTGGATAAAAATTGGCAGTTGCCCTTTAAAATTCATTCCATGTAAATCTTTTAAAATTCCCTGTTTCCAAGTTGTATCGTAGGCTTTTTCTAGATAAAAAAATACTGCTATTGCATGTTCTTTTCTGATGAAAGCATCTCAAATGTAGCTTTCGAGTGAAACAAGGTGGTCAATTGTACTTCGTCCTTTTCTGAATCCGCATTGAGCGTTGCTGATATGTTTTTCCGATTCCAGCATCCAGACCAGTCGCTTCATTGACCATTCTCTCCATGGTTTTACACAGGCAGCTGGTCAGGGCAATAGGCCTATAGTTTGAGGGGTCACTGTGATCCTTTTCAGGCTTTGGAATAGGGATTATTACAGCTTCTTGCCATGTTGGTGGGATATTTCCAGAAATCCAAATGGAGTTGTAGAGCTAAAGCAGTAATCTAAGAACAGTGGAGGGCAGATTTTTAATAAATTGATAGTGGACATCATCTGGACCAACGGCTGAGTCGTGAGATTTCTTCATAGCTTTTTGTAGTTCGTCCAATGTGAAAGGCTGATTATATGGTTCTTCATTATTTGAGTTAAAGTTAATTTTTCCTTTATGTCCATCGTGGAGGGCTCTGAACGTAGCACTGCGATTTTCCACTGATGAATTATTTTTAAGTGTTTTTGCTATTTCGTTTGCTATTTCTTGCGCTGATGTCAAGATATCATCCTTTTGCTTAATGTGTTGTATTTGTGGGCTGGTATTTTTTCCTTTCATTTTCCGAATCAGCTTCCACATTTTAGTTGGTGAAGTATTTGTTGACAAATTGGAAACAAATCTTCTCCAGCTTTCTTTTTTACTTTCATTTATTGTTCTTCTTGCTTGTGCCCTTTCCTTTTTGAGTTTAATAAGATTTTCAGTAGTTGGATGATTAGAGAAACATCTTTTGGCTTTTTCCCTCTTTTTAATATCCTTCTTGCAATCTTCGTTAAACCATGGAGTTCGTTTAGTGGAGTTTTTCCAGGACGTTTTTGGGATGGATTCTGCAGCTATAGTAATGAGGTTTTTTTTGTGAAGTTTTCCATAGCATTTGGATCATCTTCAAGGAAACCTGCAAATTTCTCATCACATAGAGCTTTAAAATAAGCCCAGTTTGCTTTTTTAATTTGCCACCTTTGCACTTAAAAATCTTCTTCTTGTCCTTTAATTGTTATAACTAATGGGAAATGGTCACTTCCACATAAATCAGGGTGAACTTTCCAGGATAAGTCTAAAAGGAGTTCGGGCTGACAGATGGTTAAATCGATTGCAGAGTAGGTTCCATGTCCTGGGTGTAGATAAGTGTTTGAACCATCATTTAAAAGACATAAACTGTTATTCTCAATAAAATCTTCTATTTTCCTTCCTTTCGCGTTGCACTGGTTGCTACCCCACAAATAGTTATGACTGTTAAAATCTCCCATTAAAATGAAAGGGGGAGGAAGTTGGGTAATAAGCTGGTTTAGCTCTGTGTGTTTTATATTGGCATCTGGAGGGATGTAGAGAGTACAAATTGTGATGGTTTTCCTGAGTGTCAATCTTACTGCAGTTACTTGTAGATTACTAGTGAGTTTGATATTGCTGTGAATTAAATCACTGCGTATTAGAATGGATGTTCCTCCAGAAGCACGCTTGTTACTGGGACCAAGAGTGTTCAAAATATTAAAATGTTTGAAAGAAACAGTGTTGTCTTTTGACAGTTGTGTCTCCTGAAGACATACAACAATGGGGTTGATGACAGTAATTAAGCGTTGTAGCTCTGTATAATTAGCCCGAACTCCACAACAGTTCCAATGAATAATCTGTTTTTCCATCACCTGTTTGGAAGGATGGGGACATTTGTCTTGGGGGGATGGACTTTCACTAGGGCATTCTTTTTCTTTCATTTCTATATCTTTTGGTTCTTTTATTTTTGTAGGGTCATCCTTGGGATTTGAAGCCCTTTGTTTCTTGTTATTTTTTGTTCCTTTTTCATTTTCAACTGGACTTTGGTTCAGGTGTGTATCCTTGGTAAGTACTTCACTCTGCGTTCCTGAAGTCTTTGTTTTTGAAGGAGCAATATTAGTTTGGGGTTTGTCTTTATGCATCCAAGTGATGTCTGTCTGGCAGTCAATGGATCTTACAGTTTTTCTTACTGCATCAGCAAATTATTTGTTTATACTGTAGAAGGGGGTAGGAGCAACCAATTTCCTTGCTTCAGGGTAACTGATCTTCTTGGTGCATCTAATCTTCTGTATTTCTTTTTCACTGATCCACATTGGACATTGTTTTGATGCAGCTGAGTGGTCCCCTGAACAATTACAACATTTGGATGGTTTTTCACAGTGTTCCTTGTCATGTCTTTCTTCACCACAGTTACAACAGATGTGTTTATTATTGCAACTGTTCGAACCATGGCCATATTTCTGGCAATAAAAACATCTAAGAGGATTTGGGACAAAGAGGTCCACTGGTACACTTAAGTATCCGATCAGAAGTTTTTTAGGGATTGTTGGTTTGTTGAAGGTGATAATGTAGGTACTTGTTCTGATTGTTCGTCCTTCTCTTTTGATGGTAATTCTCCTTACGTTAGTAACTCCTTGAGGCTTCAGTTCTTCTTGTATTTCTTCTTCATCAACATCTTCAAGTTCTCTGGTGCGGATCACTCCTTTACTATAATTGAGAGTTGGGTGTGGTGATGTCTTCACAGGAACTGCTGCTATCATTTTTGTTTGTAGTAGGTTCTCTGAACTGGCTTTTTTATAACATTCAACAAGAATTTGACCTGATCGCAGTATTTTCACTTCTTTAACTGTACCCGCTATACCAGCAATACCTTTCTGGATAGCAAAAGGAGACAGCCTAGTGATTTGATAGTCAGCAGAAGTTGATTCAACAATAATCAATTTTGGCCACTCATCATTTTTCTTCGTTGTGTCATTAATTTTTCCATTTGGGTTGTCAGTTTCTAAATCCGTCCGATGTCGTTTGTGGTTTGGTTTATTTGCCATATTTTGAGTTTTCTTGTTCATCATCAGTACTCCTCACCCACCTTGGAGCCCAAAAAATAGGGATGCACAGAGCCGCGGAACTCCAGCAGATTATGCATCAAGGATATACTGATGGTATACTCAAGCCAGTAAAAGCAACGGGTTGCTTTTTATAACTTGATTGACTCTAAGCCAAAGTATCTTATAGATGTTTTAAGATCATTTCTTTGACCAGCCGATTGATTGGATCGAGCCATTCCAACCTCCCGTCTAGACGAAGTAGGAGCCAAAGTGTCGTGTTGGAAAGGTGGCAGCTGCAGCTAGCCATTTTTCTCAAACACCAGGACATCTTCCTCCGCCGACACGGGTCGCAACTCACGGCTAACAAGTTGCCCCTTACAATGGGGAATGAGAAAAAAGTTTGTTCTGGATCTTCACAAGCGGTGTAGTGGTTGTGTCCAAAATATGCAGATGTAAGTGCAGTCTAGATTTAGTGTAACCCTCGTAAGGGGGGCTTAAGGGTTAATCTCTCTTGCCCAAGGAGAAGACCCTAGCACTACGGAGGGAAGGAGCGTGCCACTGTTCCTTTCACAGGCCGTCATCGCAAGGATGGGTCCTGCGCCGTACCCGGTAAAACTAAAGTAAAAGTTAACCATGAGACTTTTATGTAATAATTAAAATTCACACATCGGAACCATTCATCTGCTATAGGGAACCACAAGCCATCCACCAGCAGAAGATACTGTCGTTTTCTCTCCCTGTTCCAAACATAGTTATTTCATGGACCATTCTTAACCTGACGCATCAGGTGAATTATATTTATTCATAAATTTTATAATTATTAATCATTAAAAAAAAATGTTTTTGGCAAAAATCTGACGTTCACATTTCCCGACATTCAGGTCCTAAGAAGAAACCTCTGGAGAGGCACATGTTCGGCTGGCCTCCATGGGTTGCCAGATCACTATGCATTGTGTGGAAAAAGGTGGTGTTACTGAGTCAGAATTAAAATGTTCAAGCGCTGGAGCTACATGAGCTGAATTTACATTTAGTTTAGCTGAAGAAACTCCATCAATCAAAACAGCAAGGATAAATGGAAGATGCTGGAGTTAGAGACTTTTAAAACTAAAGAAAGAAAAGCAAAACATTCAGCTAATGAGTGCTCTTCAAGTGCTGCGGTGGATTTTATGATGACACCTCTACTTTTAAAGCTTTTGCTCAAGAATTAAAGGTTTGTGGTTCTACTGATGTTCTTCTCTCTTACTCTCGGTGGAGGCAGTCGCATCTTTCTCCTCTGTGTTTGACTAACTGACTCTCACTATCCTGCTCTCCAAAAAAAAAGTAATTATGGATCTGATCAACTGGTCTCTGAATGCAACTGACACCATTTTCTCGACGGGAAACCGGTGAAACATTTCTTTGGGGGAACCCACCTGTCCTGCAGGAACTTTCTCTGCTGGCTAGACAATGGACTCCTGGGCGAAGCGGCGGATAGTGTGCCTGGCTGCTCTGTCCGTGGATGATGTCGAATACATTTATCTAATTGGAGCTGTGATAACTGGGATTCTGCTGATCGGAATATGTAGAACTCTCGGCTATCAGCGATTATCAAAGGTGGTCAGTGCTCAAAACCCCACTAAGCTGACCGGCTGGAATAGAATGTTGACTGGACTTAGAACTGTCGGGACTCGTTTAATGGTCTGTGACCGCAAACTGAATATCATCGGGGAGAGACTGACAGCTATGCAGCGGATGTTGGATAAAAAGGAGACCGGTGATGGACAGTAGAAATCTGTGCAAATATACAGTTTTTGACCTACATTAACTTCTTTTCCATCTGGCTTTCCCTTATCTCCTCTGGCCTTGAAGGTCATCAAGGAGTGAAAATATTTCTTTTAATATATATTCAAATATGCTAATAATGTGAATGGTCCATGAATACAGCGCCGTAAATGGCAGCAGGAAAATGTCTGAGGGTGGTCCCACCACTTTCCTTGACCCCACCCCCTCCTGCAATGTTTTCTTCCTGTATTATGTATATATGTGCTTGGTTGCAATGGCTTTTTTTTACCTGCTCCACACTGCCCTTTGAGGGACAGTGTGGAAAAGGCTCTTTTTGAGCTACCCTACCCAATGTATACCCATTTCTGTTTCTTTCTCAAATGCTACCTCTCAACACTGGATAGTCCTCATCCTGTCTATGTCTGTGGCCAGAAGGGTCTTATTTCACTGCATGCAACAGTGTTTGTGACAAATAAAGGTTATTATATTTTATTTCATTCATTCTGTCGAGCTTCCTGAACATTAATCGTTAGCATTATTTTATAACCAAGCTTTTTACATTTTAAAATGTGCTTCTTTTTTGAAACTACATGAAACTGTGACTTTTTTTTCAGAATTAAATTGATTTAGGAAATGGGTGCCGATACACAGCCGGATCCAGACCGGGCTTGTTCTTCATTAACAGGGAGTTTATGAAGCGTACAAGGGGCTGCGTCAGGGGTGTGTAGTTGAAGTTGGAAATACACTGTGCAGGAACCGAGTTTGACACATCTGCACTAGAACATTATTGTTGTGAGTGATTCTTCTGTTCACACAAGAGCGATAAACAGACAGCAGGTGTAGCTTACGCGCTGAGCTCTGCCGATGGAAGAGGCTCTAGTTTGTTCACCAGGACATAGACGTGTTGCTTGGGGTCGATCTCCACAAGCTTGAATCCAAACACCTGGAACAATCACAGCGGTTTGAGATCTTCTGAATGTTTATCGCAGACTGTGAAACAGCAGCGTTCATCACCTGCTCAAAGACGCGACAGACTCTGCTCATCACGTCCCCATAGATGAGCTTGTACTCCTTCATCACATGTTTCACGATGTCTGCACAGGGCAAGGGTCAGATGATTATGAAATTCTGCAGAGTATTAGCATTTAAAACATAGAGACAGACCTGCTCTTCGAACGGGTAACTTCTTCTGGTCTTTGATCAGTATGAACTGGACCACCTCTGCTGCCTTACAGGAAAGTCAAGAGTTACAAGAGTTTGGTTAAAATACATCTACTAAGAAAACCAGGGCTGTTCCGAAACCAGTTCCAGAACTCTGCAACAAACATTAATCATTTTTACACAGCTGCATAATAGAGCAGTTCACATTCACCATCTTTATTCTTGTACCATCATGGCGCCGAGCAGGATTTCGAGAAAGAGCTTGGAACATGTCAAGGTCAAGTCAAGGCCCCCAGGATGATATTTGATTACTATGGAAACAGGCCTCTCGCACAAACACTACACTACCCCCAATGCAACGGCACGCTTCGTTATTCATCAGCAGTCAGGGCAGAGGTCAGCTTGCAGCTCCCCATGACATACAGGTAGCAATCATTGCTGTCTGCTTTAGAAACATTAAACGGCCCTCGGCTGGTACACATCTCTGAATTAGAACAGAAATAAAGAGTCTGTACCAATATGTAGAAATCTGGGTTTCCTATTTTTCCCACCGTTAAGTTTCCGAACAAATTGAAACAAATCTAAGAATGAACACAAATCATATTTTTGCTGACAACTTTTATTCCAAATAATTACAATCTTTTCAATTATTACTGAAATAAACAAAACACCAAATTGACTAAATAAAAGTCAAATAAATTCTATAAAATGTTAGATAAACAAGAACAAACCTCAGCTTTTGTAATTTTTTCAGCAACAGAACCTTTATTACTTTGGCCGCGCCTTGATAATTGTAATTTTAAGCACAATAACAAAAACTTTGCTTTAGGTTTCACATGAGTGATTTTATTGTAAATTTTAGGGAAATTTCTTTGTTTATTCCCATTAATCATACTCCATACTTTGAAAGAGGCGTAAAGAACACATGTACTTTTTACGCAAAAAGAAAGCTTTATAAACACAAGCAGTCTGACTAGGGAGAACTACCACCTCCTTGTCCACCCCAGCAGCCTTCTGCTCCCAGTGTGTCACAAATATATCCTACTGGTGATCTGGCGGAGGCTGCAGCGAATGTCACAAAGCATGTTAATCCACTAATATTACGAAGTGATTCAACAGGCACTAGATCAGGCCTCATACTAGTCCAATAAAAAGTCTAAATCCTGATGACAGTGAGGTACTAATAACGATACCTAATCCATGTGGAAAACGGAGAGAGTACAACAATGTATGTTTACATAGGGGTGGGCGATATCTCGATATTTTAAATATATCGAGATATTTTTTTAACTCGCTATGAATTCTGGCATATCGTACATATCGATATAATGTCTATATTTAATTTTCGCCACTTTGCTTGTTTGCCTTCTCTGTGCTGCGCTCGTCCGCGCCTCCTTGCTTTTGTTTCCCCTCCCCTTGCCTGTCGTCTCATTCAACATGGCGGCGCCCGCAACCAGCCCGGAGGCTACAGAACTTGTTGCAAAAAAAGAACAGCTGGCTCCATTATATGGAAATACTTTGGTTTTAAGTCGTCAGACGAACAACAGACAGATGTCTACTGCCGTGAAAGTTGCTGCCAACCAAAGCTCAACTAATCTCCACAATTCTATAACGCGGAGTGTAGAATATGAAAGACAGAGCGGAGAGCGCAAGGTGGTGTAGCATCACAGAGTCCGTGGCATTTCACATAGCGGTGGACATGGCACCCATATCCGTCGTTGAACAACGTGGCTTTAAACGTATGCTAAAAACACTTGATCCCAGTCAGATACAGTTTACCCAGTCGGCATTACTTTTCGAGACAGGAACTCCCGCGACTGTACACTACAGAGAGAGCGCGGCTTGCTGCTGCATTGGAAAAGGTTACTTACAACAGAGGTGCTGCAAAGATGAGCTTGAGTTGTTTTATTTTTGAATGAAAAGAAGGCAATGTGTATTATTTTACAGTTAAATTATTATTTATGTTATCAGGGATTTTTTTTTTATATCCTAAATGTTACAGGAGCACTTTGTCCCTATGCACTGCCTGTTTTTTAGTTGTTTTATTTTTGAATGAAAAGGCAAAATGTATTTCTTTATTGTTTTCTAATATGTATACAAGGATTTCTGAAAGAAAATTTGCAGAAGCACCTCTGAGCTTCAATAAAAACGACTTTGAAATTTGCAAATAGGTTTTTTTTTGCAGTAGATTTTTATTTTGGGGGGGTGGGGGGTATAAATCCTGTAAAGATATCGAGATATATATCGTATATCGAGCTATAGCAAAATATATTGAGATATATTTTTTGCTTCATATCGCCCAGCCCTATGTGTACAGACCTTGAACTAATGAGGATGTCAGAAAAGCCACTGAAGGCATTCCAAATCCTAAAATTAATGTTAAAGAATTTGAAACTCAGATGAAAAATCTCTATCACAGTTATAGATTGAATGGTGCTGAGATGGAAAGAGCTTGTAGACAAGTGTTGCAGACATTTGGTGCATTGTTGCAGGCTCATGGAATCCAATATGCAGATGGAGCTCCCTTACAGTATGATTCAGACAGATTGAAAGCTGAGCTAAATGAATTGTTCAAGAGAATAGCAGACAAATATAAGATGATTCCAAATTGGGTAGAAATAAACAGCTTTGTGCAGAAAGAAGATGAGGATGTTGATCATTACTATTCAAGTTTACCAGATACATTTAATAATCACAGTTCTATGGACAAACCACAGGACTAGACTCTAGACTCTAGCAACTAAGGAATGTATTCATGAAAGGAACTCAACAGAAAATTAGTAGCTTTATAACCAAACACATGATTAACCATCGAACTGCAAGACTGGTTGATGTGCTAGACATGCAGAGAGGGTTTTCAAAAGCAAACAGGGACATAACAAAGGTACTTGTGTTGAGCCAGAATGACGAATCTACTGTTTTATTCCAGGCGGAAGAAGGCCAGAACAGAGGAAGAAGCAGAGGTAGAGGCAGAAGTTACAGAGGATATAGAAGGGACAATTTCAGAGAAAGTCATAAAAAATGGAGATAGACACAACTACAGAAACAGAGATAACAGATGATATGTGTGTGGAAGTAAATTTCATATTGCACGTATAATCGTAGAAAGAAATACAGAGAGTGGTCAAACTGAAGCATGACTAGAGGAAGATGTGAAAAAATGAGAGAAGGATAGGAGTGAAGAGAGACAGAAGCTGTAGACAAACAAACAATCTCCAACTGATTCTCTCTCACACACACATTCTCAAACACAAGACAGACACTTCACAGAGATGAAACTAAAAAAAATTAACTGAAACTAACATTGTTCTTAATTTAGACTCTATTGTTTTACTCGATCAAGAAATTAAACTTAAATTCATCCAGATGATATCCCACATGCTAAACAATCAGAGAAATTCATTTTTGATAAATCAGCAAATGGTAAATTAAAAGTGAAAACCTTCAATGAAATCAATGAAAATAACAGATCGAATTAAAGGTCAAATACAAACTATTCATTTGTTTTTCTATCAGATGTCCATTAAACCTAATGGATTGTGATTTTATGTCTGTGCTGAGTACTAAGATAAATCGCATAGTTCACGGACAGCAAGAAATCTGATAAGAGCAAGACAAATAAGTTTCGTTTTTATTAATTGAATTTAGTCTAAAATAAATCCCAATTTGCTGTGTTCAAGTGATTAGACAAAGCAAAAAAGAAATGAATAGAATTAATTCAAAGATTGAATTCATAGATAGATCTTAACCTCAAAATAATAATGAGAATTACTACAATTTAATGAAAAAATTTCCAGTTGCGTGTTGAGTTAGTCCTGAATTGGCAGTGCTACACAAAACCATGGGGTAGCTACACAAGATCCCTGATCCAGATATATATATTTTGAATAATGTGAAACAAAGTAAATCAGGTATGTTTGTTATTGACATTAGCAATCATTTTTTCCCAAATCTGAGGAACTGGCAGAAAATTCCGGAATTGACAATATGTTCACTCAATGGTTTGATTCTATGTTTGGCAAATGGAGTAATTTTGCCCAGTCTTTGATGGTGTCACTGACTGGTGCATCAGCGATACTGATTGTGGTGGGATGCTGCTGCATTCCATGCATGAGGGGTTTGCTGATGCGTTGGATAGATGTTACCATCACCAAAACCATGCATCAAAGTATACATGATGATGATGATGATGATGATGA
>SRMA01027105.1:0-24017 GCA_007224835.1 Danionella cerebrum | reverse complement strand
CTTTATCTGTAATTTCTGTGTATCCCCTCTATGCGGAGTGCCAAGGAGACTGTGTTCCTAGGCAAGGAAGCAGCGATGAGATGGTTCCCAAACTGTAACGCCTTGGGTTTGCTTCTCGTCGTATAAGCTCCTAACTTTAAAAGGCACTCAGAGATGAGAACGGATGGACGCGGGACGCGCCATGGAGATGGAGAGGAGAGAATGAATGGTTAAAACATTAATGATCACATGAATGACATGAACTGACTGTAACTTGACATGACATTGAAATAAAATTGTAAATGTTCTGTATTTTTCTGATTACATTCATTTTCGTACATATTACATACATTTAGTATCTAGAGGGCAGAATGTTAGAAAAATGATGAAATGTGATTTCATAACTCCATGTTTTTGTAGATACTAAATGTATGATTTATCAAATGCATTAATAACTGTGTCTGTTCAGTTCTATTAGTTCTCATTCCTTTCAGAGATGTACTCAGTGTTTACCGTGAGCTGAGACACTGTGACATTTTGCTTAGTCATTGCTTTTATTATTCTCTTATTCTCTTTTCCGTTATTGTGACTAAGTCCCTGTAACCACCTCTTGTTTAGTTCTCAGTGTGTGTATGTTTTTGCAGTCGGTCGGTCAGAGTGTGTAACATCAGTGTTCTATTCTGGTATTCTGATGTTCTTCTCTCCTTCTCTCTCTCTATGATGCTTTTCGTCTCCATATGCTCTTAATCTCCTTGATTAAAAAATAGCTACCAAACTTAGTATGTCAAATAGAAAATTAAAATTAACATCAATTGGATTCGTGGTGTCGGTGTTGTTCTTTTGGGAATTTTTCCGACAGTAAATAAGAACTAAACAGAGCAGGGAGAAAGATGAATGAACTTCCCAAAAGCAGTGCACTCCTTTCTGGGAGTTTTTGCAGACTGAGCCCCGCAGTAAGGACTGCTAAGTGGCCACATTCTGACCCTACCGTCTGAATGCCGCAGCAGACTCCTCATCAGAGGGGTTATTGCTGCGTTAGCATCAGCTTGAACCAGTATGGCCATTCTCCACTGCTCTGACAGCCACGAGGCGTCAGGTACCAAGAGCGTGTAATGGTGCAGAGGTACAGTCGTGGTAATAAAGACATTTAAGCTATGGGCTTAAAGCGTGTACCGAAACAAGGAGAACCCCAACAGTTCAGTCTAAAACTGAGTATTGTGGCCCCTAACTAACATTGCTTCACACTTCCTGTTCAGAGTGTGGTCACTATTATTCAAACTAGGACTCCGTGGTTAGAAAATGAATGCCGGTGGGTCACAAGTACCTTATGATCCATCTGTTCCACGGTGAAGTTCTCTCTGGCTCTCTGGGCCTGTGTGGATGTCACTTGGCTGAAGGTTGTATCTTCATCACCGCTGTCCTGCAGTGTCTACCGGCCGGGAAAGCAATAGAACCAAAGTTAAAACATGAACACTTGCTCAGGATGAAACTATGCTAAAAAAGTTATGCCATGCTATGAACTCTAGGAAATCCAAAGAAGATTTCTACTTGAACCCTTCAGTCCCACCTGAGATGAACTCCATTTTGATCCCTTCGACCTTGGTTTTGCGTATAAGCAAGAAATACAGTTGTTCCAATTCCCGTGTCCAGACACAGTTCAGCAAAAACCAAATCAGTCACAAAATAAAACCCGCTGGTTCAGCAAGATATTCATGCAGGTTCATGCCAAATATTTTATATAAGATTGACCACAAGGTTTCAGCTCCTTAATTTCTTCTAATTACGGCAATCTATTTGCTTTCCTCTTTCTTTGGGTTTTGGCAGTCCGTGAAATGGTGACCCTGAACTCTGAAAATCGCTTCGAGCAGTCAGTCACACAACAGCTTCTCCCCAGTTTCAGCTTTTACTCTCATTCCGCGCTGGCACAATGGGCTTTTTGCCACGCACTCTTTGACGTGCACATCCTGGACGTGCATTATTTGTTAGCAGGTTTGATGTGTTGCCAAAAAGTTGGTAAATATTTGAAAGTACTAAAATTCAAGGTGTTATTATTCCATTAATAAACTGCATTCAGTAAACATTTCTGCAGGTTAAAAATGTTTAACTACTGTTCGGCTAAAACATTACGCAAAAAAAAACACGCATAATAAAATATCAGACAGTTCTTTAGTAGAGAGAGACTGGGCATTTGTTCATGTACAATGTGATGATAGTAATGAAATGCAGCAGCTTTGTTTGCAGCTGAAACGGGAAGGAGAGCATCGGGAGCTGGGCAGCTATAGCTTACTCCTTCAGCCGAGCTCCGACACGATACCGCTGCTCTCTTCTTCCTCACAGACATTCCGCTCGTGTCCTGAAACACAAACAAAGCCCGTACAGTACCCGGCTAAAATGCGCTCTTCCTGAAACTATAGATTTATCATTTAAACGTACTTATCGGATATTGTTTTCCCAAATGAAACGCACCAGGTTCCCGGTTTTTATTTCTTCTAATCGGTCGCACGAAGAATTGGTGTGCATTAGCGCCAACTGCTGTACTGGAGCTTTCCCGGCGAGCCGCTCCTAGTACACCTGACTGCAGCCTGCAGATCGAGGAGGGGCTAACTGTGGGAGGGATTGCATGTACATTGCTAATGTTACATTTTTTAAAGATTTGCTAATGTTACAATTTTTAAAGATTTGCTAAACATCAAAATTGTTTAGATATTCAAACATTTACAACACATGATTGAATTATGATGACACATAAATGTAACTTATTTATTAAAGATGACACTGTTAATAATAACAACATTTGAAACAGCAGTCTGGGTCTTCTGTGCCATCATAGAATCCTGCCTCATGCATGCAGCACTCAACCTTTGACTCCATTTTTTCCAGTACACAACACCTGTAACCAAAATACATGAACAATTGTTAAATAATTGTTAGCCTTGATACAGCTTTACAAATGCAATAAAGCAAAATAACAAAAAAAGATACAGTACTTACAATCAAGCTATGCATAGTGTGCCGTTTGTCTAAACCTTGTCTTGTTCACAATTGCACTAAAGCAACTGCAAGTAAGAGAGAGAATCTTGTAGGCAGCATCTCCATCCTGTAGCACCACTTCCAAGAGTATAGTTTCCAAGATTACCATGGGGAAAGCATATGTTCAAGGTTTAACACTTGATTGGCTTGAAAGAAACAGTACAGTATTCCAAAAGCTAAGAGACCTTACATCCTAAAGTTGTAACTCAGGAGTCACGTTTGCCTTTTGTACCTAAAAAAGAATAGCAGAGGAGACTATCACACACACAAGCACACAAGCAAAATAATAGTGTAATTCCATTACATTTTCAGTTTGCATCTTGAGTAACTTTGTTGCATGCCTTTCTTTAGACCTGCAATGAAAAGTCATAAAAGAGAGGCATGATTAATTATGGAAATACATTTCCATAGCAGATAAACCTTTAATGGATGAGAAACTGAATCAAAAGTTAGAACATTTGACCTCATTTACTGTATTGCAAAGGCCTACTTTGTATCATTATAAAATGACAATTCAAGATATACCGCTGTGCATGTTCATAAAATATTGTTTTGTGAACAGTTTTATAATCATAAAAATGCTCTATTTATACTTCATTTATTTAACTTATACCCTGCACTTTACTGCTTACTGCACTCCTGGTTAGACCTAAACTGCATTTTGTTGAATTTGCACTTGTACATGTGTAATCACAATAAAGTTGAATCCAATCTAAGATTGAGAAATTAGAAACAATAAACCTCAGGGTGAAATTAACCAACATCTCCTAATAATAGGCATGTCTGTCTAAAAAACAAAACAAAACCCAAATTACTTTCTAATTGTATGGCAAACATACATTACAGTTTTTACTTACTTCTGTGAAATCAAATTCCCCTGCGGTCGCAAAACTCAGGGAATACTAGAATTGTAAACATTACAAATACATTATGTTGGATAAAAATCTTGAAAAATAAAATATCAGCTCTATAAACCTATCGTTGACGCAGTATTCAAGCCAAGGTCCAGGAGAAATGATCTGTGCAACATTTCTGTGATGAAAAAGACAAAACATTTAATTTAGTAAAACAAACAAACTGAATCAACAAAAAAATATTTTAATCAAAACAAAAACAGTCTAATAAATAATGTGGTAAAGAACGACCACAACCGATTTAATAATGTGGTAAAGAACGACCACAACCGATTTAATAATGTGGTAAAGAACGACCACAATCGATTTAATAATGTGGTAAAGAACGACCACAATCGATTTGATAACGTGGTAAAGAACGACCACAATCGATTTGATAACGTGGTAAAGAACGACCACAACGATTTAATAATGTGGTAAAGAACGACCACAACCGATTTAATAATGTGGTAAAGAACGACCACAATCGATTTGATAACGTGGTAAAGAACGACCACAACAATTTAATAATGTGGTAAAGAACGACCAAAACGATTTAATAATGTGGTAAAGAACGACCACAACCGATTTGATAATGTGGTAAAGAACGACCACAACCGATTTAATAATGTGGTAAAGAACGACCACAATCGATTTAATAATGTGGTAAAGAACGACCACAATCGATTTAATAATGTGGTAAAGAACGACCACAATCGGTTTAATAATGTGATAAAGAACGACCTCAATCGGTTTAATAAAGTGGTAAAGAACGACCACAATCGGTTTAATAATGTGGTAAAGAACGACCACAATCGGTTTAATAATGTGGCAAAGAACGACCACAATCGGTTTAATAATGTGGTAAAGAACGACCACAATCGGTTTAATAATGTGGTAAAGAACGACCACAATCGGTTTAATAATGTGGTAAAGAACAACCACAATCGGTTTAATAATGTGGTAAAGAACAACCACAATCGGTTTAATAATGTGATAAAAAACGACCACAATCGGTTTAATAATGTGGAAAAGAATGACCACAATCGGTTTAATAATGTGGTAAAGAACGACCACAATCGGTTTAATAATGTGGTAAAGAACGACCACAATCGGTTTAATAATGTGGTAAAGAACGACCTCAATCGGTTTAATAATGTGGTAAAGAACGACCACAATCGGTTTAATAATGTGGTAAAGAACGACCACAATCGGTTTAATAATGTGGTAAAGAACGACCACAATCGGTTTAATAATGTGGTAAAGAACGACCACAATCGGTTTAATAATGTGGTAAAGAACGACCACAATCGGTTTAATAATGTGGTAAAGAACGACCACAATCGGTTTAATAATGTGGTAAAGAACGACCACAATCGGTTTAATAATGTGGTAAAGAACGACCACAATCGGTTTAATAATGTGGTAAAGAACGACCACAATCGGTTTAATAATGTGGTAAAGAACGACCACAATCGGTTTAATAATGTGGTAAAGAACGACCACAATCGGTTTAATAATGTGGTAAAGAACGACCACAATCGGTTTAATAATGTGGTAAAGAAAGACCACAATCGGTTTAATAATGTGGTAAAGAACGACCTCAATCGGTTTAATAATGTGGTAAAGAACGACCACAATCGATTTAATAATGTGGTAAAGAACGACCACAATCGATTTGATAATGTGGTAAAGAACGACCACAATCGATTTGATAACGTGGTAAAGAACGACCACAGTCTTATAAATGTGGTTATGAACAACCACGACCTATTAAAACAGTGCACTTTAAAACCTGTAGATATCCGTGTATTCTTCCTGTCTGAATATTTCTCCACGCAGAGGATTAAGGAAATACATGTCATGCTTTCCCGGATTCATTATCTGTTGAGTATGTGATAACACATTCAGCAGACAACAGTACATTTTATAAATCCAAAAGTAGATGAAGATACATTTTTAGCATTTTGTGGATTGTGCAAATGTTTTATTCTTCCTTTACTGCCCTTTGTATGGATGTGCTTACATCTGAACTAAGGATAAATTCCTGTGATGTCATACATGCCGTTCAATAATTAAATAAAAAGTGCAAAATCAAAGAAAAAAGGCAAAATCAGACACACGCCAATAAATGTAAAAGATGTTATTGACAAAGCATTACTTACACAAACCATCCAATGTCCATGTTGGGAAGATAAACCAGTCAATGTTTCTTCGAGCTTTAAAACAAATAAACAAACAAACAAACAAACAATATAGTCATGACCAGAAACTCAGTAAAGCCATCAGGAATTCAAAATTCCAAAAACCTATAAATACTTACAGGCAGGTGTAGAAGGTGCTCTTCAAGTGCCCTATTTGGCCATGTAGCAACTTGATAGGAATTGGCACAAAAAACCCTCACATTCTGCATCTGGTGACTTTCTGTCATCCAAAGCATTGTTAAGCTAGGACTGAGATAAAAATAAACACAGATCAATTGTATCTTGCTAAACAAAATTCCCAAATGTAACTTACTAACTGCTGTTGGCCTTGATTTGGCATGGACCCCAAAATCCTCTGCTCGATTTAACAAAGTTCAAGTTTGTTTCAATCGGACCTGAACACCTTCCAGGGTCACATTGTGACTGGACAACTGTACATGAAAGATACAAACCAATCTTAAATTATTTAGCAAAGGATACACACTTTCATGATTTCAAAATACAGGCTCAACCTGAATGTGTTTCCTGCATTTTTGAAGACTCATTCAATGATTGGGTTGAGCAATCTGCTACCACATTCGGCAAGTCTCCTCCTTTACATGTTATGAAGATACAGTTAGTACAAAGAAGCATTCAATTAAAATAAAATGACCTTTCAGAATGGAATATTTACCCAGTCTGATCTTTCCATTGTCATCTAACTGGAAATGACTACCACTGAACAGTTACTTGAGGTGCGCCATCCTCTGCTTGTTCTTCCCAAAGTTTCGAGGATGAAGTATATTGCAAGCAAGAAAAATATGTTCAGAAGGTCGCAAGTTATTTAAGAAATAATTCTTTTTCTTTTTACTTCTGAAAACAGCTGCTCTGCACACTGACTATTAATTTTCCCAGCCAGCTCTGGTATTACACCAAAAGTACGCAGCACATCTCTTGGATCTTTACTGTTGTTTTGGTCGAAAACGACAGACAAGCAGTAATGCTCCGAGGAACCAGTAATTGGGTGGCCGCCAGGATCCACAATCTTCTTCTTGTGAGCCAGCCAGGAAAGGTGGTCTTTAACTTTCCTTCTTTTGCCAGTTGAATGTTCTCAGGGGGAGGGTCTTTGAGCTCTGCCCTCAAAGGGATAGAAAGGTGGGTGAAGTGTTTTTTTCTTATTTGTATGTGCAACCAGCCCTCTTGGGTAATCATAAATTGTTATATTTGGAAAATGTTTCTAGGACAAAAGAAGATCTGCAAAGTCACGGGGACTCTCCGCTCTCTGGTTGAACTTCACAGAATATACAATGCCACATGGACACATGACAACTCCAACACCACCTATAAACACACAAAACATTTGAAGTAAATCTGACAAGTTTTTTGAAAGACCGGTTAACCCATTCTAACAATACATACGTAGAGAAAAACACATACACACTCACCTGAAGCACCCCACACCTTTTCAAACACCTTGTTTTAAGTGACTATTTGACATAGACTTGATATGCAAAAAGAAGAAACAGATTGTTTTCGTATCAAATGATTTAAGATGTGCATATATCATAGTTGTATTCTTTCGTGCACCTTGCGTTTAAAGATTTGTTTCTATGAATAGAAAAAATGCATAGTGTGAACAGTACTGTTTTTTAAAAGTACACGTTAAAATCACCATATTAAAAAAAAACCCTATTATATTTATTTAAAAGCGAGGCAACCTACGTTTAAGTAACAAAGTAACTTAATCCGCGAATTAGTGCAAATTATATGCATGAATTGCTAATCATTACATATGGGAGCAACATACTTGACATATCACGTATGCACTGGAAATCTCAAATGTCTCAAATGCATTAAAAAGCCAAATATATTCGCTGTTTGCCACAAGAGATCGAGTGCATCGATTGTGGATACTAAAGGACTGCTTACTAAACACGGCTACAAAATTAACGTAAGCATTTTTATCAAACAACTTATATTTTAACAATGAATACTTAACGCACTCATTATGCACTATAAATTAACAATCATATATGAAATGTAACAGGTGCACCCACTTACCATGCAGATTTTTTTGGTTTTACTTACCATGCGGTTATGATACCGGAAATAAAAGTTTAACGTCATTACTTTGCCACCAATGAGATGATTTGTGGGAGTTGACATTATTAATTTTTTCACAACAAATGAGAAGGCATGTGGGCGGGGCGACCCGTACAATCCCTCGCACAGTTAGCCCCTCCTTGATCTGCAGGCTGCAGCCAGGGGCATCTCTTTTCTTTTGCTTAGTGAACACCAGAAAGAGTGAGAAGTACTACAGCTTCATCAGTCCCTCCACAGAAAATACAAGACTCATTTTGTGATTTCAATTTACAATTTATTCGAATGGAATATATCTCATTGTGGATTTTCTTTGGAGGTATAGGAAATTTAACACAGGTAGTTCTGGAAAATATAACACTCTTTATCAAAATTGTATTCAGTTTGTTTCTCAGTATTTGGAAAGGATAGATTGATTCAATTTCGTATCCATGCCTATCACCACATTTCCTACATAAAGAAAGGGAATAACTGCATTAACTGGAGAGGAAGTGTGGCCACTCAGAATGTTGAGGATTTTGCATATCAAAACATATCAACCTTTGATCAAGCTCTACTCGACAGCGTCATCTGGTGGGAGGAGCCAGGAATTACTCCAAAGGGAAGGACACAGGTTCGTTGTGAACTGGAGGAAGTTGGGAGGCGTGAGTGCAAATGTACAAAACTTTATTTCAAGGTACTAGTATTTGACGTTAAAATGACAAATTAATAATCGGTCTCCTACAAGATGTGCAGTGAAGAGCAGGGGGATGCAGGTCCAAACCGCATTGATAGCCCTTGGTATCCCAGCCCGTGATCTCCGTGAAGTTGGTCCCCCACCTACGCGCTCCGCCTTCCTCTTGTACTTGGGCTCTTAGTGCTAGATTTGTGCTGGTTTGTGCCGTTGGAATCATATTTTGTGCGGTTATAGATTTTGAGACCTTTCATCCAAAGGTTACCGGCCCCCGATCAAACTCCAAATCGCACGAAAACGGTACACTTCATTAGTGCTCGGATTGTGCTGCTTTATTTTTACGCTTCTATTACTCTAATATTAATATTCAATTTTTTTATCAAATAAAAAAAGAGAAATTATTATGACACCACTGGCCTCTATATTCCAGATTGAGGGGAAAAACAAAAACTTTTCTATTAAACAAAACTTGTATTCAAAATATTAGACATGTGTGACAATATAGAATAACTGTTTTTTTTTTTAAACAATAATCTGACAGTTCTTAATTCCAGTCCTGATTTAATCCCCAAAATAAAAGCAATTGACAACCAAGACGCACAGCGAATCTTACAAATCATTAACTTTATTTTCATTCCAAATATAAATTCCTGCAGTTCACAATAGAAAATGTTGAGCGTACACATTGAAAAGACTGATGCTAAACTGTTGTGAGCCTGGGGACAGTTTAATGGTGGCCATGGCAGCATGCTAAACACAGCCACCACTTCACCAGGAACACTACCGGGAACTAGAGAAACTAGCAGGAGGAAGTAGAACAAATACAGACCCTTGCTTCAGGTGCCACACGTCACATCTGGTCAAGCATGTCAGTGCACTTACCAACCATCACAACAGAAAAACACACCAGCAGTCAGTTAAAAAGTTTGGCATCCCTTAGTGACTGAGTACACACACTAGGAAGTTCATGTTGATGCCGAAGCAAAACCAGCTTTAAACAAGAAGTCAATAAAACCAGAGGTGGGAAAGGATAAATGAGTCAGACCAGAAAAGAACACACCAGCTTGTTTTCCAGGTTTGAAGCAGCATTCAGATCCGAGGAAACGGCCCAGTACCAGGACCCATAAGTGTTCCCTGACATAACCATGTAAAAAAATAATAAAACAAACAAACAAAAAAAAAAAAACAAGAGCGGAAAAGCAATCAAAACGAGTTTATGTAATGAAACCAGTATTACCAGTCCACAATTTCTGGAGAGGAATGATCAGAAATTGTTCCTCCAGTCATTATTAATTCCTAAACCTAATAAAATCTGCTACGAGAAATACTGAAAACACAGGGATAGGAACTGATCTCCAGTTAAAAAACAAAAAGAACACATCTGGAAATGTTACTTCGATAAAACAGCTCTACATTAAGTTTACGCTCGGTTGATTTCTAACCGTCATAACTGAGAATCTAAAAGCAGAAGCGGTGACTTCTTACACAAACAGAATTAAATGAGGTCAAGTCACCAGTCCAGTACACGACGATATGAGCCTAGCACGTACACAGCTTGTACGAGGTGGCTTGCTTCATCTCCGGCCCGGCACATGATGGCCGGAGGACCAGGACCGCTCCATCCAGACCAGTGACATGCATTAACAGACAGATTTCCAGTGACAATACTCAGGGGACGTACAAGAAGTTTGTCATCCTCCTAACTTGACTGGGGGGGTGGGTGGGGGGGGGGGTGAACTTGAGGGTGAGTGTGGCACTAGTGCGCAAAAGGACAAAGGAAGAGATGAGGGTAAAGGAAGCCAGGTATCAGGGGATATTGTGAGGTAGTACAAGTCGAGTTACTGCTCTTCCTCCTCCTCCTCTTCTTCTTCTTCCTCTCCAGAGGACTTTGATGGCTGCTCCTCCTTCTCCTGCAGGGAGACACCAATAACAACTTCCATCAAATGAAAGGATTACGTTCACCTCAATGACCAGGTGTAAAGCAGTTGTGCCTTAGAACAGAAATATCAATAACTACTAATGTCGCTGCGCCACCATTTATTAGGCAGCAATGCTCTCTGTAATGTTAGGTCTGTGATTAATGGTAAGTTGGTGATTGTTCAATGTCATCATCCCATCGATGGCAAAGTTGCTTGATGTCACCCAACCCTGCTGTTTGCAGCTCACTACACATGTGTGCTTTTGCCGCAAAATACAGTGCGTGTTTGGTACCACTGCAAAACAATCCCTAGGTCAAACAATGCCCTGCCCTTCTGCGTTCCCACCACTTTGTACACATACACTCAGCATGAAAAGGATAACCGCCCAGCAGCCCTAGAGTGAACACCCGGAGAGCATTAAATTATTCAAGACATTTCTTATTGTTTATAGTGCAGGTAAGTTCGTGGCTATACAAGCTGTATTTGGTACAAAATGTTAAACAAAAAGTTAAAGGGTTCAATCAATGTCTGAACAAAGATTTGGGCAAATCTCAATTCAGTCCGGTGTGTAGAGAAAATATATTTACCATCACTTTCTATACAGCTGATTTATTTTCAAACTCTTTCATTCTTAAAATGTTGGTTGCATGAAAAATAACCTGTGCCTCCCATCCCCAACATGTATATAATCCCCATAATGTATAAAATGAATCTACATTTTTCTTTCTAAGGGATAAAAAAAAAAAATAATAATAAATCTGCCCTTAAATTTCAGAACATGGAGAAATGTGGTGACTCACAACTTTCTTGGGCCGTCCTCTGCGTTTACCCCCGGCGGGTGCTGATGGTGCAGCCGTTTTCTGAAACAATAGAGGGTGTAACACTTAAGCGGGCTGATGCCATCAGGAGTCCAGCAAACTACAAGCCCCCCAATTATATCAAAATGGACAATTGGGTAGTCGCAAAGAGTAGCACAACAAACCCCTCGACTTCTCCATAACCTGTGGTGTTGTGTAGTGGAAGACATGCTATCTGAAATATGAGAGCAGGGACGACACTGTGCAAACTCTGACTGGTTAATACAACCAAAGTAAGATTATAGAGAATCCTCAGATCTGATGTTTATTTCTAATAAATATTAGGAGGCAATATATTATTAGGAGGAGCTGCACAGTCCTTGACCTGTAAACTTAAGATTTAACGTCATGTGACTAAACAATATTCAATCAACACAACAATCCTTCAATCAACAATCCCTCAGGTACATGCTTTACTGATGAACAGAAACTTGATATTCTGGTCTAACCCAATAAGCAGATGTAAAAAGCACAAAACCCTCCAACTCACTTTGCTCCGAGACGGAGTGGAAGCAGCCTTGTTTTTGCTGCCCTTTGGCCGCCCTCTAGGTCTCTTTGGAGATGGAGATCCACTGGCCTCCTGTAAGACAGAAAATACTTCTATATTAAGATCCACGTGGTGTGCGTGAGACCCAACCTCCATGACTTCAGATTAGCCAAAAAAATAATACATTTTATTATAACAGTAAAATTTGTGGTTTTTTTAAATACCACATTTAATGTTTGTTCTACGTGCAAGAGGCAAATGCAATCATCCAGCAAAACTCCAAATTACACAACTAGACGTCTGAAAATTCAGTTCAAGTAAAACAAAGCTGTGGGTACCAGGGATGCCACAAAACTCTGTAATATAACAAACCTTTCACTACTTCCTCCTCGGTTCTGTACACGACATACGAAGTGATCTTCTGCATGTGTTCAGACAGCTGTTCCTGGTTTTAAGACCCCTTGGTGCTCCATAACTTTTGCTTGCTTTAAATCCCTCTCTTCCTGTGCTAATCTGCTAGCTACCGAAAAAGCTCATGCCCGCTGCAATACAATTTTTTAAAAGTTAAGTGAAAGTGATTTTTGTATAATTTTATGTTGATTCAGTAAAATAAAGTGAAATCAATGATTCTGTTCATGCGAATAAGATCAGAAGCAACAAGTGAATTAGCTACTGGTTTAAGAGTTATCAAAAACTACTCAAGTAAATATTCCCATAAAAACTTTTACTCGAGTACCCTACCAACCTCTCCCAATCACTATTCTATCATGCAGAGTGAATTCAGCAATGACTGGATGTGGCCCCTCAGTCATGCAGCACGAAAGGATCATGAACCGACTGCTCTAAACATTGTGCTGTCTGAAATTGGCTTTAAAACAACAAATCCAGACAAACCCAAGCCCGCCGGTTAATATGGTTGTGCGTGTGTGTGTGTAATATAAACAAGATTGTTTATATTACTTAGAGAGCATTTGTGTGTAATTTGAGTGTAACAAAATCAGAAAACTTAAAGAGAATGACATGTTTAGTTGGCTCAAACTTCAGTAAAACAACTATTTCAAAAGCTGAAGTGATTTTCTTATTTTATTTATTAGTTAGAATATTTGTAGCTCATTATTTTAACTAGTTGAAAAAGCAGAATAATCGGTCAAAGGCTACTGATTAATCATTGAAATAATCGATGACTAATCGGTCTAATAATCGATTACCAAAATAATCGTTTGTTGCAGCCCTAATAATAAGTAATGTAATATCAATTAAATGAAATATGGCAATGAATTCAGTGGGCTAAAGCTTTGCAACATAAGATGCGCTAATGAACAAGTACACGCCTCATCAACAATTGCACCCATGGTTTTGGCTCATTACTGAAGGCAAACTAATAATCTTTCAGTCTGTATCATGATTTACAACCTTTGTGTCCCCCCCCCCCCCCGAGAATGAGGATTAATCTCAAAGGAAGTCAGCGAGCCGCGAAGCTAGTAATTGCATTGTGAAAGTTATGCTAATACTAGTGTAATGCCAGTATAAATGTCCCTGCAATGTTTTATTTGTGACCACTGACAGTATTAACCTTAACAGCCACGTTGTTGAGCTGAGCATTTAAGATAATTTCTGAAACTCTCGTTATTTAAAGCAATTTGTGTATGAAATGTGCTACAGGAAAAAATAAACTTGCACTGCAGCGTTTTATTATAGAGCAGTTACTATAAGTTAATTATTTGAAAACCGCTTTGTTACAATATGCATTGCATATTGATGGTTTGACTGTAAATGCCACAAAAAAACAATGCAATAAGTTTTAAGAAAAATCTGCCTTTTTATTGAACCTGAAAATAATCACAACTACAGTCTTCAAAACTGCGCTGTGACAGCGCTTCAAAACTAATGATAGAAACCGTATCATCTGTGCATATATCTTTAGAAATATAATATCACTTTTTACAAGTGGGAACACAAATAAAACACTAAGTAAAGGCTAGTTTAAACCAAAAGCTCTCCCCGAGGATATAGTGCACAACCAATCAGAGCCCAGAGTCGCTCATCAGCCAATCAGCGAGTGGCAGAGCAACAAGGTTGCGGCTGCTTTAGGGAGATCGGGTTACATCCCTTGATCACAATAGAAGCGACATCGACGCGTCCAAACAAAGAGCACTGGTCCCAAACTGAAGCAGAGCTGCTGGCGCCTTCAAAACACGTGTCCCAGCCGCTAAAGCCTCAGAGATTAGCCCACCACTGGATGCGGGCAGTTAACGAGTAATGCTAGATAACACATCCCGACTTCCCGTTACCTGGGGACTTTTCTTGGGTCTTCCACGGCCTCGCTTCTCCGCACCATCCTTCGCCTTTGTAGCCACCTTGTCCTTTCCCGAGTCGCTCATCTTTCTGCTTGAGAATCTGCAGAGGTGGGAGTTTATAACAATAACAGTCAATCACCCCACGAAAGACAAGCGCGCAGTTGGGAAACGACGTAATGTACAAATCTGGTAGAAACGTTAACAGGAAGGACACGCAGCTGCTTCTAGTTTAAACTAGCGTTACGCAGATGAACACGCGGGCTAGGCCCGAGATCAGGCGCCACTTCTCACGGAGCACAAACAATGACCGCTAACGCAATACAAACCAATGACCTCCAACAAACACCGGACCTTAGCGTTAATCCACAATCCTAGAAACTGGGACGAAAAGATTCACGTTAAATGTCAAGCTGTGCACTACGGAAAGCCAAATGGTCCAGTAAGACACCGGAACACGAACCCTGCGTGATTCGCGCGCTTTTAAATCTCAAAGTTCTGTAACCGTTGGAAATTTCACCTGTATGTGCGACCTGAACGCATTATAAACATTTATTGGGCAATAACAAAATAAACGAACAAATGGCGAAAAGTATTCAACTTAACCGTTGTAATAAAAAATGAATGTGTGTAATATATAATATATATTATAACATGTATATTACATAATATAATATATATTACACACACGCATTTTTTTACACACTAGATGAGCATACAGCACAGACAACAACAGACAAAGAGCACTTACCTTTTTATACCAGAGCGGTCAGGACGGTCCTGGGCGAGTAGTTTCGTACCCCGCGATCTTCGAATGAATGAATGAATGAATGAACGGCCAGCTGCCTGTCTGCCTTTCTGGGTTCCGCCTTGCGCGAACGCTACACTCCAGGGGGCGTGACCAGCTAGAAGACCTACGTTTAAATTTGAAACAGCCAATCAGTTGCCCCACTGGTAGCCTATCACGTTATGGCCAACCAACCGTCTTGCGCGCAGTGCTCATAGTCAAAATTACTCTAATGTTCACCAGAAACCTACTATTTTTAAGGTCAATAACACAATGTGCAACGCCATATTAATATATCAGGTCAATCTTAGAAAGAATAGTAAAAAAGAAAAACTAAACACAATAAATACAGTGTACATGTTAAAATACAAATTCTGAAGGTTGTATTTTTGCTGTTTTCAATACCAATCACACTACAAGTTTTAGAATCAAAAACAGAATTTTGGGTTTACTTTCAAAAGCCCAATTTTTGGAAATCTTAACTTTTATATTCACTCTAAAAAATGCAGGGTTAAAATAGCACTAGGTAAAGTGCAATTTAAAAATAATAATAATAATAATAATAATATAAAAACAACGAGTCTAAGTCACGTGTTGTGTGCTATCCAATAGTTCGAGAGTACCAGTCGTGCTAGATGCACAGCCAGACCCTTCTCGGTTGTGTTGTTTGGATTTTTACTTAAAGTTAAAATTAATTTGACTTAAGATTCATAACAGGTATTGTTGCATCTTTAAATAAAGTTTACTTTTGACCCTTTGCACAAGTTAACGGTATTTAATTTCTGGGAACATCACTTCTACATTACACATACGTTCTCTTGTCTTCTATTACATGTATTTAACCAGGTAAACACCAATCACCATAGCGCCCTCTACTGGTTTCAATGTATCCACAATCACAAAACACAGTACAGTACAAAGGTACCCCAAAATACGAATGCTTCGATTTACGAAATGTTCAAGATACGAAAGGTCTCGCGAGATGCGAAGAAAAATTTGAGACACAAGCAATTACAAGCAGATCTTATGTACCATCCGCTTGTTTGTATGACGTAGCGCTGCGCTTCCGGGTTCTTGCGCTCCTGTCTCCCAGTGCAAAAAAAGGGTCTGATGCGCTTCAAAATACTTTAAGTCAGTTTTAAATTGGGCGAAACATTATGTATAGATTAGCAATAATGTACTATAACAACTGTTAGAGAGTCAAGGTGTCGTAAAGAAATAACGTTTATAACGTCGAAAGTGCTGTTCTGTAACAGTTAGAGAAACCCTGTGACGCGTTGTCAGAAGTGCTCTCTCCATCTGTTTGCGCTCGTGCTTAAAACCGTGTTTGTGTTAGTAATTCTTGAAATATCTCGAGAAAGTTAACTTTCATACGTAGTGCCGTAATATTTTCTGCATCCGTTCCACCTCCTCCGACACATCACTTCACTCTCAAGGTAAGGTTTCACATTTGTGTATATATTACGTATTTTGCTTGTGTATTATTCTGTTTTATTATCATATATTAAATTAATGATGTGTAGATTTAAGGATTGAAGAAACGTTACTTGATTTTTCTCTGGTTTTCCATTTTTTTCAAAAGAGAAAAATTCTAATTTTTTTTCATTGTTTCTGAGAGCCGTTGCACGGATTAGGCGTTTTGCATGTAAAACTTGCTTCAAGATACAAAAAACTTTTAGTTGA
This sequence comes from Danionella cerebrum, assembly GCA_007224835.1. Taxonomy (NCBI): domain Eukaryota; kingdom Metazoa; phylum Chordata; class Actinopteri; order Cypriniformes; family Danionidae; genus Danionella; species Danionella cerebrum. Next base: position 7,132 of record SRMA01027105.1, on the reverse strand, counting down.
TTTTGTATGGCAAGTCTAGAAAGATCAATGTAAGAGTGACCACTTCCCACTAATAATCTCATCAAAGATTGGAACAAGTGGAGCAGAACCCTGCTAGATGGAAGATCTACAAAGTAATGTTGTCAAGAGTTAAATGATGTTCCACAAGACAACATGGAATTTTTTTTTCTGATAAACTAATCCAAATTGCAGACAAATCCATCCCCAAAACTACTGGAAAGATGAAAAAGAAACAAATCTCATGGTTCGACGACAGATGTATTATAGTAGATAGGAAACTTATAGCAGAAAAGAAAAAAGCCTCACAAAATTTTTGACCTTTTGGCCAGAACATTTGAAGAAAACTCTTCATCCAAAAACTTTCAAGTGGAATTACAAAACAACAGAAGAAAACTTGAAATGGACCACATTAATTTTAACTCACAGAATCTTGAAGACTACAATGTACCTTTCACTTTGATGGAACTAAAATGTGCACTGAAATCCAGTCATAATAATTCACCAGTACCGGACAATACCATTTGGTAGACAAGAACAATTCCCCAAACATGGAGAGAAGCTATCCTTATACCTGTTCCAAAACCAAGGAAAGATCATTCAAATCCCAACAATTTCAGACCTATTGCCCTGACAAGCTGCATCTGTAAGATCAATACAGATGATCAATAATAGACTGGTTTGGAAACTAGAATCTGACCATCTCAGTGTGGCTTCAGAAAAGGAAGAGGCACAATAGATATGGAATCCTGCAAGACCTTCACCATTTGGGATTTAGAGGAAATTTGCCCAAGTTCATTGCAGAACTCTTATGAGAGAGGAACTTTCGGGTCCGGAAATATTTGGTCTAACACTGGAACCCAAGAACAAGGAGTACCACAGGGGAGCATACTGTCTGTGACCCTCTTTCTAATCAAAATCAATAGCATTAGTAAAATCATCTGTCCTAACATCTTCTGTAGTTTATATGTCGACGACATCTGCTTATAAAGGGAAAGACCTAAATCACATTGAGTGTAAACTCCAAACATGCATAAACAAAATCAACCACTGTGCTCTATCAAATGGCTTCAGATTCTCAAAGGGAAAAACAGTTTGCATCCACTTCTGCCAATTTCGATCTCTTAACCTTGACCCAAAACTATTCCTTGATGAAATAATCATTCAAGTAGAAAAAGAAGTCAAATTTCTAGGCGTCATAAGGGACCACAAGATGAATTTCATTCTTCATATTAAGGCAGTTCGAAGCAAATGTATGAAAACTAAATATTATAAAAATTCTGGCCAGAACAAAAATGGAGCGCTGACTTCACAGTTCTCATAAGGTTGTGCAGAATACTAGTGAGATCAAAACTGGAGTATGGAAGCATCATTTTTGCAAGGTGCTTGCTGCAAAGAAATCTTATCTTAAACCCCTGGATGTCGTTCACCACACTGGCCTAAGGCTTTGCTTGGGAGGATTTAGGACCTCTTTCATAGAAAGCCTTTACGCAGAAGCAAATGAACCTCGATTACACATCAGAAGGACTAAACTGGGCCTCCAATACACTACCAAACTGAAAGCAGACCCCTCAAACCCAACCTATATCCCTACCTTTTTCCCTTGGTACAAGCAACTATACAAAGTTAAAAAGAGATCTATAAAACCATTTGGAATTTGCATCAAATCTTTTTCTGACTCATTGAGGACTAAAAACCAGATACTACAGCAGATGAGATTTTTGAAAACTCCACCCTGGATCCTTGGGGAAATTTCAATAAACATGGAGTTAGCAAAGTACAGAAAGAATGTAAAAACATCCCAACTTCTACAAACAGTTATACTATAACATCAGAACTTTATACCCAAACCATTTTCCAATATTCACAGATGGATCAAAATCAAAGACTCAAGTCACTGCAGCTGCAATCTTTGGATCAAAAAGTTATCCGCCTTCCAGACAATAGTTCCGGCAGAAGCGTACGCCTTGTTACTGGCAGTAGAACGGATCGAAAGATCTACTCGAAGGAACTTACCGGTATCTTTTCTGATTCAAAAGCCTGTCTTCAATCAATGACATTTATAGGATCAAATCACCCGGCTATCACTTCTATTCTGATAAAAGTAAACTAACTTTATCTGAAGAACTTCCACAACATCTTCTGCTGGGTCCCCGGCCATATTGGTCTAGTAGGACAGGATAGGGCAGAATCTGCTACCAAGAAAAATATCACAGAGATATCCCAACGATCAATTCCACCATCAGACGGAATGGCAATCAGAACGGGAGAAACAACAAAGAAATAAGTTATATGAAATTCAACCTAAAGTTGGAGCACAATATCAAAAACCTGAGATCAGAAGAGATCTTTACTAGAAGCCGAATAGTTCACACTAGACTGACACACAGCTTTTTACTCAAAGGAGAAACTGCCCCAGAATGTAAACACTGTAAATGCAGACTCTTGGTCAGACATCTGCTGATAAAATGCCCTGCATATAATTCCATGAGGAAACAACATCTGAAATCTTAAAAGAAATCCTCTCAGTTCCTAGGAGACTATTACATTTTATTTTATTTTCAAAACTGATTTACCATACTTGCTTTAATTGTTGAGAAAATGTTTATTTTTTAAAAAAGTTTTAAACTTTTTTTACTAAATACAACATTTAGCCATGAAATAACCTTTGCTGTTGTCTTGGCTATAAACAAACAAACAAACAAACAAAGATTAGTTTAGAGAGAAACAGAGACCTAAACTAGTGAGGGGCGAACCAATACTGTGGTATCGATATATCGATACTCACCCGTCATTTTTTAAGTATCGATCTAATGATTAAAGTATCTTTTAATATTTATAATATATTATTTAAAACATAAAAACAGGAGAAAGTTTTCTATATTGTTCTATCACTACCTTCATTTGTGTTGCAAAACACCCCCTCTGGCGCAGCTGAATGAATCAGAGTGCGGGAAACCCAACTCCATCTAGCTAGCTAGCGCTATCAATAACAACATTAAGGAGATATCATGAGCCGGAACCCGAAAAGATTACCGGTAGTTCTTTTTCTGAATCCTCCGGATCATTTCGTTCATTTGTCACATGACCGCACCACAACATTAGGCATTCAGTACGCAAATATTAGTTCATGATTAGTGAACGATTACTATTATTTTTGTATTTATTCCTACTACTGCTATTAACAGTTTTTGATGCTCAACAAATTCCCTTCAAGTAATCATGTAATTGAAAAGTAACTTGCCAATGATATGTAATAACTTTTAACTAAATAACTTTTATGAATTTGATTCTTGAATTTATTTAAGTTGATATTTAATAAGTCAATCAATGTAAAGATCGTCAGTGTATTTGTTAGGGGCAACCCTCCCAAGATGTTAAGGGAAGGGTTAAACGAACTCAAATGCACTCACAAAGTAGGGGATCAACACTCGTTTAATAAATGAATAAAAACAAATAAACACAAACACCCGTGGTAAGGTACGTTCACATCGAACGCGGTTCGCGCGGGAAAAAAGCGCTACTCGCAAGTGAATGCACGCGTGTTTACTTTCCGTTTGAAAGCCCGATCCGCGCGGCAGAGCCGCTGAATGCACGTGTGGTATGATGAATTTCGCCTCTGTGCTGATTATTCAATTAAATACCGTTAGCCAATGGCGCTTCACAATTTTCCTTATAAAGGGACTCCTATTTTCGATCCCTCCGTATGTTCCCATGGGTGCCGGCTTCGCGTGCCAGGATCGTGTCCCGACCGTATCATTGCTAGTTCGCAACAGGTATGTGCGGTGGTTGTGCTTTGACTGCATTAGTGATGGTTGGCGTTGATAGAGGTGGCTTGTTCCAGTATCTCTTTCTGGTGCGGTGGCTGCGTGTACTGATCGGCGTCTCGGCTGTAAACACACCTATAATCTCGGCTTCAGGCGTAGCGATCAATCATTCACTGGCGTGCAAAAGGTATGTTTAGTGAGGTTTTTTGTAGTTAAACATACGGTCAGTCAGCTCTGATTCATCGGTTTAATAACCTTGTGCACACTATTAGAGCCTCTGCTCGGAGCTCAGAGGAGCCTCCGCCAACAAACCCTGCATGAAAAGTCTGCCCTAATCCGTGAGTAATTGTAATTTTCTGCCCTCGGATCCGTTTTTTTCCAATTCTTGTAATTGTGTAGAGAACTCTTGAGTTGCGAATATTTAGTTGTTTTATGTGCAGGTTATAGACACTGCTGCTTTTGCTGACCCAAAAGAACGGGTGGGATTCCCCTACTGCGTCACTGGTTTGAGGCTTCCCCGTGGTTGCCAGCGCTGCTGCGACTGTGGCGCTGCCTGAGTGGAGAACACAAACAACTTATACCCGCTCTACAAGCTGTGGTTCTGCAACTAACCTCACCAACGTGCTCTCTAACTGTGGACTAAGGTTTCACTCCTCTGCCACGTGGATATTCCTCTTTTTTATGCAATTATAGTTAACTCTTATGTGCTGGATTATTTGTTTCTAAACAATTGTGTGTGTGCGCGCGTGTGTGTGCGCGCGTGTGTGTGTGCGCGCGTGCGTGCGTGCGTGCGCGCGCGCGAGTTGTGCCTTTTTACAGGATGCTGGTGTCGTGTGGAGCAGCGGGTCAGTGGAGTCAATCTTAGGGTGGCGAGTGCTGTGACCACGAGTGATTTAGGGTTTGGTGTCTTGTGCTGTTTCCCCGTCTGGGGGAGGATTGCTGTGTGGGTGGTGTGAGTGTGGGTGTTGGCGTCCAGTAAGGCCCCGCTGCTGGCTGCTCCACCCGCTACCAGCCCCGAGAGCGAGAGCTCATTCAGTCTCTTTTAAATAGCCTAGCCCGTACATTTTAAGTAGTATTTTCATATTTAATAAAAATTGTCTAATTCTGACCCACGCCTTTCTGCCCTTACTTTTACCCGGCTTCATGGGTCTGTGTGCCTTTTGGTTTATTGGTCAAATTGTTTAAATCTACTTGCTAAAATTCTGGACTCTCCATCAAAATATATATATATATATATATATATTTTTGACACTCATCCCTCCTGATACCAGGAGACCAACAAATCTGTGCCCCCGGGCTGGTTCGGCGCTGGCCTGGCGCGGCCACACACGCATGACATTCAGGTGTTGACTGGAATGCGCGGATCAGTGGGAGGAGCTACAGGTTGAGCGGTGGTTTGGAAAATGGCGGACAGGATTGTTGAGTTAATATCTGCATCACTAAGCTTTAAAATGCTCCAAAACATCAAAAACGTGTTCGGGGCTGTGACTAGGAGCTTAGAATCCTACAAAGAGGCACCCTGCTTGGCGTGGTTCACCAACATTTCCACAGGAGCTTCAGTTTGAACCCCAGGCGCGTTCAGCGGGAGCTTCGACTGATCCAACCCCACCTCCTGACCTGTTGCACGGGCAGCTCCAGCAGGAAACCCGCGCGTCCGTCTCTGGTCAGTATTCATGATAAATTCTGTGTAAATAATGACCAAGAACCTCCTAACCTAACGAACGGACGGGACTTTAATAAAAAGATATATAACTTTCATTTTTAACAATTAAAGCAACATGTTAAAAATGCTGTAATCATATAATGTAATTACTGTATTTGTTTAATTTAGAAATTTCAGATTTATACAGTATATTGTTGTATTTCTAAGTAATCTTAAATTAACTATAGATTAACTTGGTTCTAGTGAAGCAATAAAATGTATTTAACAGTGGTTTGCTTTAGTTTTTATTACAGTATACTCATATATTAAAGTAAAATATAACTTATAGTTGTACTTGTGGGGAATATATATTCCACAGCAATATCAGAATTACAAAGAAATGTTAACCTTCTTCACTGTAGTACAGTTAAAACAGTGCATATGTAAATGTTAGGGTTTTTTATTGCTAGAGTTTGAATAATAAAACTTGTTAAACAGTGGATTGAATGTAATACTGATGGTGAAACAAGTAAATCAGAGCAAATGCTAAATACAGGTAAAGTTAGAAAGTTTAAACAGTAATGATGTTGAAGACACCAGTGTAGTACAAACACATTTGCTGTCGTGGATCTGCAATCAGTTCTGCAACTAAATGTTTGTCTTCTCTCCTTTGAGATTGACGGTGGAGACTCCAACCTGGTCATCATCAGCAGCAGCAGCTTCATTGCTGGTATTTCCTGAGATTCCAAGATTGTCTCGGATACTGGGACTGTTGTAGCATGGAACTGTTTGGTGGAGGTGTTCATGGCTGTGCACTTCACTGATGAACGAAGGTCCATTACTGAAGGTTGTGAGAAGAGGAGTCTCTTTGGAGGTCCTGCTCTGCCTGGAAGCACTGGACGAATATATTAAAGGGTTTCTCTAGAGCCCAGCTGATGGTTTCATTAAAGCCTTGTTTCAAACTCTCGTGATTTCCATGATTCATGTTATGTTCTTGTTTTCAAATAAAAAATGGAGTCAACCTTCAAATAAAATCCATGTCACGAAGCTTCTTTCTCATGACACAGCACCAGTCCAATCACACATAGCATATTATATATATTATAATTACTTCCAAGCAAGATAGTTTTATTTAGTCTTATTATTAAATCAACGAACTCCTCCTAAGATATTTTATCTGCTCACTTTCAAACTCCAGAAATCGTCTTTTAAGGTATATGGGATGTTAAATTGCGAAGCTTTTATTACTTTGATAAACGATGTATGTACACCAGTCATCAAAATTTGACGTTTCGCCATAAACAGGAAGTTATTATAACTCAGCCATACAATGTCTGATTGATCCCAAATGTACCAAGTATACTAAAAGTCCCTGTCTGAACACATCTACAACATTAATCATCGGTTATAGCGCCACCAAGTGATCACAGGTGGAACAGCATTTTTACCAATTTTGACAGGTTCCCAGAATATTGGCCAAAACAGTCCCAAAAAATATTTCAACTCATAAATATTTAGACTCGTTAGCACCACCTGGGGTCATGACGCTTTGAGAAGGGATTTTTTTACTTGAGTTGCCTGTGTCATTAGGTAATTTGAACAGTTCTCGCTTGAATACGTATTCTAACTAAGGATCGGTCGTAGAGCGCATTGAAATGAATTGGCCACCGAGAGGCGATGGCGACGTAGGTGCTCGAGCCCTTGATCGCTGCTTGCAGCTTTAATT
>SRMA01027104.1:157645-318829 GCA_007224835.1 Danionella cerebrum | reverse complement strand
TCTTGCAAAATATGATTTTTCTGGAGCGATTATTGAGTAAGCAACCAACACATTTCGAGTTCTGCAGCATTCATATATGTATCCCTATGTAAGTTAGACCAGAAATAAAACAAACAATTAAAACACACAAGAAACTCAAGAAAGAGTTTATCAGCATCTTTGTTTCGTGGTGGCCTGATAGATCTTCCACCAGACCAAGCCGTTCTCTCATCAGCTATCTAGTGTTTGGATCTAGTCAGAGACCAACCACATTTTGCAGTCAGAACCCCTGCTGACCCTGTTAAAATATTTTGGAGTGCTGCATGGGGATTATCCTGAATATTACCAAGAAGATTCCAAATTTTTGATCGGTTTGATCTTTATTTGTCAGGAAAGGAAATGTTTGGGTCATTCACATAAACTAAAAACATAGATCTTTGACATTGACTGTAATATTCAAGTTCAAACTTTACTTTTTAAGCAGTTCCTCACTTTGCTCAATCATACGCTATGAAAACAGTGTGCATTCTCTTAAATCGAGAATTTCACAGAGATGCTGCTTCAAACCATTCAACATTAAAAGCATTTCTCCAGAGAAACACCTCTAGCCACAGATGTGTTTGTTTTACTGCACTTCAAATAGAATGGCGCTGAGAAGATGCAAAGCATGTAGCAGCACAGACCTTTGAATGAGACTCTGTGAGGTAGGATGACGTTATAGAGTGACTTCAAACTGACTTTCAAACCTGTTTCAGGAACTACCCGAGTATTGTTTGTCAGGAAACAAGTTGTCTTTTGGTTTAATTGCTGAAAAATGGAACAAAATGACAATTACAACATGTAGATGTATGGACATTTATGCCTGCACAGTGTACACAAGTAACGAGGTAAAACTACAAAATGGCCGCCACTGCTTATAGCTATTTGCCAGCTTTTCCGTGTGTGTCAGCTCCATCTGTCTACTCTCAGTTTGTGTGTGTTAACACCCCAAGATGTGATGAGGTTTTGGACCGCACATTGAGGAAGTATAAAAGGATGTAAAATAATTCAAAAGCAAGTTAGCAAATACACAACACAAACTCGGGTAACTTAAAACACTACAATTTATTAACTGTAAACCATAACAAACAGGATTAAAAACAACTCAAATACTTTTTGTATAAAATCAAGTAAAAAAAAAACAATAATCAAACAGTGTGTTTGAATATAAAATTAATAAAAGGACCTAGTCCCAAACAAGTATAAAAGTATAGAATTCACCAAAATAAATCAACAGTAAAACGAGTGCCGCTGAAAGCAAACACAAACTAATTAACAAACAAGTTCACACAACAAGTCGTACCACCGCACGTCTAAACCAGTCCCTGGATTGTTCCAAAATAATCTAAATTAAAGGTAAACGTTACAAAAGGGATGTGGATAAACTAAAAGGTGAGCTGTTCATGAAATATATGACTGCTGTGGTAATCTAAAGTGTGAAACAACAAAGCTAGTAATAAATTGATAAATAATCTAAGAGTGCCTAACCCTTCGGTTGTGTTAGGGTCAAAATTGACCCGTTTTCAAGTTTGACTGTGTAAAAAGTACGCTTTGCTTTTTTGTCCTGGAATGAGGCTTCATCTAATCCTCAGACACACATAATTAAATACAGCAAAATCAATTTTCACAATTTTATTAAATTCTAAACGTCTCAAAAAAAAAAAAAAGTTACATCTGTGGTGTTACGGGTCCAAAATGACCCGGCAGAGAATACTGGCTGTTGTAAGCATCACTTAACCAAAACCTGGGAGTGTGGAGTAAAGGGAGAACAGGGGAAATGAGTGCTTTCTTGCAGCGGGGCTGCAGGGGAGACGCTGCACTCTGGGGAGAGATACTTTCATTCTTTTCTAAGCAAAAAACTAAGAGATCGCCAAGATCTCCAGTTTCGCGTTAACAAGATCACGGACCTAGTTCACAGAGTGTAAGACTGACATGAGAGACTGAGAGAGGCGCATCTTAAATAGTCTGCCCTTAGACTCTGATTGGAGCTGAGAAACGTCACTCACTCTCAACACACTCACGCACATAAACAAAAGAAATACATTTAGCATTTAACTACAAAACATAACATAAATATAATATAAATAATTACAACACACAGGGGTTGTAACAGTGTGCAACTGAATTCTATTACCCTGATTGTAACCACCTGCCCCGTCCTGAATTATCCTTATCTCCTTATATATATTTAAGCCTCAGTCACCCAGTATCTCTTCTTCTGTCAAAGCATCCATAACCTTGAACTACATCTCAATACCTACATCTCTAGCGTTTTCTACATCTTCCTCTCTCTCCTGTTTCTCCATCATTTAGCTCCATCTCATCTACTTCATTGCCTATTTCTTTCAATTTTTCCTTCATCTTTGCATGTCCTTAGTCTCTTCCTTCCTAATCTTTTGTGGGTCCAGCCTGTGTTAATCTTTTCTCCCAATTCATCCTTTATCGTGATATATCCTCCCCACCCCCCTTGCAAGGCATAGGTGGAAACCTTCTACCCAGAGACAAGCCAAGATAATATTTGACCCCCAGTAGTTGGTGAGAATATAAGACATCCAGCTCCACTCCTGCTTCCCTGTCTCTTGGAAACTTCAACACCTTTGCTACTCACTTCAAGATTTACCTATTCTCCATCACCTCCACTGAGCCATCGCCACCGAAGCAATGGCTTGGTTCTTCCAACCACAACCATCTCTCAACCACACCTAAAAGACTTCTCCCTACAAACAAACGCCTACATCTACGGACTCCCAAATGTGACTTCCTGCACCTGGTACTTCTGCTTTTCTGTCTCTTGGAAACTTGTACATTTTTGCTACTCCAAGATTTACCCATTCTCCATTGGCTCCTTCTCTCTTTTTTTTTTACCTTGTCCTGTCCCGCTCAAAAGAGTAAATGCTTTGCTGAGTTGGACAGTTTTGCTTTCTCCAGGGGAGTAAAACACCTGGTGTGGTGGTTTTTTCCTCTGGATTGGAGCATTGAATGTATGTAAATATTTATTAGTTGTGGTTCCCACGAGTCAGTTTACATTAGTTGTGTCAGGACAAGATGGCGTTGGACTGAAAGGGGGAGTGGATAAGGGATTGGGGAAGGATGAGAGGGAATTGGCTCCTTCTCTGATAACCTGCTTCATCACCCTCTCCCTGAGTGCTGCGGATCCAACTCGGGTTCTTTCGAGCCATCACCTCTCAAATAATGGCTAGGTTCCTCCAATGTCCCTACATGGTTCCTCTAATCATAGCCATCTCCAAATCATTCAGTTATACCTAAAAAACTGCTCCCCACACATTTGTCAGATCTGCATTTCACAACCACTGACTCCCTAATATGACTTCCTGAACCCTGCTACACTACTGCTTCCCTGTCTCTTGGAAACTTCTATACCTTTGCTACTAACTTCAATTTTTACCCATTCTCCATGATCTACTACTCTGGTAATCTGCTTCAAAGCCTTCTTCCATCTCTTAGTGCAGAGGTTCCTCTGAGCTGCCTGGAGGGACTCCTGGATCCACGTATAATAAGTCCATATCAAGCCCATAAGCCAATTCTGTTTCCTGTTAAAGGCCCATGATACACAGGGTGTAAAATTACGATATTTTCTGTGATTTACATGTGTTGAGCATTACTCGGGTACATTTAATTTGGGGTTAAACTGGGCAATTGCTATCTTTTGTTTGAAATTTCTGACTTCCTGTTCGAAAATAAATTTTTTCAGGAAGTGACACGTTTTTGTCCTATATGGAATCTATCGACTCATCTGTACTTTAATTATTCATGAGCCTAACCTATATTATTAGTAGATGCAGTGTATTAATTATTAGTGACCCTAACTCTAGACACATTCTCTCAATTTGCAAGACCACGCTGTACTTCGGAGTTCAGAATAGTTCACAAGTGTTTGTTTCTATGGTGCAAACGTGTTGAGTTGATGCATGGCTTTACCCGTGAGAAGTCAGAGCTAAACTCTGGCTTTGAGCGCTTGGTTGACCACCAACAACTGACTGTGAAAACTATGGATTTTTAGGAACCATTTCCTCGAGAAAGCTATGAAAACCGGAGAATAGTGGACCTGGGCATTGCAAATCACTATTTACATTTGTCTGGCAATGCAGTTGCATTTCAACGATGATCTCAGACAGAGGAAACCTGGTAGGGGTCATTGCCATTTAAGGAGTATACAACTTCTTTATAGTTCTTTTCTGTTATAGTGATAAAAAATAAAAAAGAGATATAAAAGTAATTTTTTTTGTTCAATTTGATTTAACTAGAAGTGAAGTCTAACAATTAAAGTTAGGAAACAATCGGGGGGGGAAAGAGGACTTTAAATTCAGAAATTTTAAGTCGTACTCATAACATGCTGAAAAAAACATCTCCATTTAAACAAGTTTATAGTTGCTGAAACATGAAAGGTAAAGGTTTGGCTTTGACAGCCCTGAAGCAAAGAGCCTGTGAAAAAGAGACAGAGTGAGAAAGACAGGGGATGTACTGTAACACACCACTGAGCTGAAGCCAGCTGGTAAGTCAACGCCCAACTGCATTGTACTCATGTACTTGTTAGTCCCATCGCATCTCTGGCTCTCACAGCCCCAGAGAGGAATATCATCATACAAAGCACCACCACTGATGAGCTCAGTGCTTGGTGCGACCTGTCACAGAGTCACTAGATGAAACACCTCACTGTGTTTGCAGAACTAGGCAGATAGGAGTGAGCCACAGACTTGGAAGATTGCTTACCCTCCACTTAAACTCATTAATAGTCGCAAGATGTGACATAAATGCAAAGGGGTGCACACAACTACTATAACAGAAGTAAACAACATTATTTGAGTGTGTGCATGGTAGATATTTCAACCTCCAAATTCAAGTATCATTTGGGGTCTTTGGTTTATTTGAGTTCATGACTCTTATAGAGGCAATCCACTTTGGTAGACCGTGCAATACATATTCAAATGAGGCCTACTTATGATCCATAATGCATGGCCAAGTTTCAGTCTCAATTACTTGGCACTTGAACGTGCAATCTGAAGAAGGACTGGTGGAGATGAGAAATGAAAACATACTGTTGAGAAACAATTTATGGACAAATCAGAGTGGACAGCAGTCAAAAGCCTATGAAAAAGCTTGTTGAAAGATCTACATTAGCATATGAGTCTGCCACCAGGGTCAAGTGTCCACCATAGAGAAAATACTGCACAATAATTACATTTTAATTATGTTCATATGCCACCCATGCTCACAGCTCATGTTCCCCGTATGAAAGACTGGTTTGAAACAATATTTGGATTTCCGTGGCTTGATTTGGAAGAATCAGGAAAAGATTGAAATGTTTTCACCTTCATGATTGAAGACATTTGTAGCAACAGGGTAGAAGAGGACAGGGGTGCAAGGCTGTGGCCTTTGTGGTCCAGCATCACGTTTTAATTTGACCTTTGGTCTTTCAAGATTTCCTTAGGCTATCTGTGTCTGTGACTCATTCTGACCTCATCATTAGACATTCCCTTTGATGGATTGGTCTTGTTTTGTATGAATTGGTGGTGATGGAGCTGGCCATTTGAGAATTGGGGATCATGATGAAGAATTGACCCCTTAGATCACATCAACAAAACAATTTAAACCACATGGATTTGGTTGTTCTTGCATCACTGCCTACAGAAAGGCAGAACGCATCATAGATATGAAGGCTTTTATCCGCGCTCATATATGTTTGTCACAAAACAACAATAGAATTATTTTCAGTATTTAATTTTGCAATTTTAGACTTTTTGATAATTTGGAATTCATACAGAATGAGCAAATTTAACATTAGATTTAAATAAAAAAATAACTTAAATCACTAGATTAACCACTGTGACTTAATTAACAGCAACAATCTAAATGTAAAAGGTATATATCATGTTTAATTACCAAATATTACAAAAATAATGCATTAATATCTGTTTTGTACAAAAACTATGCCTTTGCAATATGGGCTGTGCATCAGATTTATAATAAATAGAAATAGAAAGACTGGTATGGAGGTTTTTATATAAAAAAAGAAATGCTTGAGAATCTCAACGATGAAGCAGTAGAAAAAACATTACACAATTAATGTTTTATCTGTACAGATAATGTTCATGAGACAAAACAGGTCTGAAACACTGTGAAAAAATGTAATATTCAGATACAACGCATTACAGAGTATAGGCGACTATGTGGGCTGAAAATGCAGAAAAAGTAAAACGTTAAAGATTTGGGTTTCTATTCAATACAATGGGAAACACAGAGAATATTTAGAAAAGAAAAACAATGCAAGAAGAAAAACGTACATTTTGTGCTGTCACAAAATATTTGTCTGCCATCTTAACCGTAGAGATTAGCAAATACATAACTGTTGCAACATCATTCACTTAAACAAAACAGATGATTCATAAAGTACGAGTATATAACGTTTTTGTAAGTAGGTGGTCAATCATTTGGTTGTTGTTCTTGGTGTTCTCGTGGGAAACTTAGCATTGAGTAAGATATCCTGCTCTGCTCAACTTTGCATTCCAATGGTTGATCAGCTGTAACAAAGTATGCGGGAGAAGCTATTGCAACACTGTTTATTTCTTAAAATGAATGTTTATTGACTGCAATCACATTCTACAGCATTGCTGAGTCGAAATTATATTTTTGGTCTATTAACTATCAATAATATGTCCAAAATACTTTAAGCTTGATTTTTTTATTATTATGTAATGTTTTTTGGTTGTTGTTGTTGTTGTTGTTATTAATGGCCTGTTATCCCGCAGAGACAAAAAAATTAAATGAAACGCTTCAAATGTCCAGAATTTCAAAGAGTCTATATAATGTGTATATGTAAAGTGAACCACAACCTTATAAAAACATAGCATGTGTAAATTATATTAAGTCTCCTGAGACAAAGTGTTAGTCACCTACTGACTCTGGATACAAACTATTAACAATCAAATTTTTCATTTGTGTGCAATTCTTTTTAATCAATGAAAACTATTAGCGGTTCCTTGAATTTTAAACATCCGTAACAATGCACCTTTTAGGCATCTTCCATTTTCCCCATTAAATCCTATGAGGGGAAAATATCCTTCATATACTTTCACATTTTACACTGACCAATCACTTAGCCCAGCCTCAAGATGGTATAAATGTTAGTTTCATTGAGATGCACTGAGGTGGAGGGAGTTATCTTTTGCTTTTGCTTTTAGGCAAACAATGTGAACACTAGGTTCTTGGAAAATCAATACATTTGTTCTTTGATGTTTTTTTGTTTTGTTTTGTTTTATTTTCCCTAACATCATTGTCAATTTATGTCCAAAAGTTGGTGCACAATATGTCTTTATTCCCATAGAGAAACAAGGATGAGTTCTCTGAAGGAGGCAAAGCTTAACGATAACACAATTGTCACAGGACTTTTTGAAATAATGTAATTCTAGTTTCCTCTTTTGATAAACCAATTACCTCCACTTCTATTTAGAAAAAAAAACAGAAAGGGGCAGGGGTAATGAACCAATGATCTAGAAAGAACATGGCAGAGACAAAGCTAACAGTCGAGAGAGTACACAGCTCAAAACATGACAAGAACACACCCATTGAGACCACTCAGTGACTGGTTGTCCACACAAAACATGACAACACTGAAGAACATTGGCAAAGCAGACCACAAGCTGCTTACTACATGGACAAAGATGATTAAGAATCCACAGATAAACATAATACAAAGAAAATGTGAGAACCCTGGCACCGAGCAAGCCAAAGGCCAAGGGCTAAAAGCATTTCCTCTCACACATATTCCACAGACAGAGCCATGCTTCATTTCAAACCAGATACCAAGAGATGATAATACAAAAAAAGTGAAAAAAAAATCTCTTTAAAAGTCGTAAGCTTTCAAAAACTTTTGTTTCGCAAAATCAATCTTTGTGTCTAAAATTTTTTACTTGTACCTCCACATTTTTTAACTTTTTACTCTCAAAATTTTGATCTTTGTGTCTCAAAAATTTGACTTTTTAATCTCAAAATGTCAACATTTATGTTTCTAAGTTTCAACTTGTATCTCAAAATTTTTAATTTTTAATGACACAATTTTAATCTTTGTGTCTCAATATTTTTACTTTTTCTTTTGTATCTCAAAATTTTGATTTGTATCTCAAATTTTGACTTAAATTACAGAAATCCAATCTTTGTGTCCCATTTTTTTATTGCAAAATTTTGATTATTGTGTCTCAAAATTGTGACTTTTTAATCTTAAAATTTCAACCTTTATATCTGAAAATTTCGACTTATATCTCAAAATTGTGACTTTTTAACTACACAATTTCGATCTTTGATTCTCAAAAATATCTAAAATGTTGACCTTTGTATCTCTGAATTGTGGCCTCAGTGTCTCGAAATTTCAGATTTTAAAGCCATAATTTTTTTCTGTATCAGTTTGGAGAGGTGAAATATATGCGCAGTATAAAGCAAATCTTTTTTTTAGGATTTCAGTATTTGTACAGTTTAGACAATTTACAATTATGTAGTGTATGGTTTTGTGAGGCTCATGCAACATTCGCATGTTAAATTGTCAGTGTGCCCGAAGCATCAGTCATGAAATGTTTGAAACTTCTTTGGTTTACAGAATTTATAAAGATTTTAGATTATTACCAATAAATAGTGGCTATAAAGCTTTTTGGTTTTCTAGCATCAAATGCAATTTCAGCTTGGCTAATTTCCCATATAAGATGAGCCTAGACATCTAAACATCTTTTCCTTTGAGAAAACATTGAGACAGCACTCTTGCAATCCCTCCATGCAACATTTCATCACATCATGGAAACAAGACAGCAGTTCACTTATTTAGAACTGTAGGGTACTCTTCCTTGAATTCCACCTGCTATATTTTCTGTCAAAACTCTCAGCAGATGCTGCTTGAGAGGCTATTTTTAGTGGCCACCTCATAGGCCATATTTGGCTTTTAATTGGTTCCATTCCTCTCACCACGGAGCACAAGTCACTGAGCAATTACAAGCTGTGTGGTCTGCAGGTACAAGTGATCCCCGACTGTTGTGCGAATGTTATTCTATCCACTCAAGTTTTGATACACAAGAGGATGTGTACTTTAAATACAACAGGAGTCTCCAGACAGAACTGGTACAGCTCACACAACTCACTGAAATGTGAACAAAGATGTCTCGTGTTCCTCTGGATTCACCCTTCAGGGTGTCCGTCTAGCGTCTGGATGCTGTATTAGTGTCAGCATATCTTTAGACCTCCATGTAGGTGTAATATACCTCAGAACTAATTTTGTATTTATGTTGAACATTACCAGAAGAAGGTCTTTGGAGACTGACTCAACGTAATTGATGCCTTTGCAATACCTCCCACAAAAGCCGTGTTTGATTGAGTTTTCTCTCCCTTTCGTGTTTTTCTCCTTTCACTCCTTGCTTGTATCTCACATCATTGTAAGCATTAGAGATTTGTTCTTTGCAGACAGTGCTGCAAGCTTTGGTCGTGACTCCATAAAGCTATCACCCAATGCAATCCATCCAAAGACAAATTGCTTGGGCTGACAAACACTCAGGTATAGAGCAGGTTTCCGAGCAGCTGCTGAATTTACACAGAGCTAGAGTTAGGGAAGAAGATCAAAGCCATTTCATTTTATTTGACAAGACAGGAGAAGAAAGGACTTTGAGACCTGCCTCTGCCGTGGTGGTGAGAATGAGCAACTGTCTGTCTGCTCTGAACGTGTTCAAGTAACACATATATTGAACTCTCAAATACGAGCATACCTCTGTCATACCTTTTATAGTTGATTTTGCGCAGCTTGTTTTTGAGCCCTTCTGAATTGAGTGTATTCAGAATCTACTACCCTACTATTAAAGCATTTATCCCTGCTCATTATTATCAGGTGGGAACAGTATCTACTCGTCCAACCAAATAAATTGACTCGACCCCAAACCAACCATTGCTCATCACTAATACACAAATCTATTTTATGTATAAGCGATAAGGATTCACAGAAACTTGTGGTAGGCCATATTAAATTGCTGTGTATTGTCGGCCATTGATTTGGTGGATGGTGGTTATGGTTTGTGTTGTTTTGCATTGTTTATAACTGTATATTAATTTCTCCCGGGCATTCATAACCTGGTCTACATTGTAAACCTGCTCAAACAGACCCTCCCTGCAAAACAGATTTAGGCTTAGAGAACTTACCCCCCCTAGATATCTTTAAAGCATCACCACACCCTGAAGAAACAGTGTATGGATTCACACCTCAGTATTAAGGGGGGGATGGGGGGATGGTCAGCCACGATGAATTTAGATAATATGAGGAGGCTTTGGGTCAAAATAGGCATGTACTAACCGCTGGTCATGTTTAGTTCTGAGTCTGGGAGAGTTTGAGCTCCAAAAAGCAGTGTAAAAAAGACTTGCCCAGATCATTCTCATCTTTGTTAGATACACTTGTTAACAGTGGGAGCACAATGCTGCAGATATTGTGCTCCGGAAAAAAGGCGCAATGTCAAATATAATTTCAGTCTGTTTACCACCATTGATGGAATGATTGATGCTGGCGAACTAATCAAGCTCAGTTTACCAGGCATTCGATCAATCATGGAATGCCTGGAAATGAAATCAATCATTTCTTGGTTCCGGAATTACCTAAAGTTTGTTACAGGTTTTATCTAAATCTCTGCAGAAATTAGATAGTAAAAACAGTTTTTCCTTTCAACAGATACCATCTGCTGTGTGAGTGTTTCAAGTGGAATGTAAACAATGCATGTGTGCAGTTTTAACACATTCATTAAATCACTCACTGATTGGATAGTTTCCCATGCATATTAATCGACCATGTGACGTTTCTGCGTTTTTTTAAAGGGTTATTAAGTAAGTTTGCTTAGTAACCCCTAAAAATTTTAAATGATCCAGTTTATGGTTGAAAATAAAGTAAATGTTCAGGTTAGAGTGTATTTATAAACATCAAATACTTCCAGCGATCTGCTTCTAGTTTCCTGTTTCGATTACTTGCTACTGCAAATTCTTCAGTGATAGTCCAGAATTTAAGGCTAGGATTAGGGTTTAGGGTTGGGATGAAACACCTACACATCTCATCTGATCTCCTGTCATCCTGGCTCAAGTCTTGAATCCAATGTTTTAGTTCCAGTGCCAGAAGAGGCATTCTGTTTGCATGAGATCTTCTAATATCCTTAAGGAACTCAATTTTTCATCCAAATCTGTTAATAATACTGTTTGTTATTTCCTCTCAAAACCCAGAATGCTTATCCTTCACAACATGACTTGCGTTCTATGTGTGTTTATAAGTTTCTAACACTATTACTGTATTCTAAGGTTGAGGTTGCGCATTCTTCAAGGCTTTCTCTTAAAGGGGGCTGGACCTAATGGACATGACTTTTGCTGTTTTTGTCAATTTTACTCCACTTTTTGAGCCATTTTAACATCATTGATTGATTTGTTGCTAATCTGTAATAGAAGTGCATGGTAGGAAGGAGCAAAGGGTAATTACCCATGTTTCTATGCAAGATCTGAATAAAATTTATGCGCAAAACTGCAATATCAAATAAAATATTTGCGAATAAAGCACCGTTTTCAGCCAAGAGAACCATATTTGTAATTTCCTGACAAATATCAAAAGAAAATAGAACTTGCTACGTTGAAGAAGGTCTTTTTTCGTATTATTACTTTCATACTTACTTGAAACTGAAACACAATGTGCACAGTCATGCCATCTTGCTTTTGGAGTCAGGAGACTTTTCTAGGGAACACTGCCGGTCAAGACAGTTCTGGGAGGTGATGATCCTGAACCACTTTGATGACAAACTTTGGGAATTTTAGACCAAAACAACATTTCAGATGTGCTATGAAATCGATTCGTTGGTTAGTCCATTAATGCCACTCGGTCACATTTTTTATGATTTCTTCTGTTGATGCATTTCAATCATATATTTTTTGCACATTTTTTATGCAAATATTGGCATTTCAAATCCAATAATAGCTATTTTATATTACAATTAGGTTTACCACTGTTATTATTTTAACTAAATAATAATAAAAAAAACAAAGCTAAGTTTGCTTTAACACCATTTTATGAATACAGATATACTTGACACGAGGGGTGAAAGCGGAGCTATTACAACTTTATTAGTGTTAAACATTTAATGATGGCATTTGTCATATGAATATTGTAGCAGCCTGCGAGGCAGTTTTATACAGTAGATGATAGATATGGGATTGTCAGTGGAACCATATTACTTAGGAGAATATTTTCAGAGCCAGCCACTTTTACCACATAAGGAGAGAAAAAGCGGGGGTATTTGGGTTTGATCAGTTACATTTTTGTTTCTTAAAGTATTGCCGATAGCTGTGAAGCCTCAGAGCAATGCTTAGAGTGGTGAAAGAAAGAGGAAAGCAAATTAAATCGTACAAAATGTCAAAACGGAAACAGGTGAATCATTATCATGTCTCAGCTCAGCCCCCCATTCGTATTGACCCTCTTTTTCCACATAAGGAAGTGGAACACATTTGGGAGGAGGCTGTTCAGAAGAGACCGGAAATTTAGCGACTGCTTGGCGGCTCAGACAAGACAAGATGCTCAATGTCCAGCATATGCTCAGAGATTTGGTTAATAAATAATTCAATTAACCAAGACCCATCTGTTCCTGATGCGCTGCTAGAGATGCGAAGATACAGATCCCAGCTCTCAGCGCTCAGCTGCGTCTCTGGATCTGTGACTATTTTATCTTTTCCCAATTTTTATTCTCTTTCCGTGTGCTATCTTAGTGCCGCTGCTGAAATCTCATTCAGGGGGCAGAAAGGCCACAGTAATATGTGACAGACGGAAATAAAACATTTCATGAATAATTCATTCATAACCTTTAGATGACCAAATTACATTCTTCTCTTAACACCCTTCTATGTTGCAGCCACTCTTTTTGTGTCCTGGGTTAATTTGCACATTAATGAATCAAAGCTAATGAACTCGCACAACAGGACTCATTTCTTTCTGTGTTCTCTAAGACTTTAAGCATTTCCTTTACTTAATTTATTGACGAGCCGCTGAAGTTCGCACTTAGTTAGAAAAAGCATGTGGTTTTACACATTTCTTATCTTCTAAAGACATGTGGCTGTGAAAACATACTTTAATAAGCCTAATCAATGTCATTAAAAGTCATTTTCAATGTGCACAAGTCAAATACATCCATTTTTTCACACTATCCTGCAAATTCTTGGGTAACTTTATACCTTCTACGGGTGCATCTACAATTTTTAAAGCTGAAAACACAGGACATCGAAAACTCATTACTGTTAGATTTCATCTTACATTACAATTCATCTTAATCAGGTTTTGAACTATGGAAGGAAAGCCGAAAACCACAGTTGATGCATGCTAGCTCAACTTGTTTTTTTTTTTAGTATCTACTATAAGAGGATGCAGTAGTGCAGCTACCTATACGCAGAGTACGCAAGGCACTGTGTAGGGCACCATCTCCAGAGGGGAACACTATTATCACATTTGCTCACAAGAAAAAATATAGATAAAAATAAATAATGTATATTTATAAATATTTTATATAAATGTTATATAAATATGAGGATGAATCTGTTCCACCCAAAACAGAAGCTACACTTCCAGAATACAGTACAAGCTTCAAAGCTTCTTATTCACACCAAGCTTACTGTGTTGTACTCACGCTATTTAATGACATCAGAGTGGGTTCTTCAGACCAGGTTTATTGTTTAATATTCACACATTTGAAGCTGAGTGGTTTCTTGTTCATGCTCATTTTCATGTTCCATTTTTTGTCTTTTTTATGTTTAAAAATTCTTTACATAATTGCAGTATGCATTATTGACCTTCAGAATCCAAAAATTGAAAATATTTTATCATAGTTTTTTTTTTTAGTTATTCAATCCTAAACTTGGCCAAAAAAACAAAAAAAAACAAAACATTTTTTATGTTTTGTTTAATTTGTTCAAAAATGCTATGCATCATTATAGGAAGATCCACTGGCTGTCTGAATCCAAATTTTAAGATTTAAGTTCTTCCCTTCTGAACTTGGCATTTTCTGGAAAAAAGAAACGCACTGACTGAAAATGTGTTTTTGGGGTTTGCAAACATTTTTGGGGTCGCACCAAAGTACATTTCTACTTAGGGCATCCTTTTGGCCAGCAGCGGCCCGAAAAGGATAAATGGATTCAGATAGTCCATACTTTATTCAGGTTTTCCTTTCTTCAGCATCCATTCACCCATCTAGTTGTTACATGATACCTGTAATTTCATTTTTTTTTTTTTTTTAGTGACTTTGGTTGCACAGATCATATAATAAAACTCCTAAAACCAAAATTGGGGGAAAAAGGACTTAGTTACAATAGGTTGATACATTTGATAATGACTTTCAGTCATGTTTACAGCGCACTTTGACAGCACAGCTTAAATGCTGGAAAAAAAATCATTTAACAAGCACAAACTTTGCCAAGGTCAGTGTCAACTTTTCCCACTATTGCTTTTAATTGCAGGAACAGCAGTTACAAACGCCCCACTTTTTTCAAGTGAGAAAGCACAAGACCACTGAGACGCCCAAATATTTACATTTCACCTCACTCAAGACCTACCATTTCTAAAGTAAAACCTTTAGTCTGATTGGCTGAGACAATACTTGCCACCTCTCAGCAGTATGAAATGATCTCTTTGTTTGGTGGCAATAAAAACAATGTCAAAGCTAAATATGAAACTTCAAGAGGAAAGCCACCACTCTGTTGATTGATTCTTTAGTTCTAAATAATATAATTTAGTTTGTTGAGCAATTTAAAGGCAAGAATGCATAAGTGCCAGGAATTAATGTTCAGACTGGTCATTCTCACAGTTAAACATTGCTAGACCAATGTTTTATGTCTTTCATCACAATCTTCTTCTTTAATATTGTTTGGTAAAAATAAAATTGTCTATTACCTTCAACAAGGCCCTAAAACCACTAGCAAAGCGTTCATTCGTGTCAATATTGACACCCATAAACAGCACATTGGTTCATGACGTCTGTGAACTTTATCTCAATATTCTCCACAAAGTTGTTTACACGTTGTATGCACCGCATCATGGGATTGAGGTCTTTCTAAAAGTTCTTGGTGTAAATCTTGGACGCTGTTTTAAAATAGTATAAATTCACCATTACGAAGTGCACCATTACGAATGCAGCGAAGGTGGTGAAAAAATAAAGGAAGACATTAAAGCTGAAACTGTGGCGTCAAATTTGAGCAGCCATTAGTTGCGAACCAAAGAGAACTTGAGAGACATTTACATTTATAAACAGGTCAAAAGTCTCTCTTAAAAGTCTCCCTCTTTGTCTTCCTACACTCCCTGTTTCTGCAGCATTGCCACAAGAGAAAATGACATAAAAGCATTTACCATTTCCAGCCAAGATGGAAAGAATGCACTGCGAAAAAAGAAAAAGTAGGTCTTTAGCTCAAGGTAGTTTACTTTCCAATCCACCTTCTGGTAAAGTAACAGATTGTGCATCATTTTAATTAGTTTTGAATTAGTTTGGCCCACAACAACAATCTGATGCTTGTAACAAACAACATAATACACATAATAAGAATTGTTGGAGGCTATTTGGTAGTACAGGTGTATGCTCATGGTAATCAAGCAATCAGCAACGTCTCTCAGAAAGCCTCATAACATCTAATGGATTCATTATGACTGACATTTAATTAATGCGTGAAAGCCTAATTACATTTTTATTGTTTAAGACTCGATCCGTGCACACTCTTGGCAGAGTCATTGAGATGAAAGTCAGGGACGCTTTAATCAGGAACCGCTTTAATCGGATGTCTGAGCTTTCAGAGCTCATGCGATTGCAGACGAGCTGACTGAAGGTAAAAGAACAGTTAACGTTTTTTTAAAACGCTGTCAGAAAGGTGGAAAGTTAAACGCGTCATGACGATACGGAGCGTGTCCTTGGATTCCACACATCATTAGAGGCATTCTGCAGCCAACATTAATGGCAACCAGTAACATCTGCATTTTAACATTCACACTTCTGCTTCTGTGATTCCCTTCTCTTGCCCCATCGACCTGGCACACTGATTGTCTCGAGATGAAGAGCCGTATGCACAGCAAGACTTGAAAATAACAAAGTCGGTGTGATTTGAAAGTCTAATTCGGCGCCATGTACTCGATGGACACACCAGTGAGTGAATGGAACTGACTACTCCAATTTGAAACCACACTTTTCATTTCTACAAAAGCTGGGGAAAAGATATTCCCAAATCCTTTCTTGCCTTTTAGCTTTTTTCTGCGCCACAAATATTTCTTACTTCTTTGTGGTGTTTTTGAGTGACAGCCTTTTCATTCCAGTCTCCACTGCAGCAGTGGAAAAGAGCTATTGAACCTCTTTTCACCCAGAATCCTCTTTCTATGCAAGTCACATTAGAAAACCAGCTACAATAAGAAGAGATGAATCAGAGAATGTGTAAAATGCACAACACTGGAGGTAACAGAAACCAGCTGGGTCACTATGGCCACAAAATTGCTATTTCAGTCTCAGCACTCGACAAAGTGATTGCTAACATCCATTTCCCCCAAAAGCAAACACAATAAATGGAACTGCTGGACGGAGAGATGGACTGTGGATGGATTGATGGACAGATGGATGAATGGATGATGTGGCCAGACGGTTCTGTATCAACCGCAGAGAAAGGCTGTGGAAATTGTTGTTGACCATCCTGTAAATAGTTGTTTTCCAGCTTGACGAAAGTGTGGGAAGGAAACACAGCTCTATCAGAGCAGATAAGCTGGTTGACAGGGGCACAAGGGCTTGTGTGAGGGGCTATCTCCAAGCTATTGAAAGACAACTTAATACTGACATCTGGGAGAGTGGCTAGTGTCATGTGCACACGGGGTCCACTGATAAGCTTTGGGTGGTAGCAGACTTTTAGTGTCCCAGAATAATTAAGATGAAGAGATTTTTGAGTCTTTGGGGAATGTAATGAGCAGGGAGTTCTGGTTCAATGTGCTTTCTAATGTCTGACAATTTGGTTTCACTTGTTTGAATTGACTCTAGCTACCAACATTTGATAAAACAGAGTGGAAAAAGTCATTAAGATAGAGAAATTTGAGATAATAACTCATATTGCTTCATTTTACAACCAATTAATGGGTAAAATGTGCACAAACCCAACCTTATTTTTTTGAAATAAGGAATAAAATATTTTTCGCTAATTTTAGAAATGTGTACATGGACAATTAGAAGAAGATGTTGAAAAAAAACAACCAAACACAATCTTGTTGAGGTTTTAACCAATTCTGTAATCAAAACTCATTAATTCAATAATTTTTCATTTCTATTTATTTCATTGTGGTATTTGGGTTTGTGTTCACTTGCACATTTCACCTTAAGCCTTAATTTCACCTTAAGCCTTGAAGTTTTGCTCTTCAAGCTTCATATCCTGGTAAACTGGTTCCAAATATCAAAGGAAAAATGTACGTTTCTGTGTTAGGAGAAAGCGTTTTTTATTTAAAATAACTTAACTTGTGTCTCAGAACATGTAGACAAAACAATATGCACAGTCATGTCATTTTTCTTTTGGAGGTAGCACTGCACAAAAGATTTGGCAGTGTAACTTGAGGCGATTTGAGGAGGTGCAGAATTTGGGGATTCTAGAAATTGTTTTCTTATCTGAGAAAAAGTTTATCTTACTCAGTTGTGCTCATTTTCAAAATTGATGGCCATCTTGTAGATTCCACCCAGGGTTTTTATGCAATTTATTTCAAAATGCCCATAAAAATAGGTGGAAGGAAACGCAGGAGACACAAAGTTTTTCAATTCAGTGTATAATAGGCTAATCAATTCTTGCTTTCTGACTTTTTTCCTATGAGACAACATTAGAAGGCTTCTATGACATTGAGTATTTTAAATTGAAGGATTTCAAACTCCAATGCACAATAGTCATTTTAAAGACCTCGAAACAGTGCCATCTAGTGGTGAAAAGAAGGGATGACCCTTGGAACTACAAGACCTGTGAGATGTTTTTTGTCACAAAAAGAACAATGGTACAAAAAGTTCTCGGCAAAATATTTGTTTAGGAGAGGTTTGCCTGTTATTTTATAAAGTTTTTTGTGTCTCAACACTTGACTCAACACAACAACTGTTTGTTATCAACTTTTGAGATTTTTGTTGAAAAAAAAGACAAATTTTACTACTCAAAATTATATTTTTGTACAATTTCAGGTATTCGTGGAATTATTGATTAATTTAATGAAAAAAATATTTGTTGAAAAAAAGAAGCTGGGGTTGTACTAAAAAAGTGATATCAAGCATTGCCACAAAAAAATTAAAGATCATTTATTAGAGCAAAAGTAAAAAGCTTAAAAATGCCACACAGTTAAAGCAACACAGTTTCACTTGCGGGTTCCCTAGTAGCAATCAGCTAATAAAAAAGTTGAATGCATGAGAATATATTTAGTGAATGGAGATTTACACCAGTGAATGCTCCAGTACAGCTGAAACACATGCAGCCTATAAAAGTGCAGCCTTTGAATACACAGATAGAAAGCACAAACACACAGCACCCACATACAACTGATTTTTGCTGCCTGCAAAATGATTTGATTGGATAAATCCATCCACCCACTGTAACAGAGTAAAAAGAATAAGTATAGACATGCAGAAGCACATGAACAGATAAACACACTCTCTCATCCCTCTCAGGTAAAACTGTCTTCCCTCCAGCTTGTTTCTTTCCTTTCGTTTCAGGAAGTCTCTGCAGTGAGGCAAGTGTGTGGGAGTGCTTTCAACAAGCTCTCCACACTTTCCCCGTGAAACGAGAGCAACCTTCTTCACGCTCCTCGCTCTGTTCACCCTCGCGCACTTCAAGTGGAGCTCGTTGTCTCCGTCACACCTACGTTCCCCTTCATCAAACCTGGAGCGGGAGATCTAAACTCGACATTCAGCCCTGTGCGCCATGTCTCAAGTGACAGGATGCTGAGAGAGTGAACCCGGTGTAACCTCAGGCCCAGAAGCACTCAAAGCCCTGGCAGAAGAGCTGATTCACTGCAGGCAGTGGCTGAGCAGAATGAGAAGCACAGAAACCGCCAGCTCACCATGACAGAGTCAGGTGAATGCAATTATTACACTTTTACATCAATGATAGAAGGATCATAGACTTTTCCAACAGTTACAACATCAATCTACATGACGTTTCACTCTAAAGGGACATGTTTTCCTAATTGTGTTAAACTTTGCTATAGTATAGGTTCATGACTAATGGTAATTATCTCTAATTTGGCATTTCCACATAATAAACAGTATGAGTGATGTAGAACAGGCCAAAATCATAATTGTAATAACAAACGATCTTTAAATCATGTTCTTATACAACGGTGTGCAAAAGTATGTACTTTTTCATGATTTACTTTTATAAATCATTGGTTGTCTAGATAAGAAATTCCAGTTAATATATCACATAGGAGACAAACACAGTAGCTGTGTCCCAATCTATGTTTTAAAATCCTTCGGAGGGAGCTTCCTACCCAGCCTCCAAGGCTGGGGCTTAGGAGGATCTTCCGAAGGCTCCATAAACCCTTGACAAATGGGACGGTCTAGCCTCTTATTCTTCTTCTGTTGTTTTTTGGCAGTTTGCTAATGGTGCATTAGCACCACCAGCTGGATCAGTAGTTTGGATCTTGTATTATTGATATTTTCGTGATTCTGAAAATATTGTATAGTATGTTTAAGTATATTATATATTTTGCATTATGTTTTAAATATAGTTTCTGGTGTTTTATGGTTTATTTTTAATTGTTCCATTTCTTTATTGTTTTTTTTTTGTCATTTTATTTTTAATGCATTGCACTATAGTTTTATTTTAGCTGCATTGGTCACATATCCCTGTGGGATTATTTGCTATTTTATGTTGTGTGTATTTTAAACCAGGATGACGGTCTTCATTTTGTTTTCTCAAGTATTATAAACTCCTCCATCTGCTTCATATAATTGTCTGCCTATCACTACCAGCATTTAAAGAATCCCTTAAATACTGCCCTTAAAAAAACCTGTTACTTACATTTAAATACAAATTCAAGTGTTTTTTGTGTTGATTCTGTTGAAAAAAATGCAATGCATTTTGGGATATTTCAGGGGAAAGTAGGACGTATTTAAAAGGTGCATTTGAAGGACCCTTCAAGTTTTGGCGAAATGAGACGGCCTTGTCACACTGTTGTGACGTAAGTCTTGAAATACGCACTCGGAAGGATGCACACTTCTCGATCGGGACACAGCTAGTGATATTTGAGAAGTGAAATAAAGTTAATATGATTTATGGAAGAATTGATCAAACAAAACTAGCTGTGGGCTAGTTAGTAGGCACCCATGTCATTTTGATTTCAATACCTTTAGCATAAATTATTAGAATTCAAAATGGGATCTTTTGCAGAACTAACTGCCTTTCTGTAACTTCCAATTAGAATGAAATATTCCGGTATTTTAGACCACTTCGGGCCTTAACTAGAACTAGCTTCTGGTCTTCCAGTTCTACACGATAGTCCTCATAGTTGAAACTCTTGAGTTCTTACCCCTAAATCAAGTTCAACTGTATGAATCCCTTTGATAAAATAAAGGAATGGAAATCATAAAGCAATGGGAATGGCTCGACACCTGACCTTTCTTTGCAGAAAACAAAGACAGGAATTCCAGTTGCTGCAATCTAATTTATTTTACTCGTTCACAATTCATTAAAGAAGACTGACTATAAATGATTGTACCTTTTGAAAATAAAAATGGAGAGTACATGCAATATCAGCAATGCAATCTGTAAATTGCCTTGATTGTACTGATTTATATTGGGCCTGTAGAGATGACAGATTATTTGTAATTATTTTCCTATTAAGCCTCTGCTCTGCCACTGCTTGAGAAATAATCTGTCAACAGTCGCAGTACATGTCAATACAGCTGTAAGGTAAGTGAGTACAGACAAATATCAATCAATCTGATGGAGAGGATTCTGGGCTTATATAGCACTATTTCTTCTAAAAATAGAGATTATGATTCGATAAATCTTGTTTGACAAGTATTATTAAATTTGATGGATCTTTGTTAAAAACAAAGGGAGGTAAATAAGTATTTGATCAACCAAATTGTTCTTGGAAATCATAGAAGAGTCTAGAATTTTTTTGTATAGGTGCATTAACACGGAATTTAAAAATAAAAATCTGGAAATCACAATGTATGATTTTTTTGTAACTATTTGTAAATTACTGGTTCCAATAATTATTTGATCACTTGCTTCTGACCCCAAAATACCTGTTATTTTGCCTTTAAGTGACATCGTAAGATTAGTTTCGGGAGCGTACAAGAAAAGATAATTAGGCAAGGGGATTCCCATAATTACTTAATGATCTGTTCTATAAAAGCCCCAGGATCTATGCATCCCCCAGGCTCTCTTTTAGCAACCCTCCTCCACCCCTTCGCCCCTCTACATTCAATCCTACCGCACCCCTGCACTCGGAGCCCTTCCTCGGACAGCTCACCTGGTACGCTTTATCTCCACCAAGTCTGCTTGCGTTACCAATGCCAATTTCTTTGAATGTACTCTCGTGAAATAATCTAATCATGTTTTTAATTTAGTGTCGCCTGTTTCAAATTTAATAACAATATCTTTAAAAAATGGGGGTTATATACATGTTTACACATCGGCGCATACAAAAAAGCCACTTGAAACTGCACAAGACTCAGTTAAACACATCCTGGGAGCGGTATCTCAATTTTGTTGTTTATATATAAAGAGTACAAAAGGTTTACAAACACTTTTTGTGGATTATGTAAAATAACCCAACTAGATAATGTCAGAGTGAATGAGAACTAAACCATTCTTTATACCAAAAACAGTATAACCAAACCCCAAAATCTGCCTGTGCTCTCCAACCTACATCCCCTTTACCTCACAAGGTCACATCCGAGAAGGACAGTACCCGCCACTCATGCTCCTGAATATGGTTTAACTAAAAAGGAAATTAGTGTAATCCTTCTACCTTTCAATAATTCTACCTTTTATGGGAAATCCTTTCATACTATTGTAACATTTTTTAGCTTTTTTTCACATCTAATTTTATCACAAAAATCCTACACTGTGAGAAAATGTAACTGCAAAATACGGTTTAAATGCTACAGACAAGGCAGTTCACAAAATGTAAAAACTATAGAAATTACAGTGACCATAGAAAACATAATTAGCTTTACAGACTGCACAGAAAACAGTCTGTAAATCACGTGCAAATTATTGTACAAATGCAAAAGAAAAAGAAGGTATTTCACAAAAAATGTAATAAACATAGACTTCACAGTGAAAATTCTGTGGCTCTATTGCCGACCTCCAGTCACCGTGACATTAGACAGTTATAAACTGTAAAAACATGATAACAATATATACATTTACGGTTCAGTCCCATAAAACCAATAATGGTGCTACCGTATATTAGATGGTAAAGTTTTGCCAAACAAAGCTGCTGGCATTTTAACACAAAAATTTATTTTTTTTATTTTTTATTAATCATTTTTTACAACATAAACCTTTAAATTAGACGAGTAGTAAAAAAAGATGGCCATGAATTGTAAATATTACAGCCACATAAATATTTTAATGCTAGAATTTGATGGGTATAAAGTTGAAAATAAACTCAAATATGTTAATTAGATGGTCATTAACCATAAAAAATGACAAGTTCTATTTATTTACAGTAGAATCCTTTAAAATCAGTCTTTTCATACCGTTTTTTTTTTTATTTACAATACAATCCTTTTAAATAATAACGGCGCTGCCATTAAAATAATGGTAAAGTTCTGCGAACCACAATTTATGTCAATTTACAGTCTATGTTTTACAGTTTACAACAAGACAAAGCACTCAGTCTGAATAAAATGGTCTTTTGCCATACCCAAGTTTAGAAAATAAATCACTGTTAAACCAATAAAGGAGAAGATAACACCTGCAGCAAAACATGCTACACAGCAAGTTATGCACGTGACAGGTTTCATGTGATCGGTAATAAAAGCAAGTCAAGCCCGTCCCACTGCCTGCTATCACTCCATTCCGTGTTGAACTACTAATAGCTGGCTGATTATTAAAGAATGCCTGTGTGTTTGAACAGCAATGGTTGTCTACACACTGAAATGACAGCTGAAGCGTTTTGACACACTGAGCTATTCCCTGAACTCTCATCATATTTTTATGACTAGAGATTGTTGTAAATGAAATAGAGCCTCATCTCATACTCTCCAAATACTCTTTCTCTGTCTTTATTAGCAGTGGGAGGTCTGTCCAGCACAGCTGTCTCACAAATGTGCCTTTGTTTACGTGTTCATCTGTGTGTTTAATGAGAGGGATGTGCAGTATGTTCTGTATGGAGCAAGACTATATCATATTGTATCCTGCTATGAAAATAATTGCAAAATAAAAAAAATATAATACTTTCTTTACAGGTTAAAACTACTACACTATGAAGTATAATACTTTACAGTATCATCTCATTTCTTGCAATTGATCTCATCTTCAGAATTCTTTTTCTGATCATATGGAGTTCTCAACACTCACCGGCCACTTTCTTAGCTACACATGTCCAACTGCTCGTTATTTTCAGACAGACAAAGGTTGTAGATTTGGCAGATCATCTGGTGGCCACAGAACAGCACAGTTCAGCTGCTGCAGATTCATAGATTCGAGCTCCACTGAGGACACTTTGTTCGCTACAACTCTATTTTATCAAAATATGTTTTCCTCCATGTATGCGCATCAAACTGATACAAGATTGATTAGGGACCGTCTACAAAGTGCCAAACCCAAAATATGTTTTAACCAGAAATTGGTAAATACTTCACTCTAAAATTCTACATTATGACCAAAACCAAGCCATCAGAGATTTGTGATTATTAAAAAAACCCTGTTTAGATTTTGATCATTTAGGGGTGTATTACCACAGACAATATTAAGCCCAATTTCTGTTTAAAAACCTAAAAATGTTGTACTCTTATTTTTCTTTTTTGAGCCAAAATGCCTCAAAAAAAATATTTAAAACCTGAAGATTCACGTGAAGCACCGGAATTCTTGTTATCCTTAGTATGAGCCAAAATATGGTAATTTACCAGAAAATATACCCCCCAAAAAAGCTCCAAGACTGCCTTGTTTTTTAACCCTTAAAAAACAAATTAAAGCCTTAAACCCTGAAGCTTCAATCTAATGATGCAAAGACCTCCAGCTTCAGGAGGACTTAGGTGTAAATAAGGACTTAGGTGTGAAAAGCCCACATTTTTTTTGAGACATGGTTTGAGGTCCTATTTATCAAAACATCAAATGTCTTCCCTTAAATAAAACTAGCAGAAACACATAAGTACACAGAATTTCATGAGAAAAGTGAAGCATTGGGTGTTATCACACATCGCATGAATGTTCATTCAAGCATTCGCAGCCGTTTGACTTAAAATGTTTCAAAACTACACATTTCCAACGTTCCACTTTTTTTTTACACATTTGAAAGCAGGTGGCGAAAAGAACCATCCATAAATATTCATGACCTCTCAAATTATGCTAGAAATATGTTTTTGGAAGGTTTTGTGTTTGATTAAATCAATAAAAAAAATAATAAATTTTTGATGAATTAACTTTTAATGACCCAAACCGAAACTAATGCTAATGCTGGGGTTGCAAGAGCCGTGTGGTGGCTTGGGGGACAGCCTGGACCTGTTTGCCCTTGGACTGGATGACATCTGCCTGCTGACTGCAACTGTCTGTCATTGCTGACTGAGTCCTTCTAAAATATATAGAAAATGAAACAGAGCAGGTGGGAGAAATGCAAGTTCCTCCCCGGCTGCGAAAGATAGTTGAGCCATTACAACAAAAGGGTGAATTTGATTGTTGTAACTTTTCAAAATGCCTCTTTACTTGATTTCAAACAGATTCCAATAGCATAAGTAATACAGAAGGGTATTGGTCCATCTTGAGTAACTTATTTTAATGTTTTATTAGATTTAAAATCAAAAGATAGGTGCAGTTGTTTCTTGGTAATAACCCTCTTCTATTCTTAGAAGAACTAGGAAATACCAGGAAGAACCAGGAAATTCTGAAAATGTACCAAATATATGCATTTGTACAGTAAACTGATTCATTCATTCATTTTCCAACACACTTATTCCCTTTTGGGGTCACGGTGCTCTGCCGGTGCCTATCTCCAGCTCACGTTAACCGAAGTAAATGAATGAAATCCCTGACATAATTTAAGTAACATGATATTATTTATCAAATAACGCTCCAATATATCATCACAAAATCATCAAATACGTAAAAAAGAAATTGAGAGAACTTACCTTTGCTCTTCCCATGGCCTTCTAAATATCCAAGTGATGCAGCTTCGTGCTAAAAAACTGGCTCATAAAAATACAGGACAGGGATGGGTGAGGGTAACAGGAATGAGTAAAATGATTATAAGAAAGTATGGATATCTGTGTGAGTAAATGTATTTGAAACAAAACAAATATTATATATGGATTTATAAAAAAAAAAAACTTAATCATATTTCATGGTGAAAGGTAGCATCAGAAACTGGGACAAACCTTAAATCTTAAATTTGGATAGTATGTAGTACACTTTGATTTGTGATAAAATGTATTTATGCAGCCGTTTTAATGCTTATTGATCCATATAAAGTCCCAGGGAAAGAAATGGCACCCTTTCGGTGGAATGTCTCATTTCTTATTTCAATATGTGTACGTACACAGGTTAAACTTCATCTGTGCATGTGTGTAATTCCTCTCAAGCAGTGGTATAACATATTCACCGACTCCAGATAAACAACTAATGAAATCCCTCTCTGGCTCCTAATCTAAATAGCAGAGAGCACCTTGGGCACTTGAGCAGACTCCTTGGCATGAAACCAACCTGCTGCTCAGAGCTTCCTCATTACCCTTCTCATCTTCCCTCTGCCTTGGCCTACACATCAAACAAGTCCTAGCACCAGCACAAGCGATGCACAGATCGTCGACATGTTCTCTGAAACCAGTGTTTTACGAGAGCTGGGCTACACGTGGTGACAAATGTAAAATAAGCAGCTGAAAGACTAATGGCTCAGGTTTCTAGGCCGTAAAAGAGCTGTAATTTTTTCCTGAGTGACAAGTAACATGGCTCTAAATCATGAGCTCTCTTTCTCTCTCCCTCAGGTTGTCTGGTTTCCCCACCTCTGCGGTTTCCAGTTGAGGCCGAAGCATGTCCCTCTCTCTCAGCACTGGAATTACTATTGGCAAATCGAGCCAAGCAGGATTAATTGTAATTCAAGGTCTATTACCACAGCGCTTGCTTGCTTTTGCAGGATTGCCGGCTGGGCACAGAAAGAATGACTGTTCTGAGAACTGGCCCGATCCGAGATTGTTGATTAGCCTTTTTGATGGAATTGGTAAAGCACTGGAGCTTGACTCACAGTGGCCCTTCTCAAAAAGAAAAAAACCTGAAGACGAAAATAAGATCGAAGTAAATCTGTGTGTGGAAGGCACAGGTGGAATCAAATGTGGAGATGTGCTGCCCCCAAGAGGAAGGATGGAAACCAAGAGATGGAAGAGACGGAGATGCAGAGAGGGAAAGAGAGAGAGTAAATATCAGTGTTGTTATTAGGTTTTGCATGCCGGCACTGATTTCCAGCTGTCTCGCAGCCGGGGCTCGCTCTGCTCTCGTAAATGTCACATCTCGTACATGGCAATGCGATTCAAACACAGCCTATATTTACCTCCGGAAATGGCAGTGTACACCAGCACAGATCACCATGGCAAAGGCTCCAGAATCTGATGAGGCAGGATTGGAATGTTAAGCCAATAGTTCTAAAAAAGGAGCGCACCATTCCACATCCCTAGCTGTCAAATACCGAAGTTCAATATGCAGATCACAAAGGACAGGAAGAGAATGTACAGAGGAATCCAGGCTGAAAAGTAGTAGTGCGGTAGAATATTAGAGAGAAGAGGAAAACAAGGTCATTCATGGAACGGTTTAGTGAAGAAACACATCTGTCACATCTAGTATTTGACCTTTGCTTTTAAAAAACATTCAAGTAAAAACACACATTTGGTTACATCTACATTATAGAGTGGAAGCCACTCTTCATTTATAGAAGTCCAGGCTTTCTTAGCCTTTTGTGGTAATGCTTGGTGTTACAATTCCTCCATAATTCCTCAATATCAAGGAATTCCTTTTCCCCACAAGATAGCACTGAATGCAAGGATCTGTAAAATGAAACTGAAAGACTATTGGGCATTCTCTCACATTTTAATTTGAATTACTTTGCAAATTCTGCGTCATAACTCTTGTAATGTTAATATCAAAGCTAATTACATATTTGTAACCTACACATTTTATTTGGTAATACAATGAGTGAGTTGCATCATTTATACTTAATTTAAAACACCCTCTGTGATTGGTTAAATGCGGGCAGACTTCTAAGACACAAGGCAGCCCACAATTCTGTATGATACACATTTTTTTGGTCTGAGGTTTGAGATCTTTGGTGTAAATTTGAGGTAATACCCACCTTGCAGTAAAGCGTGGCGTCATTCTGTGGGGATATACTGTATCTCAGCAACAGGTTAGTCTAGGTTTCATCTTGGATGAACAACTGTTCCAGTGCACTTTTGATTTCATACTTGGGCAATGGAACTTGGGGCAAAAGTTTAGCACACAGCAAATATATGAAAGCAGTAGCTTCAGGACAATTTGGTGAAAGTCTTTCACTGATATAAGCCCTATTTGGACGGGACTAGTTTCACAGGGAGTCATTAGAGAAATGCAGTTTTTCCGGCATTCTGTAAAAATTCCAGAGTTAAAAGGCCTACTTTATTTCAACAAATTCGGCGCCCTAACATAATCCCGTCTGAGTTTGTGGAAAATGTTCATGTGTACATTTAAGTGTTTTAACACTAACGAATCTAATACCATCTTCATAATAATGGATTATCAACATATTCCAATAACAGGGTAAAGAAGGTAAATGAATGAATTGTATGGTTGTTATAATGCTGAAACATTATATGTATACGAGAATTAATTGCAGAACTGTGAAACACTGAATATCTACACCAATCAAATTTGTGTGATTAATGAGTTGTTGTCTTTATTTGTATATTATATTATAACAAAGAAGATAAAGAACCTCATCAAAAACTACTCCTAGAGACCTCGGGCTGCCATTGATGTTAAAGGGAACAAATCAAAATATTAAGAGCTTTTGATCAGGGTCATTAAGAAATTTAGAGTAAACACGTTGTTTGACAATAAATGGCTTCACCCAACCACTCACTATGAGTGGAAAATCGAGTTTGTCATTCATATTTTCTGGAAAAATGTTCAGAAAATAAAATTTCAATCTGAACTTATGAGCATTATATATTGCTGTATAGAACCACAATTTCTGCTAGCTTGGAGTTTTTTAGCCTTGGTCGACCAAAACCAAAACACATCCATGTTTCAGAGTTACATGTAATTATTTAACTATTATAATATTCTATACCAGGAGTGTCAAACTCAGTTCCTGGAGGGCCATAGCCCTGCACAGTTTAGCTACAACTTCAACTAAACACACCTGATGCAACTTGTTACATCTCTTAATCTGTTGGTAAGCTTCAGGTCTGAGTCTCTCTGTGCAGGGTTGGAAGTAAACTCTTTACAAATAAAACTGTGCTGTTTTAATAATAATAATATATCAACTGCAATCAATTTGAGCTATTGACACAGCAGTTGGGTTACTGCATGAAAGTCACACACTGGCTTAAATGATAAGACCGTTATAAATAAAATAGTGGCAGTCAATGGAAAGACAAATTTCAGACCTTATAAAGAAATAAAAAAAAAAAACCAGATCATCTTCAACTTTCATTTCCTCTGCACCTTTTGAAAAGTGGTCATTTTGCTGGCTGACTAATACGGGTGCAGATCTTAGGTGAAACACACTTAATCATCTAGCTTTCCACAGAATGACAAGAACACACATCCATGCATGTGTTTGGTCCAGTACACAGTTCAACACAGAGGCTGTGCATACAACCTTGAAACCTTACGTCTCTCCTGAGAGGTTGGGCATAACTCTCGTTACACATGGATGCACCTTCTCTGATTATTTATTTATCTCTCACTGCATTTATTCCCAGAGCAGCACTCCACTATCTGCTCCACTTTCTTTGTTAAAGTTCAGGCATTCTCCTGCCCTTCATCTTCTCATCAAGGCTCTGTGGTGGAAGCAGAGGGCCCTGTGGTTGAGAAAGCTCAGCAAAGAGCCCATTCTGTAAACAAGGCAGACCCTGATCAGAGAGAAGACTCAGAGAAGAGAGCCTGCTGGGTAAGCTGAGCCACAAACTGAGGGCCCATCTCTCTGGGAGAACTTGAGCACAGCATGAAACCAGTCTTTCATAGGCAGTTTGATGAGCGCTGATGGGACACTTTGACAAGGAGGGTCCCACACAGTTTCATCTGAGGATGATGCTGTGTTTTGAGATATCTACTGTATCAGCAGCACATACAGTAAAACTAAAGATAGGATTTTCTGAAAGTTATTGCGCATGATGTACATTGTTTATGCTAAAATTCAGGTGTGACCTCCTGTGATTTATATACATATATGTGGTTAGTAACAAATGTGGTTGATGAAATGTGTTAAGTAATTCATTTAACCGTTAGAAGTCTCTGCACGCACTGTTCCATTTGCCAATCACAGTGTCTGTTTTGAATTAAGAAGGAATGACGTCAACCCACCAGCTGTTTGATTTAGATTT
Organism: Danionella cerebrum; assembly: GCA_007224835.1. Lineage (NCBI taxonomy): Eukaryota > Metazoa > Chordata > Actinopteri > Cypriniformes > Danionidae > Danionella > Danionella cerebrum. The sequence continues at coordinate 289,037 of SRMA01027104.1, read as the reverse complement.
TTAAAAAATGTCATTAGTTTTAATATTTAAGGCTTTAGATTTGTAATTCAAATTAAAATGAGAAAAAAAAATCGTCTTTAGTTTCCCAGACCCCAAATCAGTGCCATCCAGTGGTGAAAAGGGGGATAACCCTTGTGAGTACAATACCTGTGATATGGCTAGTATTTTTTCAACTTTTGTGGTCTTTTAAGTACTCAAACACTATAAAATGGCTTTAATTTTAACACTTTAATAACCTCAAATACAATATACTGTTAAAATATATACAAATATAAGTTAAAAAGCCATTGAAGAGCCTAGATGCAAGAGTCTTATTGCGCATGATGTACGTTGTTTATGCTAAAATTCAGGTGTGACCCCCTGTGATTTATATACATATATATGTGGTTAGTTACAAATGTGGTTGATGAAATGTTTTAAGTAATTCATTTAACCGTTAGAAGTCTCTGCACGCACTGTTCCATTTGCCAATCACAGCGTCTGTTTTGAATTAAGAAGGAATGACGTCAACCCACCAGCTGTTTGATTTAGATTTTTAAAAAATGTCATTAGTTTTAATATTTAAGGCTTTAGATTTGTAATTCAAATTAAAATGAGAAAAAAAAATCGTCTTTAGTTTCCCAGACCCCAAATCAGTGCCATCCAGTGGTGAAAAGGGGGATAACCCTTGTGAGTACAATACCTGTGATATGGCTAGTATTTTTTCAACTTTTGTGGTCTTTTAAGTACTCAAACACTATAAAATGGCTTTAATTTTAACATTTTAATAACCTCAAATACAATATACTGTTAAAATATATACAAATATAAGTTAAAAGCCATTGAAGAGCCTAGATGCAACCCTGTTTGAGTTATACTAAGCTGATAAGATGGAACAGATTTTAACATCAGCAAGAAAAAACTTAAAGTTCCTTTGAATTTCAAAAATATTGTAAACAGTGAAACACAGCAGGTTATTGTGCTCATCTGCTGCTGTCTCTGAAATGTAAAAACTGTAGTTTTTGCACATTTTAAGATTTGTTTGGATTGAGAAAACTGTGATTGTGGTTGGACCGTAAAAAGGCAATATGTCCAATTTCAGAAATGAAGTGTGTCATGAGGCAGCACGGTGGCGCAGTGGGTAGCACTGTGGCCTTCCAGTTAGAAGGTTGTCAGTTCGAGGGTCGCCAGTGACCTTCCTGGAAGGAGTTTGCATGCTCTCACCGTGCTTGCGTGCGGTTAAACATGCGGTTAGGTTAATTGAATAATCTAAATTATCTTAAAGAGTGAATTTTGCCCTGTGGACTGGCGACCTGGGTGTACCCCTACCTCTCGCCCAATGTGCACCGGCAGACCCCCATGACCCCAAAAGGGAAAATGAATGAATGAAAAGTGTGTCATGAGGCTCAGTGCAAGTAGTCCAATTAGCAAACTAGCATAGCAACACAGATACCTCAGGGAATCAAGCGGTAAAAGCTATCGTGTTGCTACAGTATACATTTCCCTCGTTCAATATTTCCATGCTTCTCATCATGCTTTAGAAAGAACAGTGTTTTTTTACAATGACTGAAGCTCTCATTCTAAATCATTGAGTCTTTTTAGGAAAAGACACATCCTTGATTAGGTACCATGATCAAATGTTTTGGTAGATAAGGAAATCGTAACGACTGCCGAAAAGAAAGTTCTCTTTTCAAAAATAATCTTTTCATTGATCTTTCTTTCAAAAAGCAGATAAAGTATTTCATCCCTTTGCATCATCCAAGTGAAGTCACCATCTTATCCCCCTCTACCCTCACGAGTAATTTTATTTTAAATTATTCGCACTTTGAATTGAAATTGATCTAAGAATGAACAGTAATTAGAAACCATGAAAAAAGGAAAGGGCTTGTGTAAGCTGTATTATTGAAAACTGAGCAAATTTTTTGACAAATTAGAGAGGTGACTGAGATTTCGACTGCATTGAGAAGGAAGCGTGTGTTTGTTTTTCTCCCGCAGACCCCTGTGTGTGATGTTTGGGGAACAGATTCTGTTATCACAAACCCTGAAGGAACAGACTTCTAAGCAATCAACATGAGGCTTGATGTAAAGAAACACTGAAATTTTCATCTAAAACTATAAAAAACTACTGTTACAGAAGCATTTTAACAAGGTACATTTAATCCAAACAGTAACATGTGTGATTAGCTAATCAAAAGCAGATTATTCATTTGGAAATCTGTACCATTTTCCCCTAAAATTGTCTATATTTTTATTTTACATGTTTATATCACAAAAGATAGGAATATCATGTACATATGGAGTTTTTCTGTATCAAAATATTTTTGTAAAAGTTAAAACCCATACGTTATTTAGATTTAAATGCTTAAAGTTTGTTACTATGCGCTAAATTTGTTTGGCTTCTGTTTGTATCAATTCTGAATAAATGTGTGGCATGAAGGACTGCGCAACTACTCAGGCTGCTCTTCCTCTTCACAATATCGCTCAGATTCTCTATGTAGTTCAATCATAATGGGTTTGTACCTCTTCATTCGACCTCCAGACATTGGAATGCTGATTTCCAAATGAAGTTTCACATGAAAATGCCATTTTAAGCACTGACACCAGCTCAGATCTTCTCAGTTAGATGCATCTGACATCGTCTCAAGCTCAGAAGTAGCTTCACACAAGAAATGCAACATTACTGGCCCATGTCTACAATCTGTATTTAAGTATCAGCTCTAGATTTGCTGATTTAGGCGTAGGTGCTGTCCACGCGTACCAGGTTATTTGGAAAATAGGGATTTTTCTGCACAGTTAAAGTGTTTGTCCACAAATAAACACAGTATGCATTTTGAAAATGCCTGCTAAGGTGTCTCATTTTGGAAACGCTCTGTGATGAATTTACATGTAGAGTTTTGGAGGTGGGGATTTGTCACATTTTTCCTTTTTTTGTGCTTGTAGTCACCGCTTTGTTTAAAAGGACCAAGTATAATGGTGGAAGAAGCAAGGACTCTGTTGCTGTTCACTGTGCTATCATGGCTTAGAGCTTATTCGATTATCAAACAGAGGCACTAGTGTTTTTGAAAACCCAATGCTTAGTACTCATTTTAAAAATGCATTAATCAACTGCCAATTGTCGGTTTGGTAGAATCTTTACAGCACTTAGGGTTTTTTTTAAGTGTTCGTGTAGATGCGATTTTTGGAAGTAAAGCATTAAATCCTATTATTCTCCCTTTTGATGCCACATTTTTACCTGCCAGTTCACTTTCTATGATTTACACTCACATACACACTGTGTGCTTTCCTGTGGCTCAGTTGGTAGAGCATTGCGCTACCAATGCACAGGTCTTGCGTTCAAATCCCAGGGATAGCAAGAACTGATAATGTATTCATTCATTCAAATGTAAGTCATTTTGGATAAAAGTGTCTACGAAATGCGTAAATGTAAACAACCTACCTCTTTACCAATGACCTTTATGTCTTACTCTGCCTTCCATGTGATGGTCAACTTTCACTCAGTTTCTGGATTAGTACTTCAGTTTTTATTGATCAGAGAGCAAAAACATTACTGACCTCAACATTTGATGTTCTCCGTAGAGAGATACTTCTTTTCAATGTTTCAGAAAACTTTTGTACAGATTGGTTTAGGAAGATATTCAAGATGCATGATTTTTTTTTTTTGCATCATCATGCATCACCTGTGGTTGCGATAATTATTTTCTCATTAGGTTTAAATAGTTTAACTGTTTTAAATCCTTAATCTTTCCTGCTTGACTATTCTGTTTTTAAGTTAATGCCTGCGTGACTAGTCTTCCAGTTTTTGTGTACAGAGCGACCTGACATTTGTCATGACATTACCTTTGAACATTTAAACTGCTAACTCTACGTGTTTCTGTAAACGTGTGATTCTCATCTATTAATTTGATTTGTCAATGTCTGGGATCAGCCTATCTTTGTATTGTATTTAAGACTGATTGCCATGCCCAAAGGGTATGCAACCAACGTAACATCTTTGGGTTCGATCTGCTATCTAAAAACCGTTGCATGCATCCTGAATAAATACTTTGTGATTTTGTCAATTCATAATTCGACTCCTTGATATTTTTGCCTCATTTTCCACCACACACCTAACCCCTGAAGTAAATATATTTTGATCTTAAACTAAAAATAGAATAGAATAAATAGAATAAAAATAGACGTACATAGACGTAAATAGACGGGCTTCAAGTGATTTGTACTTAATTGCAGGTTACTTGCTAAAAGCTTGCAGATAACTTTACTGCATATATTTTGGACTTTTATGAAAACTAGTAAGTTTAATGAATTAATTTCTTGATTTTTAGCCACACGGGTGCATTTCCTACCCCATTTCCTACCTCTGGGCACCTATTGCCCAATTACAATTCCCCCAATACTGATGTACTTCCATGGTTGGCTTCACCAAATCTGAGCCTCCAAACAGAAAACTAGAGTCTATGATGCAAACACACTAAATGTTTATTCTAATTGTAATATATTCATGGCAAAATCAGTCAACTAACGTTAGAAATGCTTCAAAATTATTCTTTCATAAACCCCCAAAAATTGTGCTAGTAGTTTCTTGTATTGAGTGAAGTGCAAGGTTAAAATATGCAGCTTTAAATTCCCAAGGCTTGATCAAAACTCATCTATTTAAAAGCTATGCGATACTGGGAGATCCACACCTATTGTGAAGAGCTTAGCTTAATTGTATTTTAATCCAACTTCTCCAGAACAGGTCATAGTTTCCCTCACTTCACATCTTCCTCTGTGGTAAAATCATTAAACCTCAATCGAATTAACAGACAAGGTGGAAAGGCTAACTGTTTTGCACCAGGATGATTAAAAACGGTTGAAAATAGACGAAAAAGGGTACAAACTAAAGTCAAAACGAGGTGGTTGGTTGATTATGGAACGCATGTTAAATCAACTGCATAAAACATATTTCCAGACAGATGACTTTGTTGTTAACATGTGTTTATTCCTATTCCCCACCAAGTCTTCTATAAGTTGCATTTGCATGAAAGGCCACCTAACAGATTTCATGGTGTAATGCATCTCCAGTGCTTGGTGGAAGACTCAGGGCCACTTACATTAAACAGCCATTGTCCATAGCCCAATGCCATTTCATTTGTCAGTTTCACTGGGTAAGTGCCTGTGATGTATCATCTACCCCTGCCTTCCTGATAAAGAGAATGGAAACCAAGCACTTTTGCAGCACCCCTTCCCAGAAGCACTGGCATGAAAGGGGAATATGAGTACAATTCACTTACTAGCGGAGGAGCCATCTTCATGGACGTCTGAGTAACTTAGACAATAAACATAAAGCATGTGGCTAGATTCCGTAAGGTATCGATCAGGTTTACCAGAAAACCTACTCTGAGGCTGAAGAAATCATGATCAACTTGACAATTCTGAGAAGTCCTGGTCTTTTCACAAGTCACTCTTAAATCCATTAAGGTCCAATTATCAACTACAAGCCATTTTATAGTACAGTTACCACTAATCAACAATTTTCAGTGACATCAGAGTTTACCAGAGACTGTGCCAGCATGGTGCCAATCTCCAGGGATCCTATTATGCTAAAAAAAAAAGTGCATGCCTTCTCTTGTACATTAATTTAAGCAAGACTGACAAGCCCAGACAGGATTTATTGATTTTCTCACCTCCATTTCCTATTTGGAGCTAAATGAAGAACATTTTGATGGTGCAGAGTCTTGTTGAATCAGCTCCTGCCAAGCCAGTGAATACCCAAGATGACCTTTCAGAGCATAAAAAAAAATGTTTAAAAGCAAGCAAAAGCAATACAGGTTAAGAAGTGAGCTCCTACCCCCATCCGAAGTTATGAATGCTTCTGTTGTTTATATGTATTGTTGTTTAATGCAATTATTATTAGTTATATTTAATTTTGTTTATAGGGTTGGGGGAGTTGAGGCGACGTTATCAGCTTTGTGTACCGGTTTGTAAATCAGAGCCTGATGAAGCCATGTGTCTCTTATTTGTTTATGTTTTTGACTTGTTTTAGTAAAAAAGAGACAAAAAAGGACACACACAGTGACATAGGTCTGATATGCCTGATAATTAATGTCTGTGTGAGTGTTTTTCTTTATTGTTTTTGTCTTACAAAAACTATATTTATTTTTGTACCAATGGGCAATCGTTTGAGTTTATTTTCAGGACTTTACTTGTGTTTAAGACCCACATCTTTAAATGGGGTGCCACCATAGCGCCAAAGCATGAGATTACCCGCGGTGTGTAGGAGTGCATGACCTGGTTCCTGTGTATGGTGGCTAAAGAAAAGTCACTGGGAATGGCGTGGTTGGGCCCATGCAGCTATCCCTGAAGTGCCTTGGCACTAAGATGCTCTTGTACCGAGGTCATCCCACCACTGCCACCGTTTTTTAAAGACGTGGGTCTCGAATCCAAAGAAAAGTCCCAACAGCAGACCTCTATCCCTGTGTGTCCTTGTGTGTCTCTCTTTCACTGACACAAATCTAACACATTTATATAAAAAAAGAAAGACACCTGGGTTCATCAGGTTCCGATTGCCTAACCGGTTATGACGACACCATCATAGAAACTCAACTTAACTAGTGCTGTCGACAGATTAAAAAAAATTTACTTATTAATCACATGGTCCTTCAAAAAATGTATAGCGATTAATCAAAACACCTCAGTCTTTCTTTTGATTCAGCCAGTAGCTGAGACAAACAAGGTTGTTAAGATTATTCCATCAACCTCCATGTTCAGCGCATTCTTCTGTGGTGTGTCTCTTCTCCGTTTCCTCAGATTACATTAGTTGTCTATGAAGTGTGCAGTAACTCTGAGGTCCAGTGGTCACCTGTGAGTGTGCTGTGGATTGCATTGTCGAGCATTCTCATCTTTCCTTCCCACTCTAAAACTCCCACTTGTTGCATAAAACTTTGTTTTGGCACTGGATGAAACCAATTACTGTGAACATACAAACAAGAGTGCGCGTGTCCAACCATTTACATGTCACAGGAAGAGCAAACAGTACATATGTTTACGTAAAAAATGTGAACATGTTTACGTTAACACGTTAATATCGACAGCACTACTACACACACATCTGAACAATAATATAACTAATAATAATAATAATAGCAAAAAACAATGATGCATATAAACAAAATGAGCATTCATTACTTTGGAAGAGGGGGAAGGAGCTTGCTCCTTCACACGGGTAATACTAAAGGCATTAAAAAGCAAGCAACAAATCTTGCTTTTTATTCCACAAGAACCTTTCTTTTATAAATCATCTGTAAGCAAACATTGTAAAGGTGAAACCTGCCAACTCCAGTAAATCCCATGCAGTTGAAGAGAGCGCATGCTGACACACACGAACTGCAACCAATTCTCTGAAAGATCTCTATTTATAGGCCTCTGAATGTGGCACAAAGGAGCCTTAAAAGTGCTTAATTGTGCACATTAGGTGTCTGAAATTAAGCTGAGCGTGAGCACCTTTATGAGCTTCACTAACAAACTTACATGTTCCTCTTTTACTCTTCTGGCCAATGTTCTGCTTGCTCTAATTGGTGCCTAAGTGACATATTGTAAACATTTGCAGCCCATTTGTTCCTGTATGGTTTCAGTGCCTTTAGCCGAGTTTAATGCACCTTGTGCCTGAATGAGAAAGCTCAAATGCACTCAGTGTAGGGAGAGGCCTTTCATTAGTGCTATTAGAAAGTGGCAGGAATTTAAATTGGATGCGATAAATTAACAGCACCACTGGGAGCTCAGGCCTGAGCCAGCTAATATGCAATTATATTAGGCAGCTTTGCATCTCCATCTCCGCTTATCTGGAAGAGAGCATGCTGGGAAAGGGCCCTCCCACCCAGCACTGGGATGGGAGGCCGGCTGGATTTAACGTTTGAATGGTTAATTGGGAACAGCTTGTATCTAGAGCACTTAACTATGAGACATCAACATTGTCTGTTTTAAAGCACTTGGACATTATCGTGAGCGGATGATTCGTTCAGAGTTCACTTTACTTTGACGACTTCGGGCTGATTGTGAGAATGTAATGTGCTTAAAAAAACACATTAAGAAAAGACGTCAAATCATGCTGTTTTCTCATCTAACACCTGTTGGCATCAGATATTGAAAAACCCCACAGAGATGACACGAGTGTCCATGTAGAACACAGTGGTCTGATTTCTCAAATGTTTTGGTTTAACCGTTTCTACTACGAGCTTTTAGTGTGCACTTTGTTTTATGTCAGCACCATAGGGTGCCTATTAGCTAATTTGCCTACTATCGTGTTACTGAAACTACAGCTGTTCTCTTTAATGGAAACATGAATAATAAGCTTTGCAGTTTTGTTAGAAAATAAATTGAAATTGACTTGTCATGCTGCGTCGTCTACCAGCTCCAAATGATTCAAGTAATCAAGGAAGACGTGACAAATTCTGAGGAAAACCTTGACAGGATTCAATCCGACATTCTGAAACCTACAAAGTGTGAGTGCTAGGATGTTATCATCTTTGCCTGAGCCATTTTTCGCTCAAAGGTGTGGTGAAAGCAATCCATTTCACCGCAACGATCTAAATCGGGACACATCATACATTCTCTATGAGCTTTAGAAACCAACATTACTCTTCATGCATAGCAGAGATGCTTATCAACATCTCCTTAAACCACAAGAAACAGCATAGATTTTCTGCTACTTGTAGATGTACAACAAAGAGCATCTCATTCTGCAGCATCCAAACATACTTGTGTGTTCTGAGATAAGAAAACACAGCATGTTAAAGACAACCAAATACAGCCGTGCCCGCTGGACAATGCACAGCTTGGAGAGAGACCGTGATTAACCCCCTTCTCCTAGTGCCTATGTTCATGGGGATTTAAAGAGATAAATCATTGTTCTGGAGAAATGTCAGCTGGATGTAGATAGTTGATAGAAGGGCAGGCCAATGAGCCAAGGAAAGCCTGTTATTGACGTGTCATGCAAAGAGCATCCTACCGATAGCCTTTTGTGTCAAATTAAACATTGTGCTTAATGTGGGAGTCGCAACACTAATGGGTTGAACAAAAAAAAAATGATACAGTTGAAAATTCTTAGCCACATTTCTTTGGAATTTCACTGTTTCTCTGTAATGCCGAGCTCAGATGGCACGATTTTCAGAGCACAATCTTTTCACACTCTCTGGGACAGCATTGAGTTGTTGTTTAATTCCTACTGCATGATAAATAGACGATATGAGACTTACGAAAGGATCACAGATAACTTTGCTCATGTTTGCAAATGACACCCTCAACCCAGAACAGGGATTTCCAGCTAAAACTCAAAAAGGTCCAGTTTGAGCCACTGGACTAACGTCCGCACTGTGACTATTTGGGGCTAAAGTGACAGCTTTCTCTGCTTCTGATTGGTTGGATCGTGAACTTCTTCCAATGAGAGGAAGGAATTCTTCAACGCGTGAGACTTGAGAACCCTGCATTTATCGTCTATCTCACTTTCCCCTCTGTTGTTGGAATCTCTCTCCTCTGTATCGACAGTTTTCGCTAACGAAGTGTTTTCGCCATTTTTGTTTATTAATTCCTTTGAAACAGATCTTTCTTCTCAACTGCCTGTACTTCATTTACCATCTGTTACCAGAATTGATGGGCTAAGTGAAGTCACGTAAGGTTTAATTTTCTAATGCCTTCTTGTGTCTGCTAAATAACTACCGCAAAGTTCACAAAAGCTGACTAAAAATAAGGCATGCTGTTAGATTATGAATCTAAATGTTCAGTTTAGTCTGCAGCTTGCCGTCTGTATGGAACAGCATCTGGTTCACGGTCGACCTGTTAGTTTTTAACCCCTGACCTAGAAGAACTCCATTTTTAAATCAAAACCCATGTTTTGAACCCTAAACAATGGTTTCGTTTAAAAACAAGCTTTTTTGTCTTTTTTGGCTCAAGAAAAAAAACACTTGTGCACTACCATTCTTTGTAATAATATTGCGTTATGGTCTTGCACAAGTGACTTTGCATCGTTGTCAAGTCCCTTCTCGTGAGTGTTTGGTTGCGTGACGTAGTTTGTGGACATAAGCAAAGTTGTGGGTAATTATTCACCAAGAGTTTGTTTTGCAAACTACAAATACTCAACTTAAAGAGAATTATAAATACTAAACTACCTAACTAAGCTTCGATGGACTGGCCACCTGTCCAGGGTGTACCTCTGCCTCTCGCAGATGTGAGCAGGAGATCACCAACAAACCCCCGAGACCCGAAAGGGAATAACCGGGCAGAAAAATGAATGAATGAATGAATGAATACTTAACTAAGTCAATCTTCTAACACCAGCCTCAAGTAACAAATCACTGACCTGTGGTAGTAAAGAGCTAATTTTCTTGCAATCAACTTAAGCATTTTGCATGGTTTTCTAACAATCAGCATGAAAATTAATTTAACATTTAGATTTTACATTGCATTTTTTTTTCTTTTTTTTCAGTAAATTTGCCTCAAAGTATTACAATTTCAATCAGGCATTTCAGAGTTTTTACAAGCTGCAGTACCTTTCAAAACCTCATCAAAAGGGAGGTATTTCAGACATCATTTGACTGTTTAGGAATTTTTTGGACATTTTTATGGAACTTCGCCAAGTAAGGAAGGATACTTGTGAGTACCACTTTCAGCGCAAACTGGTGCAGCCGTTTGACTACCAGCATGTTTGCTAAAAATAACTGTTTGAATACCTTAATACCATAGCAACAAAGAAGAAAAACATATACAAAAGTGCATATCTAACTCGCACAGAAGCTGACCAAATCATATAATTGGTTTCTAATTGAGTTTAAAAATAACTTCTCTTGAATTTGAGTTGAGTCTGTTATTTTGTGCTTTTTACATCAACTGTTGTCAAGAATCCCTCATTTCTAAATTATGCTGATGGTAAGAAAAATGATGTCACAGTGCTGTGCTGTGCTGATAACTGTCTCTGAATGTTGTCCAAATTTGGAATGAACTACTCCACCGCAAGCATACACATCACAGTGATAATTACACAGAATAACTCACTGCCTCTTCAAATATGGCAGCCGGTGCCATCTGGAGAAGCTCCAACGAGGGTCCATGGAAATTACACTGACAGCTAAGCCTTGATGAAGACACATAGTAACTTACAGACAAATTACTGTCTTTTGTATGAAAGTCTTTGTCACGTTACAAGGAAATTACAGCGGTTAAAAATGTTTAACAGACACATACACACACACTCGCTCCTCCCCCATCTCATCGTGTTCCCGGTCTGATTGCCGCAAAATCACGTTTGTCCACACGGTGGCGGTAAAGAGCCGTGTAAGCTCTAGGGGACGTCGAATACAATTTGTTCTTTCAATCAAAAAAGCATACGCTTTTTAAAAGATTATTTAAGCTTTGGGAACACCATAGGTGGGTCACATTTATGTAGAGCGTGGAACAGCTTGTATTACCACAACAATACTGTCAAAATTCAAACTAATTCAACATTTTACAGGGTTCTCGAGTTTTGAGGGCACCTCTGCATATTATATACCACATCCCTCCAGCCTCTAAACACAGCATTCAAAACAAAATTTCATTAATAAAGTGAAAATTGTTTCACAAATAAGCTTATATTACAGTTGTATTAGTATAAAAGTTTACATTTGAAGCTGTTAACTAACCTGTTGCTTTAAATGCCTCAATATATGCTACAAACTATAGCACTATAGAAAGTATAAAAATAAGTAATATATTAAATGACATTAAACATGATGTAAACTTGACATCAACTGCATCTTTACATTTTCAACCATATCCTGTGCAATCAACTAAAGATGGGCATATAGTGTGAAATTTTTGACCCATTTTGAGCCAACTTTTCAGTTGTGGGACTGATTTGCATTGGTACGGTCCTGAGAAAATCATGTTTGAAAATGATGGAGTTCTGCCAGCCTCTTTTATATGACACTGCAACATGCACTCGCTTCACTGAACATGTTGCTGACATCTTGGTTTTTTTTTTGTTTTTGTTTTTTCCCTGTTAAATATAGTCATTCTTGGCACAGACTAGGTGAAGATTATCTCGTACAGTTTACATTATTGCAAAAAAAATGCTTAACAAAAAGGAATTTTTGAGACTGGGTATGTGGGGCTAAAGACCTGACCTCCTCTATTATTGGTTGGGTCGTGAGCGTCTTCCAATGAGACAAAAATTTTATTAAGGGTTGATTCTAACTAACAACCGGATTCATCTGTTCATACTACCATATCATCTGTTTATACTATAGTTTATATAAATCACACTGCTGTTGTTGCCCAAATGAGGATGGGTTCCCCTTTTGAGTCCGGTTCCTCTCAAGGTTTCTTCCAAAAGGGAGTTTTTCCTTGCCACAGTCGCTTCAGGCTTGCTCATCAGGGACATATACACCATTTATAAGTTAATTCATTTCAGAGTTTAAACTTGTTGGTTTACTGTAAAGCTGCTTTGAGACCATGTCTGTTGTGAAAAGCACTATATAAATGAATGAACTTGAACTTGAATTTGATTTGTTAAGGGACTTTATTGTGAAAAACTGGGGACAGAAGTCTTTAAATATTATATATATAACATATAACACACTTGTGCTCATAAGTGTACACACCCTGGCAAATTTTCTGATTTCCTTTTTCAGAAAATATGAATGATCACTCAAAAGCATTTTTTTCCACTCATCGGTAGTGAAATCAAGAAATATTTTTTAATGTAAACTTATAAGCCCAAGTGTATTTAGGATATTAAATGGTACATTTTTGTTTGGAGTGAAAATGTGCTAACTGCAGCATACGTTTTCAGCTCTTAGTCAACAAATGCATTTAATGCATAGATTGTAAATAATGTTATCTGTTCATAAACTTTAGTTGTTGACTTCAATAAATTGAAAAACATGTGGTAAAATCTATGAACTATATTAAACATTAAAGTTATCTATGATGTATTAACAAAGCAAAAGAAAAGATCTGCAGCCTGTGGTTAATTGAAAATACAGAAATAAAAAAAAAAATAAGGAGACATATAAAAAACACACATGGGCACAAGGCGTGAGTGGATTTCTCCAAGCAGCGGTTTAATCAGATCCTCTGAATGGGATTAGGCCCTCTATCTTAATCTGGAATAAAATCGGGTCATAAGGTGTGTAAATGAGGGGAAGTGGCTTTGGCAAAGCTATCAGGAGATGAAAAAGATAAAGGGATTGTATTTTAACCATTATAATCTCCCACTTTTCATTGCCTTGAGAATGCACATGCGTTTTTCTGCTCTGATTTGTTTTGACTTGTTTTCTCCAGAATCCCTTTCTCCCAAGAGGGGTTTATCATTGTTAAGAAGGTTTAGGAACATAACTGCATTGAACGCCTTATCTGATTAAGAGTCACTCAACTGAGATGATTATAATATCAGATTAATATCCAACGTTTGAATTGTACATTTGAATCACGCAGGTTTACTATGTGTATCCTTCTTCTAGGCCATTCCATAATTGAGCTTGAGCTCTACTGATGTTTGGCTACCTTTATTTGTTTTTCTTGTATAGTCTGTCTTGCATCCCCTTGTTTTTTTCATCTGATTCCATGTTAAACTCATGGAGTACTTTCATATAGATCTTAGTAGCAGGAGCTTTCAGGTCTTGTTTATCCCCAGAATCAGACACTGTGACATAAAGATACTGAAAGTGGTTTTAATCTCGTTTTTTACATGTAGCATCAATTACTCATGAGTTTTTGTTTACCATATTTGATACTTCACAGTGAATGGATAAATAAACTGTGAAGTGCTACGATCTCATACCCTCCACCCTCCCTCATCTAACACGGTAACACTTTTTATATCTCCCAGCTGATCTTTTAACATTGCAAATAACATGGATGGAGGGGTGGGAGGGCGTATGGGAAGGTTATTGTGTGAATGGATTGATGGCTGAAGGGGTGGGTGGGTGTGTGTATAGGTGGTATGGTGGATGAATGGATAGTTTTGTGAGTGGTTTAAGTCAGTGCTCGGATGAATAAATGGATTGATGGAGGGGCAGGTGGGTGTATGGGTAAGTCAGGGGATGGATGGATGTATTTGGCTGGGTCAGTGGATGAAAGGAGGGAAGATTGGGTGAGTTGCTATATGAATGGATGGATGGGTAGTTTTGTGGGTGGTTTAGTTTAGTTCAGTGGATGGATGGATGGGTAGTTGGGTGGGTGGTTTAGGTTGGTGGATGGTGGGATGAATGCATTGCTGGGTGGTAGGGTGGTTGGATGGAAGGATGGATGGGGTAGTGGGTGGCTTGGTGGATGGATGGATGGATGGATGGAAGGATATGTGTGTGGTTGGGTGGGTTTGGATGGATGGGTGGGTGGGTGGGTTTATGGATGGACTGATAGACGGATTGGTTGTTGGGGAGATGGATGGGTTAGTGGGTGGCTTGGTGGATGGATAGGTGGGTGGGTGGGTTTATGCATGGATAGATGAATAGGTGGGTGTGGATTTATGTATGGATGGATGGAGTGATGGATGGGTGGTTTGGTGGGTGGGTTTATTGATGGATGGATGAATTGATCCATGCTTTGATTTTGTTGACGCCAAATTTGGACCCTACCATCCAAATGTTGCAGTAGAAACTGAGACTCATCAGACCAGGGAAAGTTTTTCAAATAGTCTGTTGTCCAACTTTTATGGGTCTGTGCAAACTGTAGCCTCAGTTTCCTGTCCTTAGCTGACAGGAGTGGCACCCAGTGTGGTCATCTACTGCTGTAGATCATCCTCTTCGAGGTTTGATGTGTTGTGTATTCAGAGATACTGTTCTGCAAAGTGCCATTGAAAAAGAGTACAGTTACAAATGAGTAATTAACCTAAATCTACACAGTTTAAACTCAACTCTTGTTATCCTTGTGTAACTTAGAGTGGTTTATCCTTAGATGGCAAGTGTTTATGTTTTAACGAAATAGCTCTTTCAAAGAGCAATAAATGAGTATGCTTTAAAAAGAAGGTCCTGGGAAAATGTAATAATATCCCAGATAGGATCACAAAAGACAATGCACATTGCTAAGAAGGTGTGGGAAGAGAGAGAGAGTGGGGGGGGGGGGGCTTTCAAATCTTTCTAAAAACTAAAATCTGCCTCATATCCTTCTACATCCCCTCTTCCCTCAAATAAAAGGCTTAGGGGCTTTTCACTAATGCATAACATAGCTGATCCAGTCCATCTTTGATACGGCAAGGTAATCCAACTTGGTGACTCTGGGTTAGAAACTCTGTACACTTAATGAAACAAACGAGGTCCTTTGGTTAAAGTACTTATGGAAAATTATTTATTGCTTAAACTATAACAAGAATGCAGGTGACCTACTCAAATTAGCACCAGTGCTTGCTTTTTAGATGAAACAAAATGTGCAATGCACCTTTTACCTCCAACAACTGCTTGGGTTAACAAGTGCACACAACAATCAAAATCACCCCAAAAACAACCCAGCCTGGTTAAAAAAGTACCAGCAGAACCCTGTGATGCTAAACAAGCATTTCTGCAGTGACATTTGGATTATAGGGTCACGATTCGGCAACAACAACATGGTAGTGGGGGATAGTTTCTTTGCACACTTTTGGTTTCATTTGTACCAAATGAGCATTGTATCAAAACTACAGCCTACCCGGGTATTACTGCTGACCACATCAATACCTTTACGTTCCCAGTGTAGCTGATAGCTACTACCAGCAGGATACTGTCTTCTTCTTCTGCTTTGCGGGGAGGGAAGCAGGGATGCCCAGACATCCCTCTCCCCGGACACCTCCTCCAGTTCATCTGGACGGACACCGACATAGTCTCTCCAGCATGTCCTAGGTCTTCCCAGGGCCCCTTCCCTGAGGGACATCCCCGGGGGTGTAGAAATATGCAGCAATTACGTAATGCTATCATGTCAGTATGAGCTAAACTATCTGAGGAATGTTTCGAATATGTTGTTGAATCTATGCCACAAAGGATTAAGGCAGTTCTGAAGGCAAAAAAGGATTATGTACTGGCAAGGTGTGCCTAATAAAGTGGCCGGTGCGTAAATGTTCAATCAAATTTTTAGGTTGGACCTCCAGAGAACTAGGTAATTAGGTAACACTCGAACAGTTATCTCTTTTCCTTTAAAGTGCTGATAGCGCACTGAAAAACAACCGCCGGAGCACAATTGATTCCCTTTATTTCTTCTTTTTCAATAATCCATTAGACCTAAAAAGGAGATCACAATATGAAAGAAAATACTATTGCAGTTATTTCTCCAGCAGACCACTTTAGTGGTAATCTTGCTGAAATGTCTTTCAATGAAGCTTTTATTGAACCCTTGATATTCTTTTGCTGTAGGGCTTTAAAAATGTCATTATTATAATTAAAATGCAGCTCACTGACCTCTGATGCTTCCTAAACTCTTAGACGTCTACATGTAGCAATGCGTGTGCCAATCACAGCGGCTGTTTTGAATTAAGTAGAAATGACGTGACATATCTATCTATTTCAAAAGGTTATTAGTTTTGATACTTTTGTCTTAAACGAACATTACGTTTAAAGAGATTTGTCATGTAATTCTAATCAAAATGTGAGAAAATGCATTTTTATTTTAGAGACCCCAAATCTATGCCATCTAGTGGTGAAAAGATAGGATAACCTTTGCAAGAACAAGATCTGTGAGTTGGCTTGTGTTTTTCAAAGTTCTGGCAGTGTATAAGGTTTAGGGCCTGTTTTGTTTTTATATAATTTTCACATTGTTTTGACCTTGATTTTTGTAAACAAAATGTAATAAAATTGTATTGATTTTTTCATCAAAAAAAAAAAGAATGTTAAGAATGTTTTTTAATGGCCAAAGTTAAAATTGCTGATCTTAAGAATTTCCAGTTGAGAAAAAAAAGTCCCCAGTGAACAGGAATTCTTGTCTGGCTTAGGAATGCTTCATCAAGCCTCAGGTCAAGTCACTTCCACCTATTGAAACAGTAGCAACATCCCCAAGCCTTGCGTATCCTGTTGACAGATTGGAAATTCCATGGATCCACCACAGCTGGTTGGCTAAACGTTTGTTTCTGCACAGGCTGAGATGATTATTCTCAGGAGATTTGACAAAAAGCGCCGTGTGAAATTGAGAAAAAACAGTAGCCCCTCATCAAAGACATGCAAAAGAAAAAAGAAAAGTACTGTTATCCAACAACCCATGATCAAACTCAAGGTGATCAAGATGTGCTTTTAATGGCGCCAACTTCGGCATTTAACAGCATGCTTTTGCAAATGTGTGTAATCTGTTAGGAAAGCACAAATCTAAGCTGTGATTTATGGTTCAGTGGGTGAGTGCAGCCTGTGGTTCTGAACGCTGAAACACAGGACATGATCCGTAGATTAGTTTTGGTCTGGGAGGAAGCAGAGGCTGACGTTCCGGAAATTACTGAAGGGCTGGAGCAGCTTGATTAGGACTAAAGTGATGGGATTAACAGACCTCTCCATTTTGGAAAGGTGTAGGAGGGAGTTCGGAAACTTTGAAGCTGGCATCACTAATCATGGTGGGTGCGCTGCACCGTTTGCCATAAATGGGGTTGTGACATCAGTGATAAAAACGCAACGTGACTCAATCTGCGTGACTAATTCCACTAGCATCCCACCAGTGTGGTGCTGAGCATCCATGTTGTAAGAAGGCTACGAGACTGATTTGTTTAATGTATCGTTTGCACTTGAGTTCTGCTGTTTCAAACCCCACTGAATATGTTTTGATCATAGGGGTGTCTTTGAAAAAGTATTATATGTAAAAAAAATAACACATTTTTGTCTGTCTCCCCACTATGAGGCAATCCTTCAGCCATGATTACCCAGCCTTGAATATTCTTCCTCCATTTGTTATTGAAAAAGGTATGAAGGGCAAGTAGGCCCATGATGAAACTCTCTGGCAATTTGAACTCTCTCAAGTCCTTAAACCTGAAGGGAATATGTTCTGGGAATTAATGAATTCAACATGTGAGCGCAGGGAAAGTGACATGAAAGTATGGCCTGGGTCTGTTTTCTCTAACAACTGAGGCTGCTTTCTTATTTTTGCAGCTCTCTGCTCCAGGTTGTCTCTTCGCTCATCTCAACATCAAATATACTGTAATGCACTAACTGGCTGTTGGAAGCTGCTTTCCAAACGCTGCCTCTGTTACTCTGCAAGGCAGCTTCGATTAAAATAAGCATTAATGAGCTTCTTGAAACATAAATTAGCAAACAGCTTTGATAAGTCTATTTATTTATTTCTTTGCTATTGCATTAGACAAATGATGAAGAATTTAGAAACACTCACAAAGATATGCATTGCAAAAAAAAAATCTCTCTTGGAACAATAAAAAAGAAAACTCAAATCTAGTTAAATCTAGTTTCCCTAGATTAAAGCAAAAATCAACTCGGAAAGAAATAGCAAAAATATCTAGTTGATCATAAATGCTAATGGATCTTAAAAATAAACAAAAAGCTTTCAAAACACATGTTTTTAAGCTATTTTGAAAGTAAAATCGCATTGAAACTACAATATCTAGTCACAAAAGTTCTCTTAAGAATAGGTGGATCATCTTAAAGCTAGGATGTTTTGTCTTTTAATTAGGAGTAAATAAAGATTTAGAGGAAATTGTGCATTAAAACAGGTATAAATGTCCTTAAACCAAGTCTGTAACAATACTATTTGGTCTAAAAATCAGAAATATTCACTAATATTTTAGGAAAAACAGCATTCATTCAAGAATTAATTTAATCATAATAATAAAAAAAACCCTCAAATCTAGTTAAACTCACTTTGACTAAAGATTTCTTAAAAGTAGCAAATATGTCTTGCTGACACCTTATTCTGATGGAGCTTAAAGATGTGGTCCACAAAACAAGTGGTCTATCTTTAACAATATTTTAGAAAATAGAATATTTGAACTTAGTCACAAGTGATTTTGAAACTAGGCAAAATGTGAGGAAACTGCATGAAAATAAGGATGTCCTTAAATCAAGTCAGTAATAATACAGCTTGGTCTTACAATTAGAAATATTTGCTAATATTTTAGAGAAAATATCGTTAATTCACGAATGTTTGTGCTTAATTTTAGTAACCAAAATAGAGTATGCTGTGTTAAAATAAGAAAATGTAAACACATTTGCATTTAGACAGAACTGATGCAGGAAATAAATTGGAGTGACAAAGATGCTGGGAATATATCCATTCAGTCAAGATTGCAACGTGTTGAGCGGACTATTAACACTGAAAAAACGCTTAAACAAGAAAAGAACTCAAATCTAGTTAAACTTTTCAAAATCTGCCAATGGGGTGAGCAAAACTGTTTTGAACAAATGCCTTCAAGCTGTTTAGAAAGCAAAACTGTTTGAAAAATCTTAAAACTAGACGGCATATCTTAAAACTAGGATGTTTTGTGTTTTTGTTAGAAGTAGACAAATATATAGAGAAAATCTAAGTACATACGGCTCTAAATCAAGTCAGTAATAATGCGATAATACGATTTTTTTCTTGTTCTGAGAGGGCCGTTTTTATCAGAACTTAAAATAAGACGTCTGTAATATTCTTAACGTGACAATGTGTAGCATTTTTTTCTACTCAACAAAATGTAACATAATGATAAGCTAAATAATCAGTACTCTAAACATATAAACAAGATAATTCTTCTTGAAATAAGATTAAAATGAAAGCTTTTACAGCTTTACCTAGATTTCAGTTTGTGCTGTGTGGAATTCCCTTCTCCTCAATCCAAGAGTAGAAACAAACAGCATTTTATCCTCAAAAACATTCTTGAACTAATGGAGTCTTGATTCCATTGTTTTCTCCATATTGCATAATTTAGCTTTAGCCGAGCAAACACCATTTGATGCATATTCCTCAGGCACTTCTCATTAGCTTTGGAGGGGTTCTGCATGATTCATTATTAATACATTTCTGTGGTATGACCGTAACACGATTATTCAGAGACGTGTTTCCAGAGCTGAAAATTACAGACTTTTGCACTTTCATTGCTTCATCCCTTGTGTGGCATCAAATAGTTTGCTCTCAATGCTAAAATTCAAATCATTTAAAGAAGTGCTATTTTTCAGCAAAACTAACATAGGAGGAGGGTTTTTACAGAATAGGTTTTCCATGCCGACTACGCTTCAGGCTGATTTTAGGATCACGTTAAGTGAGCATTAGCGTCTCGTTAGGATCAGTCAAAACGGCTCAAACATGCAGTTCATCAGCTTCCTCCAAGGGACTCCATGCGCTTCGCTGCTCACCCAGGGCAAATGAGAGATGACAAGAACCCTGCTATTTTTACAGAACGCACCACATCCACAGCCTCATGTAGTTTGGTGGTTCATGGTGTTAGGTCAGTTCCTTCACTGTAGCTTCACAACTGCAACTATATGGGAAATAAACGAGAACCACAACGCTGAAGAACATGAGCTTTATTTAAAATTATGAATCAATGTAGGAGGACGATCATCATCAATAAAGTGATATATCTTTGAATCTTTTGTATAAAAAAAAATATTTTTGAGGAGTGACAAGTGTTTTCTAACATTTGCAGTTCGTAAACACTTCATAAAATCTTTTTCCTTCACAAGAGCTTTAACAAAGTAAGCAGTTTGGTGAATTTGCAAACTTAGATCTGTTTGTTGTTCACAGTTATGTATTGATGTGTGGTGTATTAAAATTCTCAACAGTATGGAATTATTTTTGCACCAAATTCTTTAAAAATTAACATATAAAATGAGCAAAACTAAATGAATATGATTTCATTGGGCAAAAGTTAATGAAAAGTTAACTTTTAATGATGAAAAGTTATTGAAAAGAACTTTATATTTCGAGAAAGTGCTTTAAAAGATTTCAGAGTAATGTTAATGTTAGCAAGCTAGTTATTTTAGTGTCTTACAGAACATTTAAAATATATTTCTACTATGGCATTTAAAATATAAAAAATATTACTACTATTATTTCATATTTTTTAAGTATTAAAAAATATTTGGCATTATGTTCATTCAAACACATAGTTGTTTCTTTACAGGTGTTTTCAAATGGCAAACAAAATAATTACAAAAGAGAAAAAAAATCAAAGGCATTTTTGTTGGTTTGTTTTAAATCTTTTACATTTAGAAGTAAAAAGTTACCTTTAGTTTTAAAGCTTTTAACTCTTTTAAACAGACTTGTGTATAAACTGTGGACTTGGACTTCCCCCCTCACTCTGTGACTTTCTGACTGGCAGGTCACAATCTGTCAGGATTGGAAATACAAATATCGGCACCCCACAGGGTTGGGTTCTCAGCCCTATTCTGTTCACCAATTACTGCATCTCCTCATAGAAGGACAACATCGTCCTGAAGTTTGCTGATGACACTGCAGTGATGCATCACTGGGGGAGATGAAACGGTAGAGAGGTGGCCATGTGGCTATATCTACAGTTCAGAATCCCAAACGTGCGGAACTAAACACAACTACAGCCTCACTGGCCAATAAGAACAAACCACTGTTAACCCGCCGCTCATAAGAGATTTGTGGTAGAAAATTAAAACTCAAAACTTACAATCAAAACTGTGAGCAGGGAAAGTAAAGTGCGCACAATTTTGTGTGCGCTTCATTTTCAGTTAATTCAAACTGACTAAAACTAATTCCATACTACAGCAGGTGCTTTAGTGGAATTGGTACTGCTGCTGGTAACAGAGGGTTACGAAGCCCCTAAAGGAGCGTGATTGTAAGGGTGTGGGGGGGGTTAGGTGTAAAAAAATAAGGGTGGGATAAAAATATATTTAGCATGTTTTATGTTCTCTCTCTCACAAAAAATATATATATACCTCGGGAATCTGAGATCACTGATGTTTGAAACACTGATGAGGTTTGAAAGAGAATGCAAAAAAAGGCAAAATAGGTTTTATCCAAACTTTTATTCCCCCTACCATCATGGCCATTTAGTTAAAATTCCAAATGTATAAAATTCCAAATATTTATTTCCAAAAATGTCCTTTTTTTATTTGTTCTGTTCTAATTTTTCAGCTTGTGATGGACTATTTAGTGCCGCTGTTTTGAAAATGTAGCCTGTGC
Source organism: Danionella cerebrum (assembly GCA_007224835.1). Lineage (NCBI taxonomy): Eukaryota > Metazoa > Chordata > Actinopteri > Cypriniformes > Danionidae > Danionella > Danionella cerebrum. The sequence continues at coordinate 267,026 of SRMA01027104.1, read as the reverse complement.
AGCTTTTTAACAATGAAGTCAACCAGTTTTTCTCTATCAAAAAAGAATCTCTGTGTAAATTTAAATCAGCTAACAAAATCAAATAAAAGATGCTTTTCCCAAATTGAATCTCTGCCTATTGACCTAGGTACTTTTTTTTATCTTCAGTCCCCCGTCAAAACAGCTCAAACGTTCACTGTAACTAATCCTACTAAACTGAATCGCTCCAGTCAGATCAATGTTCCACAACACCAAGCCCTTCTGACAGATACATACATCCGCCGCAAGTCCCAGTCCCTAAATTCAAACCTCCTCTGAGGCCACGAGCAGACCCCTGCCCTCCTCCTCTTTCTCACTTACTAGTTCAGACAAGATCACAGAGAGCGATGCGACTGCCGCTGCCTCTGCAAAATTTAATATCACTCTGAGCAAAATCTCCCGGGATTACTTTAACTCCGTTAACCTGTTTATCATGTGCTTCATATCATTTGCTTTCAATAATAAATCACTATTGCTTTCAGGGATCTCCCAGAATGATCTCCCACCTCTGTTTCTCTCCCTCCTCCCTCCCTCTCCCCATCTCTTGTTGAGCGGTGTAATACTCAGCTGCTTGGCTCACAGAGCTTCTGCCGCTGCTGGCTGGTCAGGGGGGTTCAGAGTGCTATCTGATTTTCCAGAGAGGCTTTCGAAGCTGCTCTGAAGAGACTGGGACAATAACAGGAAGCATCCAGAGGAACGACCGGGCTGGGCAGGGCAAGGGCTCATTCTCTGGCTACTGGAGGGGCCTGATTGTTCAGCAAACGGTTCTGAGGGGGGCTCAGACAGGTTCACATGCAGTGGGAAACACATAGCACTGACCTGAAGCTGGTGAGGAGCTAAATCAAGATCTCCACTACAAGGATTTTCCAATCGGAGGAGAGTGCCGAAGGACTAAACTCTGGTAGGGATCTTTATACTTGTTGCATTTGCATGATATGAGAAAAAAACTGGATGTAATCTTCTCTAAAAGTCTCACAGAATGAATTAAACTCACCTTTAAAAATATATTAATACAAATGGACCAAGTTTGATTAGAATGTAATTTCCTGGACTAATAGGGAGGAAGTTCCCGAGGAATTTTGATTGCTGACAGGAAGGAGTTGAACTTATCTGGATGAAGCTTTTTACTTAGTGACGGGGAAACAATAATAAATCCTTTCACCATCTGTCCTGCTTTTTTCTTGAAGCAGCACAGTTTTTCCTAAAGTCTCATGCCATATGCCACTGTAGGGGCAAAAGAAAAATCAGTGCTATCGAATTCCTCAACTGAGCAGCTGATTGTTCTATTTATTAAAGGTCATATAGGATGAGGATATAAGTAATACACAGTGTGCCTGCAAGTAAAGAGAGCTTGATGTTAGGTGACGCATTAATGAACGAGTCAGAGGTGAACGCATGTGCGGCAAACACTTTCTCTTCAAACTGTGACATCTTCGGCAAGGTTCTCAATTCCGTCTGGGAAGATACCATGATAGAACGGAGGAGAGAGTTGATGTGTGTCAGGTTGATTTTCTTGGAGAGTAGGCAGATTGCTGGAAGCTGCTCCATGATTAAACCTTTTAATCTAAAGCCCACACATAGACTTTCACACGATTTAGTTGAGAATTAGTGCTTCAAAGTTAATTAGATGTTTGTTGCTTTGGTTAAAATTATATTTGGAAGAAATCAATGTTTTAGACTTCAAACAAAGTGTTTCGTTTAACGAGATGCAACAGTTAAAAGTGATAAAATTAGATATTTATAATGAGTCAAAGGGGTTACTGATAATCAGTTCTTTTCATTGGTACACTCTTTCAATATTTTACACAGGATGCTGTGTAATTAACAATAATCGAGCATATTTCACCAGAACAGTTTGATACTAACCTTTATTATGAAAAGAGTTTAATTTCATTAAAGGCAAAGGTATCCTTCCTAGTTTTTTTTTCTTCAGGAACTCACACTTAGGTTGTTTTTACTCTCACCGGCCACTTTATTAGGTACGCCTTACTATTACAGTGTTGGTGTTACTATTACGCCTTCAGAACTGCCTTAGTGCTGCAGATTTGTTGGCTGCACATCCATGAAGCGGATCTCCCGTTCCACCACATCCCAAAGGTGCTCACTGGATTGAGATCAGGTGACAGGGGAGGCAATTTGAGTACAGTGAACTTACTGTCATGTTCAAGAAACCAGTCTGAGATGATTCGCACTTTATGACCCAATCGAACCAGTCTGGCCATTCTCTTCTGACCCCTCTGGCATCAACACAACATTTGTGCTCACATAACTGCAGGTTCCTGGACCTTTTCTCTTTTTCAGACCATTCTCTGGAAACCCTAGAGATGGTTCTGCATGGAAATCCTAGTAGATCAGCAGTTTTTGAAATTTCTGAAAGACCAGCCCATCTGATACCAAGAAATCTGGCACTTTCAAAGTCACATTTCTTCCCCGTTCTGGTGCTCAGTTTGACCTGCAGCAGATCGTCTTGACCATGTCTATGAAATGAGTTGCTGCCATGTGTTTGGCTGAGTAAAAAATTTCATTAATGAGCAGCAAAGGGATTTGTTTACTGAAGTCCAAAATTTTAATCTGAAACAATCGTACGATCATAAATAGAATTGAGCTCATGTTGTGTTTATTACACAAACACACTGCCTCAGAAAAAAAAAAACAATCGGAATAGGTTACATTTTTTTTTGTGTTTTGTTTCTGTGTAAAATCGCAATGAAAGTTTCAGACTTCAGTGTGCAAAGACATTAAGACGGGTGCATCTAATAAAGTGACCAGTAGGTATACATTCTAAAAGCGGTATTGCTGGAAAGCATACGATTTAAAATAATAAGTAAACTATACGACTATAAACACGTACATAAATATTTACAGTGTTTAATCAAATGTTTTTCAACTGTGTAAGCTCGGGTTGTACTAAAAAAAATGAAACGTTGCCACAAATAGTTCATTTATAGGGCGGCATGGTGACGCAGTGGGTAGCACTGTGGCCTTCCAGTTAGAAGGTTGCCAGTTCGAGGCTCACCAGTGATGTTCCTGGAAGGAATTTGCATGTTCTCCCCGTGCTTCTGTGTTTTTCCTCTGATAATAATCCCAAAAAACATGCAGTTAGGTACCGGCCTATAAGACGCACCCAATTTTAAATGAGGAAGATCTAGAAAAAAAATTCTGAACCAAATACTGTAGTAAAATATTTTATATGAACTGTGTAAAAGTTAACAGCAGTTTAACCTCTTGAGCCCAAGAGTCCCCGGTACCGGGGACTTGCCCCCTTGTGCATTACATTTTTGCTCATAGCTCACTAAACCTGAGAATAACCCACACATATTAAATACCATCGTGCTCAGCGGAAACTTCTAACCGCCCTCCGCTCCGCAGCGCTCTGCATTCGCGACCGCGCACTGCGTGACGTCAGCGCGCACCGCCGGGTGTAAAACTACAAATATGGCCGCCGCCTCTCCTAAAGCCGTGACCGCTCCGCGGCGCTCTGCATTCACCGTATAATACACATCAACTTTTCCCCCTCAGTTTTGGGGAAGAAAAAGTGCGTCTTATAGGGCGAAAAATACGGTAATCTAAATTCCCCTATGTGAGTGAATGATGGACTGGCGACCTGTCCAGGGTGTATGGCCCAATGTGCGCACCTGCAGACACTGTGACCCCCGGAATAAGTGGGTTGTAAAATGAATGAATGAAAGTTCATTTATTAGACAAAATTTTAAAGTAGTACAAAAAATTTCAAAAAGGCCACGGAATTCTAAAGGTTTAACATTTTTACATGGTATGGTCGTGATTTCCGTGAGCTTTGAATAAACAGTGACCAAAAATGAATCAATTAGAAAGAACTCCACGTATGGAGCATTTATTACACAATGGCCTAAATTTTCAGAACTGGTTTTTGAAGTAAAACCACTTTAAACCTCTGATGAGCGTAATCACTCTAAGTGGAAGAGTTTTGAAGCCCTCAAGCAAAGCTTTATAGCAGTTTGAGAAGACTTAAGAAGAATAATCCACCTCATCTTAATATCATCATCTAAATGAGTCCAGCAAAAGAATGGTCCATTAAGCTAAAGCCTGTTATCTGACTTGGGAACAAGCTCATGGTCAGGAACACACTGGTCTAGACAATATACCACCAGCCTAACACAGAAAAAACTTTCTGTTTCCCATGAACTTAAGAATACTGCCAAAAGATGCCGCAGCCAAAGGGCAAAAACTTTAATCTCTGTCTCTATGTTTCTCCCACTCTCTCCCTCTCCTTTCTTCCATACCTAAAAAGCATTGATAAAACCCATATTTAAGTCGACAAACAAAGGAAGTTGCAGTAGTACATGGCAAATATGTACGACCAAGAGTAGTTTGTATTTTTGCTTAATAAGTAAATATATATTTTATTCTTATTTTACTGTGTTTCTTCCCCTTAAACCATCATCCACAAAGAGATAGGGCCAAGTACAATATTACAACAGAAAAGATATTTTAGAGTTTCACAATACTTTGGCATACCATCCGTAATGCATTTGAAATTAAAGCTGAGTTTGAAATGAAGAGAAGCCAAACAAAAGCAATTCTTTGTGAAATGAAGTTTGTAATCATGAAATGAAGCCTTGTTCCTGTGTCCACCACAAGATATCGGTAGATCCTGAATGCATTAGGCTGTCTGAGGATGACAACGTTTTTTTGGAAAAAGAACAGAGGAATTAAAAGTAGCGGGTAATAGAATTTACAGCAATTTGGGAAAAAATGTTTAAAAAATTTGATTATTTTTAAGTTAAGTTATAATTGTGTAGTTTGTGTTTTTCATTATAAACAAAATATTTTAAGTAATTGTCAGAACTACTATTGATTTGAATGAAACATTCATCTGATAAAACCCATTGTTTTTATGACATTTAACTATTATATTGCTTATTTCTGCGAAAAAATATTTTTTTTAACAATCTGGAGCTGATTTTTCGTTATTGTTATTCGTCTCATGCTTCTAACAAAAATTCCACACATATCTCCTCCTGGATCGTTTGGAAACTTTGCCAAGATATCCAAACTGGTCGACTTGAGTTGCTATATCTTTTCAGACCCCTAAAGGAACTCACAGAGAATGCTGTACTTAACATGGGGTGAAATTTTGTGAAACTGTCCCTCAAACTGAGAACCTCGTGGGAAATTCAAACCGCACTTGTGGAGGTCATCAGTCTGTCCAAGAACAAACCAAGAACCGTTCAAAACTATTTCAACCCTAGAATTAACTTATGCATTGGAAATAAATGGGGAAATGCAAAGAAAATATGACATCACAAAGAAAATAGGGTTTATGTTAATCATTGTAAAGAATTTTTTGTGAGATTATAGACATGGGGTTTAGATATGTAATTGGTTAAATTGCACTAAAAACATTTTTAATCTGCATTTTTACAAGCCAACTTCAAAGTATGTGTACAAATTTTGGCAATCTAGTCTCTTAACTTTATACCTTTTTACATCTTTAAAGAATTGTTTTGGTTTGTAGATGCTGAATCTGTGTGGGGGGCGGCAGATGATGGAGCCGTTCTTCTGGTCTGCAGTCCTGCTGGTGTTCTGTAGCCTTGGCGCTGCAGCTGATGTCCATCAAGTCCAGAAAACCCCTTCCATCTCCAGTAAACTGCTGCAAAGACAGAAGCGAGACTGGAAATGGGACAAGCTTTATGTGTATGAAGAATTACCTGAAAAAAATCTACCTGAAAAAATTGGAAAGGTAATATCCAAATTGTATAGATGATTAAGATTTTTCATTTACCTAAACAACAATAGTTTAGTTTCATTCTGTTTATGGTTAACTTCTAAAATTCTGAATGATAATAAAAAAAAAGTTATTCATATTAATAGATAGTGGTTTAGTAAAAAATGAAGCCATTTTTTACAAGTTTCCAAATTACCCTGATCAAAAGTTTACATACCCTAGCTCTTAATATACCCCGTACCAACATAAATGACAGCCTGAAGTCTGTTCTTCTCTGTTGGTAAAGCAGCCAATTCTTCTCATTCTTCTTGGCAAAAAAGCCTCCAACTCTTGTAAATTTGTGCACTGTCTTGCACTTTTGGTTCAGTTTGATGCCGGGTGACTGATATGGCCACTCCCGAATGTTTATTTTACACTAAATGGCTTCATTGATCCATTAACTATGAGTGGGAATAGGTTTTTCTGTTATCATTCCTATTTTCTTCTGGCCAGGAAATCAGAAAATGTTCAAACTTATGAGCACAACTATGTTTTAGTCATTGATTGTTAAACAAAAGAAAAAGAATGCATTATCCAGGAAATTATCCAACATCATATTATATTGAAGTTTTTTAAAACAATCTTGTATTGCATACCTCAAATATTAGGGAGTGTTGCCCCAGTCACAATTGTTGATTATGATCCTTAATGCCGTTATTTGTACTTCTCATTTTAGCTGGAAAACACATTCTTTTCTTCATCCACACGATTTATTCTCAAAGGACAAGGAGCTAGTGACCTATTTATTGTTCATGAAAATGGGGATATCTTTGTGAATGCCAAGCTGGACCGAGAGAAGCAAAGTGTTTACAATCTCTCAGCCTCTCTCATCAACGTTAAGACCGGACAACCTGTGGACAAAGATGATTCATTTGTGATAGTACTGCTGGATATTAACGATAATAGCCCTGTTTTTCAACCTGACCTCCCTGGATCCATCAGCGAGTCATCTAAAGCTGGTAACTAAGTTTCAGTTTCTACCTGGGTTTATAAGAAAATCCTGTGAGCGTATACTTAACATTTTTATTTTCTGCTCAGGATCAACCGTAATGAAAGTCAACGTAACAGATAAAGATGATCCTACAACGCAGAATGGAATGATTGAGTACAAACTACTGAATGGAACTGACCTTTTCAGCATCAACCAAGATGGTACTTTAATGCTACAATATGTATTTATTTAAAATGAAATCACAGAAATATCAGCAATGTACGTTTTCATTGTGCAAATACACTCACTAGCCCCTTTATTAGGTACACCTTGCTAGAATCGGGTTAGACCATTTTTCCATCAGAACTGTCTTAATCCTCTTTGGTATGGTTTTCGACAAGGTGCTGGAAATAATTTTACATCATTTTGACCAAGTATACATGCCTAAATGCATTGAGTTGCTGTCATGTGATTAGCTTATGAGAAATTTGCGTTAACGAGCAGTTGGACAGGTGTACCTAATAAAGTGGCCAATTAGTGAATATACTTAAAGCAAAAAAAAAATATTTTTATAAAAAGTTGTAAATCTTTTTTAAGGTGTTATAAGTACCCTTACAATATGTATTTATTTAAAATATAATCACAGTAATATCAGTAATGTACGTTTTCATTGTGCAAATACACTCACCGGCCACTTTATTAGGTACACCTTGCTAGCATCGGGTTGGACTATTTTTCCTTCAGAACTGTCTTAATCCTCTGTGGTATGGATTGGACAAGGTGCTTGAAATAATTTTACATAATCTAGACCAAGTCTACATGCCTAAATGCAATGAGTTGCTGTCATGTGATTGGCTTATTAGAAATTTGTGTTAACAAGCAGTTGGACAGGTGTACCTTATAAAGTGGCCAATTAGTGAATACATTTAAAGCAAAAAAAAAAAACTATTTTTATAAAAAGTTGTAAATCTCTTTTTAGGTGTTATAAGTACCCTTACAAGCACTCTTGACCGTGAGAAACAGAGCCGGCACTTAATTGCAGTTCAAGCCAAGGATATGCCAGGAATGTCAGCTGGGAATACTGCTACTAGTGTTGTGACCATCAACATTAAGGATATAAATGACAATATTGCCACCTTCAAGTCAGGTGAGCCTGGTGTTAAAATTGGTACTGAGTAAAAACAGATTGCATCAGCTGCAACAAAATCACTCTGTCTCCTGCAGGAAGGCATCAGTTTACAATGAGGGAAGACTTAAAACCTGGATCAGAAATCGGTGTGTTAGTAGTGGAGGACAAAGACGAGATTCAAAACAAAGATCCAACATTTACCATTCATACATATAATAAATCTGATGAAGTCTTTGAGATCAAACGAAACAATGCCAAAGATGGAATTCTTAGCCTAAAAGCAGTAAGTAAAATCTCGTTTTTGTAAGAATATGTTGAGAATTTTCTCTTGCTTGGTATTAATTGTGGTTTTCCACTGCTTTCCTTTCCAGCCTCTTGATTTTGAAACAAAAAGCAGATATGTGATCAGTATAACCGTGGACGAGCACACAGTCTCCAGATCACCAGATAACCAAGGACTTATCCCGCTGAAGAAAACCCAAGTTTTCATAGATGTGGCTGATGTAGACGAACCTCCTGTTTTTAGCAAGTCTGAATACAAGTTCAGCATTTATGAAGGGCCATTCAAGAATCCAATCATCGGGGCTGTTTCTGCCAGAGATCCAGATAAAATCAATTACAAAATACGGTAAAATCTTATTCTTAACAGTACTTCACTTTTGAGTTTAGTCTACTAATGGTGTTTGATCACATCAGATACGCTATTGATGACCTGAACTGCCCCGTGGCTGTGGATCCTCTGCAAGGGTTTTTGACATTGAAAAAGCAACTGGACAGAGAACAAAAATCCTCATACTCATTCAAGGTTACAGCGCATGAGGATGTGCCAAATGGTAAGACATGAGCAATATAATATAATAAAAAGTAACCTCTGAAGCACTGAAACCAAGTTTACCTTCCAAAGAGTTTGCGCGTTATCATATGCTTTTTTTTTGTTCCACAGCCCATTCTCTCTTCGGTTTGTTGTCCGTCAATTTTAGCATGTAGTTGTTCTCACTAATCGGTAATCACAGCTCTGCAGTCAAGTCCTCGCACTCCACTTCACAAATAAACACGCCTCTTACTGCTGATTGGCTATCCCGTTTATTTTCATGGTCAACAGATTTCAAAGCTTTTTTTCCTGAAATCGCATACCGCACCTTTAATGTTTTAGACAAGAAATTAACCAGTGCCTAGCAACCATCGTCCTGAGGTGTAATCGACGTTGAAATTCGGTTTGAATCTGACAGTCCGCGGGTGTCCAAATACAAATACAAAAATTATTGAAAATGCATTAATATGTAATTGTAAATGCAAATAAATGTCCGGGACTGCATGAGAAGTTGTTGTTTTAGAGTCTATGTTATTATAGAGTCCAATTTTTTGTTAGTTTTAATCTTTTTTTCGAGTATGTCATCGACACATTGTTCACAAAACAATCAATTTTGATTAAAACATCACGAGGCACTTATATTTACCATTGTTTTATTTTTATAAAAAGATATATAATCCGTTGTGAAAATAGACTATATAAGAAGTGCAAATCTTCCGTCTTGCTGTTTGCAATGTGGGCGTGCAAAGGATTGTGGGGAAAAATCTTTACATCACAACAAGGATTACAAGGTTTGTGGTTTATGAAAAGTATTTAAAATGTGTCAATTCAGTTTTCAATTCTGTTTTGTACTATGTGTAAGTCTCCTTTCACGTCAGAAACTAATGTATCACCATTTTGAAAAGTATGTTTTGTGAAGTCACACACCTGTGTTACGAGCGCTATTATATCTCATGTAATAATACAATACTTTCCCAAGGTGTGAACAACTAGATTATTAATATATTTTATTAACTGTTATTGTTTCTGGGCAAGCAAAAATAAATTGTAATGGCTTTGCCACTCCCCCTCTTACTGTTTCCGCAGGACTGGTGTCATCCGCGATGGTTCAACTAAGGGTCCTCGACATTAATGACAATGCTCCAGAACTAACTAATGGGAGTTATGTCTATGTCTGTGAGAGCGATAAACCTGGAACGGTAAGGAAATATCTGTTCCCCAGTTACACGTTTATCAATTAGAACAGTTCTCAAACTCATTCATATTCATACCCTGTTGTAGACAATTGGAACTATTGGTGCCTATGACCAAGATGAAAACTCAGGAAGGTTCCGATTCACTCTGGCAAAGAAGAGCTCAAATTTTTCCCTTCATGATAACCAAGGTAGGTCCATCAAACTTTGGTGTAACCTTAGATTTTTCTAAATATATTGAGTCATCCCATTATTGTGAATGGGGCATTTTGGGAGTTCCTTAGAGGCTCGGCTGGGGAGGAAATCAAAACAGAGGTAAAAAAAAACAAAAAACATTGCATTGATCACAAGCCTGCAACTACTGGCAAGACATTTACCGTATTTTTCGCCATATAAGATGCACTGGCATATAAGGCAATTTTAAATGAGGAAGATTTAGAAAAAAAAAAGATTCTGAACCAAATACTGTAGTAAAATATTTTATATCAACTGTGTAAAAGTTAAGAACAATTATATGCCAAATATGTAACATGAACAGTAAGTAAACAGTAAAAGTAACAAAAAAGGCAGTAATGTTTCATACCTGCTCCTTACGATCCACACTATGGTAGGCTACCATCTAGTGGTCATTTAGAGATATGTAATTTGAGAAACTTTTAAGAGCGCACGTCATACTTCAGTCCCGCCCTGAGAGGCTCGAGGTTCTTCTTCCAATGCGGATAATGCGTTGAGACTGCTAAATCTTTACAATAAATAGCCGCATTTGCTGTGTTCTCTCTCAAACGGTCTCCAGTGTTTATTATCAATTGAGAAGGTATATTTTTACCATAACAAAAGCTAGGCCGAAGCCGCGGCCTCTCTTACGGACGTCACCATCCCCGCTCCACGGCGCTCTGCATTCGCTGTATAAGACGCACCAACTTTTCCCCCTCAGTTTTGGGGAAGAAAAAGTGCGTCTTATACGCCAAAAAATATGGTAATAATATTGAAGGCTACATCCCCAATATAGAAAGTAATGTTTAAATATATTCCATTATTGGTCAGATAATGACTCTGATTACAACAGATTCCAGGATTAAAATATTTGAGGATTAAAATACGTACTCTATTTTTACTCTGAAAGTATGAAGTGACAATTTTCAATGGCAATTTAAGATATTGATGCTGCAAATTAATACAAAAAAATTCATATTTTCAACACACAGCATCTAATAGAACGTACATATATTTGGAAATTTAACCAACAGAACTAAACAAAAAAGGGATTTCAGGCATTATATTTGAAGTAAAATAAATTATATGTCGACCACCCAAAAATGCAGGAGCGAGAGTGGAATATTTGTCCCGCGCAGGTGTCTAGTCAGATATTTAATTTTTATATATATATATATTTTAAATCACAATAAAAAGAAGACACCAGAAATACATTTCAGGGGGTTTATCGCCTGGAAGCAGGCTTAATGGGATTGGTGGACAAGGTGCAGATTGTTTTTGGCATTTTAATAAGGGGCAAAATACTGGATCTCAAATTATACTGTCATGTCAATAAATGCTGAACATGTGTATTTGTTTCAAAATTGACCAAGTTTGGTTTGTGTTGCATTTTGTATGGGGAAGACAGGGTTTGTGGTGACCTAATACTACAGCAGTACCCTTCCTACTATTGTCTCTCTTCTTCTCTTTGTCCATTCACATGCGGAGCATAGGGCCTCAAGAACAACGTAGTTGATGTACGTAGTTATGGGCAGCTATTCCTACTATTGTGCAAAAGCAATATTCTTAGGTCTGGTTGCATTGAGTTGTCACAGAAACCCCAGCCACATTTCCCTCCAAGCGAGGAAACCAATGCAGAAGCCAATGACTACAATAGCTCTGCTGATGATAATTGTTACCCTGCACCTGTGGCATACACAGTCACTCTTTAGCTCTGAATAAGAGCAATATGAACAATGGTGTCCCTTTTATGATTGATTGATATTCATTGCAGATAACACTGCCAACATTGTGCTGAAACAAGGAGGCTTCAGTACCGAGAACTCAGCGGAACACATTCTAGAAATCGAGATTGCAGATGGAGGTACACCAGAGCAGAAGAGCATTAACCTCCTGCAGATTAAAGTGTGCACGTGCCAGTCAGGTCGGCGGATGGAGTACTGCATGTCCTACGCTCGCACTGGAATGAGCGTCAGTGCCCTGCTGGCCATACTGCTCTGCATTGTCACCATTTTGGGTATAGTTCTCTTACTGGCTTTTTCTTCTTCTTCTCCCATACTTATGCCACATACAGTACTGTTAAAAAAAAGCAAGGCATTGAGTCTATGAAAATAAACATGTGCCTACAGCAAAAAGGTTTATACCTATTTTGGTAGCTCTACAACACACATACATTTGTGACAGTAACCACAAGTCCCTTTCTGCTGTTTGACTACAAGTATTAAGAGTTGGTTCACCTTTGGTTTTCTGAAGAGGTTTTTCAATGCTGCATACAAAGCATGGGCCAATGTGACAGATTATTAACTTGGTGTGGAATCCAGACGTGGTTCAGTGTTGTTGGTGGTTGTCTAAACAGAGTTGGGCCAGATATAAATTGCCTTATGGGAACTGTATAGTTACTCACCCATTCAAGTTACATGGGGATCTGTCCATTGGTAATGTTTTTCTGCCAAGGCAGTCGCCAGGGTAAAACATTGGACGTGTCCGTGAAGTCATTCAAAGGTTCCTGATAAAGGGTCATGGCGATTTATAACCAGCCATTGTAGACCATTACTACTGGGTCAAGCTCTGCATCGAACTTTTTGCTTTCCTTCGTGCGTAACCAGCCTGTGAAACCTCGTCATAAACGCTAGATCACATTTTGTTTTGTTGCAGTAAACAAAAAAATGGCGACTGAAACCGAGTTTACGGTGTTGGAGCTTGAATACATTGATGTGGAAAAACAAATATTGTCACTCAAGTCCCTTGAACTTCAATTGGGGACAGAGCGAAGATGTTTCTCATTGTTCTTCTCTGTTCCGTGTGTTCGGGGAGGAGATGACCAGATATGACGTTACTCTCATGACGCAACACCAGAAATGCTTAACTACAACCAATCACAGAGTCTACGGTCCTCATCTATGTGTGTGAAGTTTGGAAGGTGCTCATCAAGCTACAGCTAGTCTCCTGAATAGACCATGCAAAGGCTTGACTGAGAAGCATAAGTGCCCCTTAAAGCCATGTGCAGACCAAAAAAGACCAGCAGCTCCAGGGAAATGCAATCCTATTCATTTTAAATGGAGGCCGGTGATTTCCGGCGACAAGAGATCTTATAGGTGCGGCCAATTAACTTCAACTTTATGCTAAGGGACAGCAAGCGACATCGAATATGAGGGAAGTATTTTCCACACGATTCCTCAACTTCTGAAATCGGACTCCATCAAGTTGTCCTGGTTCATGATCATGCACGCAATTCAATTGCATTATTTATATATAGATGTACTTTTCCTAGATTTGGATAACATGTCAATCACTCATTTATAAGAGACTGAACAGGGATACGGCCACTAGCGACAGCTCTGCCGGTCTCTAGCGGCAAGCTGCAACGTTGTCTTTTTTTGGTGTGTATGAGGCGTAATTGTTACTGGGCAACTGGTGCACAAAGAAAAGAATTATGCATGGCTGAACGTTTAAAGCTCAATATAAATTCAAATAATGAGTGGGGAAATGTGCTCACTACTGACATCAGCCTCAAATGGCCATTTGATGAACTGCACCTCTTTAACTACTTCCTACATCTAATCTGGAGAGTAAGTGATAAATTGTTAATTGATCAAGACAAAAAACACTGATTCGAATGCACTTCTAGCAACAAGTACTCAAAGTCCTGTGGAAAACTGAGACCATGAACATTGTTTTTCAGTGTGGTGTTGACTCAATGCAACGGGGAGAGCCTCTGTGGCTGAAAACGGTGGGGGATAAGGCTGAATCATATGAACATGAGTAGACTTTTGGAAAAAATGTTCAACCCTGTTAACCAAAGCAATAAGAACCCAGTGCAGTTTTTAACCCAGTGTCTGTTTCTGCTGTCTTGTTAGTAATCGTCATCCTCATTGTGCTGCGAAAGCGCTACCAAAAAGACGTTTTGGTCACCAAGGCATCTGGCGAGATCCATGAGCAGCTGGTGAGATATGATGAGGAGGGAGGAGGAGAGATGGACACCAATGGTTATGACGTCTCCATCCTGTCCTCGGCCTGTCATGATGGCACCTTCCAGCCAGGAGTTGGGCCAGCACTGTATGCAATAGTGAAGAAACCCTCTGCTTGTAAGGGTGACATGGCCATGATGATCGAGGTGAAGAAGGATGAGGCTGACCATGACCGGGATGGCATTCCCTATGACACCTTACACATTTATGGTTACGAGGGATCAGAATCGTTGGCAGGCTCCCTTAGCTCTTTGGATTCTTCCTCCAGTGGCTCGGATGTAGACTATAATTTTATACATGAATGGGGACCTCGATTCAGGACTCTTGCCCAGCTCTATGGAGATGATGCGTCTGATTCTGATTGCTCCTACTGAAGCCCATTGTAATCAGATGGACCTTTTGGCGGAGGAGAATGCATCAGCATGATGGGGGAGGGTGGGGGACTGGCTGCTGTTTTCTCTCCAAGCGAGGTTTCATGAGATGCTGTTTTTTTTTTATATAAGAAAGTGCCAATAATGGTTTCCTTGTGATCAATGGTAGACCAACATATTGCCAATACTATATTTTTCATTTAGGTAAAAAAAATATGACCCTTGTTTATGAAAAAGTTTTTTTTGTTAGTTTTTTTTTTTTATGAGAGGCCAATCAAATGTGTAGTTAGGGCCGTAAAGTACATTTATCTTCTTTTCACTAACCATCATACAAAACCAAATAAGAAATTATGTGAAGTAGTAGAGAAGCAGAACGCCATCAATAGTTTTCTTTCTATCTATGCTTCTCCCTTCTCAAGTGCAGTATTTTTTTCCTGCGTATTCTAAGGTTCTTTGTGGTTCAGTTCTCTTCACCTGCCTAGAAATTGTTTGTCATAGGAAAGCAGTTACAAAAAAGCTCAAACAGTGCCAAAAGAGGGCAGGGTATACACTATACAGATTGCCAGTCCAAGGCGACTTTTCTTTATTTCCTACTCTCACATTCACTCCAATTTAGTCTTCAATCGACCTGAAGCATGATTTTGGCATGCTCCCTAGCCACTACACTTAAAGTATCACTAACAAAACCACATACAATTCAAAATAGCTGCCTTTTTGTACTTCTGTTTTTAAAAATGAAGCAGCAAATTTAAAACAGGTGAAAAAACAGGGCCCACAGGTGAAAAAAATGAGATAAGAAAAGATCCCTGACACTCCGCACACTAAAGGTTGTTCACAGACACAAGATGTCTGAACACAGCTCCAAAATGTAAGACTGTGACTATTTATAGGCCCAGAATTTTGTATTTGCAAAATTGGACACACATAACCAAGATGGTGGAAGAGGAAGAAGAAGCACCCTTGCCTCTTGTAACAATGCTGTTATTGTAGGTGTCATCTGACAAACAAAAAAATTTAACTCAAAGCATCTGAAGATTTCTGCAAATCAGCACTAAAGATGAGTCTCTTATCCAGTATCTTTTACTATAGATATGTATCTTTTACTAAAAGTTGTAAATTATTTAAAGGACTAATTAGTTGAAAATAGTCCAGTTGCCACATTTAACAATAATAAAGGCTGTGCTTAGTATTTCCCTGTAGATTTTCAGCAATAAATGCACTATTGTCATAAACCCCTCACATCTAAGGATTCACTCCGGTTGTAAACATTAATATGACATTTTTGCAAGTTTCTTACACAAATCTTCTGAGCAGAATATAAGAGCGCTTAGACTGTGAGTGATCCGTTCCATGCTCCACCCAAGCACCCTATCTGTCTATTCTCCACCTGGAAATTTATGTTCACTCTGCAATTTCTGGTCAGTTTCTCTAAAACCCTTTGCATTTACAAAATTGGAGACACATAACCAAGATAGTGGAAGAGGAAGAAGAAGCACCCTTGCCTCTTCTGACAATGCTGTTTTTGTGGATGTTTGAAGCAAAAACAACAGCCTTCCTTCCTGCACATTTACATACATCTCAGAGAATATATTGAAATGTTATAGCACCTGCAAATATTATTGCAACCTTTTTGATTGTTTGTGTATGCAAGATTGGTCAAAAAGCTGTCATGTCACACTTAAGTGACTTCCTCTTTTGAGTCATATAGTTGTGCTCATAAGCTTACATTTTCTGATTAAAGAAAGCAAAACTTTTGCCAGGGAATGTGAACCTATGTGCACAACTGTATACCCACCTAACCCCCCCCGCCCCCCACCTCCCTGTCCAAGTGTGCTCTGAAAGCCCCATAAATGTGTTTACGTACTTCATCAACTAAATCATTGAAGACACAATAGACACGTTTGCTGATAGAAAACAATATTTATTTCTTCCACCTCTAGTCTTGTTCCAACAAGTAAAGAAGTGTGGAGTGAGCAGTGTGTCATTATCATTTAAAGAGCCCCACAGCAAAATGGTCTGTTTTAGGCAGAGGTGTTTTTACTGGGTAAAAAGCTACATAAAAAAAAAATACCATTCAGAATTGGATTGTGTTATACACTTTTCTGAAATATCCCCAAAAATCAGATCAACATAAACCTGAGTATAGCAGTTAAAGACTCCAACAGTCTTTATACATTTATATGTTATTACTCATCAATACCATCATTGTCTGGTGTATTCTGCTTTCATGTTGAGTCCAATTGGGGAGGATGTAGACTCTTCTCACCAGGAAAACTACTGTATTGCTCTGGGAGAAACAGAGGAAGCTCTGACAACTGTACTTTGATGAAATTAAAGGCTACCCTGAGTTTATTTGACAGGAGTCATCAGCACACCAATTGTTTTGGGTAAAGCCCAAATGTCCAAAGGTCGACCATAATAAGGCAATTGCAAACGTCTCAGGAAATGTGCTGTTATGTGACTGTTAAAATAGTCTGAATCACTGGATGACCAAGAGAGTCTATATATATTTATCAAAGAGAAAACTGCCTTTGAAACGGAATATTGAGCAAGCTGCCTAGGTTCAGAATTGTACAAACTGCTCTTTTCATTGAAACAATGTTTAAAGCCTCTCTAAAACTTCATTATTTACCCTTGTGTGTAAATTCTACCCCATTCACTCCATTTACCATGTGCACAATATGTGGAAGCTACCTTCTACTTCCCTGTGGAGGGTTATACTCAAGCACTCTTCTCCCATCACCTTAAAACGGACCAGCTCCGTCACTGAAATGTCAACTTCCTGTCTGCATGAGCACAAGGAAATGCACTTCCTGTCTCCTTATCTTTCAAGAGAAAGAACAGATTGCTGCCACCTTCCTGTTTTCTTGTCTTAGAGCTGTAAAGAATGAAAATGTTGGAGGGCAGGAAAATGTTTAAGAACAACATAAATCCCTGCTTTTGACACAGGGATTGTCCTTCCAGACAAAAGGTGCTCCTGTTGTATTTTTATTCCCAAATAGTAGTTTTCTTTACATATATTAATTGATCGATCCACTGTTTTATTATTGTAGAGGACTATCTCAACTGTATCATTCCACTCTTTGAGTTCTTTTATAATATTTTGCACTTCAAACCATGTTTATTCAAGAATAACTGGAAGCATACCTAAATAAGATGATGCCTTCAGCTGATTGTTTTTGTGTTTTGTTTTTTATTATGTGTCATGTATGTTTATGTTGTGTGATGACAGTAAATGACTGACTGTAGTAAATAAAAGAGAATGCGTTTTTTTGGGAAAGTTCAATAGAGACCAGTGTTGGACGTTAAACATTCCAGGATGTTTTTTCAGAAGGACAAAATGTGCCTTTTTTTCTATTGTTTGTACTGTTAACTATTTAACCTTGTTGTGTTATCTTGTAAAATAGCCAATTTTGTAATTGAAAACAATAAATGTAATATTCCACAAATATTTAACAATGTACCGGTACTTTTTTTTTTTCAAAGTTTGTGGCATGTGGAGAGAGAGGACTTTTCTGCATCACTCATGCATCTCCTTGTGTACAATACACTGAATAGTTGCATAGTGACATCGTCTGCAGCAGGGTGATTTTGTAGTTCTTTGGAGCTGGTCTGTGGGTTGTCCGTGACTATTCTTACAATCCTGTGTCTCTTTTTATCAGAGATTTTTCTTGGTCTGCTACCTTGGGCTATAATTCCTCACATTTTTCCTTATAGTTGAAACCGAGAGCTCAAATCTCTGAGAGCTTCCTGCATCTTCCCCCTAAAACAAGATATTAAACAATCATTGTTTTAGGTCATCTTAGAATTTTTTTGATGATACCTCTCTTACAATTGGCCATCTTTAAATAGATTATCTTGATTGGATTCACCTGTGTCGGTAGGTCAAAAGTCATTAAGTTTGCAAAACTAATTCTGAGTTCTAATATTCATTCATTCATTTTCCAACCCGCTTATTCCCTTTTGGGGTCGCCAGTCCATTACAGGGCAACATTCACTCACACATTCACACCTAAGGGAATTTAGATTATTCAATTAATGTAACCGCATGTTTTTGGGATTGTGGGGGAAAATGGAGTACCTGGAGGAAACCCACGCGAGCACAGGGAGAACAGGCAAACTCTTTCCAGGAAGTTCAGCTTCGAACCAGAAACCTTCTAACTGGAAGACCAGAGTGCTACCCACTGCTCCACCGTGCCACCCTGAGTTCTAATAATTAGTGCTAAAAATATTTAAATAATGTGTTGTGTAAAATTCCACAAAATATGTATTTTTTTTGTCTGTTTAGTAGTGACAAGCAGGTATTTGCATATTAATATTGGATGACTAGGTGTTTCACCAGGAAACTCATGATGTCTCTTTATACTCATGCTCCGTTTGTAATAATGAGAGCTTTGAGGTGAGGTTCACTATCATGATATCTGTTTATCACACAGGCTAAACAAACAGTGACATACACAACAACTCTAGAGGAAACTCCACGCCTTTAACAAGACTGAGAGACACCCAGCGGGGAGTTCCAAAGTTTCAAAAGTGACTATTCATAGATGGACTCATTAGCAAGGTTTTCTTGTGAACACAGACTTCCTCTCGTTTCAAGCTTAGTCTTGAAACGGTTAAATAGCAAAAAAAACATTGAATAATCTTGGCAAACATTTACTGCAGTTTACTGTCAAATCGTTTTTTCAGTCATGCACTTTTAAACTAAATTAAATTGAATTAAAGTTATTGTTACCATTATGGCTTCTAAATCGGAACACTATAATAAATTCTCAACCTTAACCTCATTGTCATTGTTTGGTTTTAATTCCCAGATAATTTATTTATTTACTTGTTTGTTCATTCCTTTTTTTACTTTTATTACATTGCAATACATTTTCTAATTAAAATTTTCGACATCTAATTTCAACAAACAGTAGCTTTTTTGCTCAAATCTGAGGCAAATATTTGAAATTGTAAGATTTCATGAACGATAGTATTCGGTTCCCCTCTATTTACAGTTTTAATAATCTGTTTAATGAGTTGATTTTGTTACCTCACTAACCTAAACTCTACCACTGAGCTATATTACCTCCATTCAGACAGGAATAAAATGTGGAGTAAATTTTACGGTGGACCGCTTTTCATTGGGACAGGGTTCTGTTTGTGCCGGTGGGCTTTTGTGCAAAAAAACAAACACATTCACTTCACTAAAACGGGATTTTTAGAAAATGCAATTACCTTGATGCATGTTTTTGGTTCTGCGGTTTAAACCGGGGTTTCTACCGGGGTAAACCCACACAAACACAGAGAGAACATGCAAAATCCTCCAAGGAAGGTCACCAGCTGGCCTTGAACCTTTTCACTGAAAGGCCACTTCCCACTGCACCACCATGCTGCCCATGACTAACATTTTGAAATTATAATTAAAAATATAGAAACAGCTATACATTACCATTTCATTGGGAAGACTAGTTACGAAATAGGTTAAATTTTGTTGTTGTTTTTTAAATGGATGTGCCGGTGCAAGAGTTTTTCTGTTTTCCAAGGCTTTAAAATTCCAACAAATCCGTTATGCACTAGTCTCTGTCTGTCTTTGTTTCTGTAACAGATAGATCTTGAACATGGAGTTTACACAATCTCCTGTTTCTTGTTTACAATCTTATAATCCAAAAACACAAATGTCAGGAGTGAATATGAGAATTGGTGCAGAGAGGTTGTCACCATGTTTTGCTCTGTTTAACCTGTAAATGAAGGCCCACACAACCTTCTGTCTGCCGAGTGAATGTATTCATTATTTGAAGGATTTATATGGTAAAACTGTAAAATCCTTTCCTCCAAGTGTAGTTTAAAAAATCTGGCACTAGAGGGCAGCACAACATCATCAAGGTAAAAGAACGCCGCAAGCTGCTTAATTTTGACACAATGTAGAATTAATTTAGTAGGATTTTTTATATCATGAACCTGACTAACAAACAGAAATCCATTTTTGCTATGCCTTTTTCAAGCAAGTGAGAAAAATCTACATTTTTACTTTTTAAACTATTTTTTATTTTAGAAAGCAATACAGTTTTTATGTCTTGCCACTTTCTACAGCCCTAAACCCGATTGTGTTCCTTATGCAATAGATGCAACTAATGCATGTGAAAATAATTATACTATATTGATCTGAACTAAACACAATTTTTTACCAAGTTAAACTCCTTTGAGATCTCCCTCTCCATCTGCTCTTTCACAGATTATATGTGGCCTCTAGGAGCGAGGGAAATGAGAAAGAAAAGTGAGGATTAAGAAAGGTCAGCCCATTCTGAAAGAAATCCCTGCACCTGCTTTTCTCTAAATAAAATACTGTAGCTTCTCTCTCACAGACTCACACACACACTCAAAGTCTGGATGATAGTATATCTCCCAACATATTGTCAGAGTTGGAGGAGGGATGGAGGAGGAGAGAAGGATGTAGAGGGCAAAGAGGGTGGAAGGAGTGAGGGGGGATGAAGGAGGAAGAGAAGGGGAAAGGATGGGGAGAGGGAGCAGAGAAGAATAAATTAAGTAGAGAAGGAGGAATGAAGGTGGGATGAAGGGAGCAAGAGAGAGAAGGATGGAGGCAGAGAAAGTGGAATGAAAGAAGGATGGAGGGAGAGAGTGAGGAAAGAGAAAGAAGAAAGAGGGAGAAAGGGGAGGAGGGAGAAAAGTAAAAAGCAAGGAAGGAGAGTGGAAGGAGAGAAGGGGGGAGGCAGAGATAAGAAAGGAAGGAAAGATGAATGGAGGAAGAAGAGAATGATAAAGGAGTAGAGAAGAAGGAAGTAAGGAATTAAACTCAGAACATAAGTAATGCATTTCATAGTAATAAGCATACATTATGTTTGTAATGGTAAGTAAATTAATTTGCAAACAAGTTATTTAGAGAGATTACGTTTGATATTTTTAAGAACAGTAAACTCAGGTAATAAACATCATTTCACGAGTTAAACACAAACGTATACCAGGCAAGCTGTGCAAACATGGATTATATCTGTGTTAAACACCCTCAGTGAGAAGTTCCCGGGAGGGAGAAAGATGAGTGAAGCAATGTCAACTTGAGATGAAATAGATAGCGAACAGATGCCATGCCCTGATTGCTCCTCCCAAAACATATTAAACAAATTTCACAATGCATGTCACAACTGCATATCTAGCTCTCTCTCTTTCTCTCGTATCATGTGGATCATCATTTTTAGCCACATTAACAAGAGCACTGGGGATTTGGGGCTAAAATAAACACTTGTCCTGGTCACTGCTAGTCTGAACTTTATTTGTGTGAGCCTCTTCTTGCTCGTTCACCACAAGCACTAGAGTAATAAATAAAAACACTTTTCTCAGCAGATGATTTTGCTAAACCACCACAAAACACCCATAAACAACTGCTTAGACAGCATTTACATTGGCTTGGAAAATTTTTGGAACATATATTTTTGAGAAACACATGGATGAGGTTAGGAAAACTTGCAGACATTTGCACACTTTTGATGAATTCATCATCCACTGGGAAAACCCTGCAAAACTTTGGTTTCATTGACATAGACACAGAAAATATATTGCTTTTGGGAACAAATATATGTTGCATTGACATCTCCAACAGTTGAAATGTGCCAAGATTTCCTATGTGGTCATATTAACATAAAGAGATCCAAGATGAATAAAACCATTTAGTCTACCCAAGATGTTCCATTTATCGATTCATGGACAGGTCAACAGTCCTTCAGTTAGGGATTCAGTTAATTCCAAAGGAATCTTCACTTAATCACTCTTTCCACAACCATCTCTGATGTCAACTACCAGTCACAACACTCACCCAACCACTCACCTACCCTCAAAAGGCTGCTTCCTACACCAAAAGGATAGTCAGATCTATGGTTCACAACCTGCTGACTCTCCTGCATTGTTCACAACCTGGATACTCTACCTGCATATGCAGTTTCCTGTTACACACCTGGTACTGTGTATCATGGAACCTCAGTTATACTCACATTACCATAAATTCATCAATCTCCTTATCAGTATTGTCTCAACGCCTCACTTTTTCTGCAGTTTTCTCACCACAGATTTCCAGAGTGCATCATGGATGAATTTTTCATGGATTGCAAGGAAAATGTCCATTTGTGGATGCTATAATGTGGTGATATGCTCTATTATGATTATGCTCAAGGAACATTATAGTTCTGAATTCTGTAAATAAATCTGCATATGATTTGATTGGGATGAAAATAAGGGCCCTTTTAATTTTGGAATAATTTGCGAGTATCACATCTTGTGCCAGACACTTTTGAAGTTTAAAACAAATAAATGCAAATAATCTAATGGTTAATACACATTCTGTTCCCATTTATCTGCTGAGCTGTTGTTTTCTCAAATCCCTGGGGCGTGATCTTACCAGTGTGAGAAAGGGTTTCACGCTTGCACTCAGAAAATGCTGACCTGTTGTACTGGAATCATCCTCTAAGATTTAACAATTGCAGACAGACTTGTGACGAGCTTTTCCCACCTTGCATGGACAGTAAAAACCATTGAGAACCATTTCTTTAAACCACCACAGTTTATATTTGTGTTTTATCTTATATCTTTGTTTCATTTGTGAATTGTGGTGCATTTCAAATCTTCTGGGCACTATGACAAAAAGGTCCTGACAAAACAATAATCTCAGTTTCAGGCCTGTGTTTCTATGTCTCTAGCTCTCAATTCTCTGTAGCACCTGTCACTTACCCTATCAAACTCAAGTTCTAATCTGCTCTTCCCCTTATATAGTCATTCATGTCTCCTTTCTTCACTGTCAGTCCTACGGTTCACACACCCCGACTCTTCATTATTGCTTCCTGCCTTCCTGGATCTCCATAGATTTTATCTGTGTCTCTTCTTGGGCTGCATCTGCTCCTGTGGAGACCTAATTACTTGCTTCTCACATCTAATCTCTTGGTCATCTCTGAAGACGTGGGTTTCTCTGCTTCCTGGCAACTTCCCACAGTTGAAAATGCTTGCTTTGTTGCCTTTAAGGGAGGTTCTTTTTTCTGTACTGCTGTAAATAAGTATATAATTAGGCCTGTAAATAGTTGCTGATTCGGTGTCCCTCCTACCTCTTTGCAGCCACCATGACATCACTGAATGTTACATTCTAAATAAATTAATTCATGAATAGATTCCCAAGGAAATTGGAAACAGCAAAGTTAATTCCAAAAAGGAAGAACGTACAACTTGTCTGGGCTCACGAAGCAGTAAGGTCACCTCTAGAAGTAGTCAGCAGCACTGTGAATTAAGTGAAAATTACACAGGTCATCTTGAAAAAAAAATGGATCTCTGCAAAAACATAGAATCGCAGGACTTTGACTATAGATGAAACAAGATAGGACAGGCACCACTAGTTATACTTGCTGAAGTGGCACAGCAGAAGCATGAACATTTGTTAAGAAATAAATGAGAATTGTTAAGACCCGTAGTGGTTTAGACCTTTTTCTAATAGTTTGACTGACAGCTGAGAAGGCCAATTAAATAACAATCAATTAATCAAACTAATGCCATTAGTCCATAAAGGTTTTACAGGTGCAATTACATATTGTGAATTATAAAAAAATGCAAATTCTAAATGCATCCAATAGTACTTTTTTGTGTATAAAACATAATATACATCTCTGCACAGAATTTGATCAGTAAAAATACACCCAAATTCTTTTGTAGTTATTCTTGTTATATAAAACAAAAACTATACTTAAACTTCCAACAATTAAAATGCACCAAATTTACCCATAACCTAAAATTCGCAACATTTTCTCAGGAGGCCATTTCTTTTGTCAGGGACCAAAGTTTTACCCTAAATATTTACAAAATGTAAGTATTTATTGAGAAATTTCCGATAGGAAACATCAAAAGGCACAATTTGTATGTAAAGGCATCACAATAAATGCATAAATGTTTGAATGGCACAATGCAAAATATTTAAATGTTAAGTGATCCCCCCATCTCTCTCTCTCTCTCTCTCTCTCTCTTCTCTCTCCCCACACACACACACACACACTCACACGCAGCATCACCTGCCCTCATTTCTTTATTCATAAAGCCTGATGAAGTGCCAGGCTGCAGACCGTAAGTAACAAGGACTCTCAGCTATTGTTTTGTTCGAGTACCGGCAGTTTCTGTTTTGAAGGGCTTGTTAGAAACAAATCGTTTGGTCTGAGGAGTAAAACTGTGTCTGCGCAGCTCCGTCAGAGCTTGATGTAACATTAGACAAGACACCCGTCCGCGCTAGATACGTAGAAGAACTGGAACACGCTTGATATGTAAACACAGTTTTTAGGGAATGCGAAATTTAGCTGCTGACTGGAGCTTCTTAAATCAATCGTAGACGCACAGACGTTCGAGTTGCATGGGGATATATTCCACTCAGCGAGCGGGTAAGTAGGTTATTTCACCTGTTCCTCTGCTTAAAGTCATAGTCACCACAATACATTGTAGAGCGATTGCAAGGTGTTTGGGGCTGCCTGGCCTGCCATCTTCATCAACATATTTTTATTTTTACAATTACTAGAAATTAATTCCAATGTTATAACCATGAACTTGTATGTTCTGTGGCTGGAGTCAGTGGTTGACTATTGATTGGGTTCACCTGCTGAGATCCCATGAGCCTCAGCTGTTGTGAACCTTTCAGAATTACATATTGATTATCACAATTTTTACTTATTCTCTACCTTCTTTCTTGTTGTCAGTACTTCACATATAATCAAGCCTGGAAAGACGAACAGTAACCCATGTGAGTGCACAAATTTTCTTTGCATTATTTATATCAATTGCACTTCAGAAAGTGTTTTAATTCAATAGGTTATTGGAAGATTAGAATGCTTTTTACATGTCTTTAGATTTTCTTCCTTCTGGATTACACTCCTAAAGGTTCTTCATTCTCCACTGGTTCTTTGCAGGTTTGAGGGTGCTATACAGCACTTTTTCACTATAAAGAACTGCTTAAGCTCTTTTTGGTTCTTCACCAGTTCTTTGCATGTTTAAGGATCCTTTATAGCACCTTTACACTATAAAGAACCGCTTAAGCTCTTTTCGGTTCTTCACCAGTTCTTTGCAGGTTTGAGGGTGCTATACAACATTTTTTCACTATAAAGAATCGCTTAAGCTCTTTTCGGTTCTTTGCCAGTTCTTTGCATGTTTAAACATTCTTTGTAGCACTTCAGCTTAAGCTCTTTTCGGTTCTTCACCAGTTCTTTGCATGTTTGAGGGTGCTATACAGCACTTTTTCACTATAAAGAACTGCTTAAGCTCTTCACGGTTCTTCACCAGTTCTTTGCATGTTTAACGATTCTTTATAAAAACTTTTTTACTATAAAGAACCGCTTAAGCTCTTTTCGGTTCTTCACCAGTTCTGTTTTCTGCTTTCTTCTAAATTAATCAGAAAATGATTTAATGATTTTTCAGTTTAAATTCAAAACCATTTTATTATAATACTGAACTGTACTTAAAATGATTATTTACTGCCTTTTTCCATCATCGTCAGATCATCAGTTTTTTTTAAATACAAAAACATAACATTTCAATGAAACTAACAATGTTGTTGGGCTGTTTCAATCATAGGGTAGACAATTTAAAAGTAACAGTATTTATTTAAACAAACTTATTCCTACAGAAAAAGGCATATACTGATAACATCCTTACACATAAAAGGGGGGTAAATAAATATTTGACCACCCTGTGATTTTGCTATAGAATATATGCCATTTGTTACTATAGGAGGGATTTTGGCCTATACAGATCTTACCTTGGTCTGTTAGGTTTCGAGGCTGTGGCTGAGCAACACAGAGTTTCAGCTCCCTCCAAAGATTTTCATTTGGATTATGAAGCAGGACCTTGATATGCTTCATACAGATGTTGGAAGACCCAGCCACAGCCCATCTTTAATGCTCTGAGAGGAGGTTTTTGCCCACTCTCTCACAATACCTCTTCTTAAATAAATGTCCCCTGTGCAGAAGAACAACCCCAGGGGATGATGCTTCCACCCCCATGCTTCACTGTAGGTATGGTATTATTGGGATGATACTCATAATTCTTCTATCTCAAAACACAGCAAATGGAGTTAAGATCAAAAAGTTCTACTTTGGTCTCATCTGACAAGAAAACCTTCTCCCGTGACTCATCTTTAACATCCAGATTGTCCCTGGCAAACTTCAGAAGGGCCTTGACATGGGCTGACTTCCATGCGATGCATGATTTTGAACCATTTCCTGGCTTTTTGCTCATTTTCAACTGTTATGTAGTGACACTACATAAATAAATTATTAATTTCTAAATTAATTTACATATTTTATTGTGTTCCCTATTCCTGCAGATGAAAAAACCATCATCAGTCGCAAAAAGAAGATCCGATTTGGAATCTACTTGTTCAGTCGTTTGAGATGTTTCTTTAAGAAAGACAGTGGCAAGGAGTACATGTTGATGAAATTGATTTGTTCAGGTAAGTGTAATCCAACTCTAAATGAAATACATGTAGAAATTGAGTTGAGAAGTGTTATTTTCGCTTAGCTGGAGCTGTATCACAATTCATATCCAAGTTACTGCTTTTATTTAAGGATGACAATATCTAAGCACTTTTCTGTGTATATTTATACTTGGGTATTGGCTGTGGCCATTTCTGATTAAGAAACATAAAACAAGCAGCAAGTGTTTTACAAGATTCAATCCAGATTGTTTTTCAAATGGAAGTGCTGATTTGGACAAAATCGACACGTATTTGCATGAAAGATACAGTATCTCCACAGAAGGAATAGCTTACATTTGGGAGCTACATACAAATGTGACACGCAGAAGTCACGCCCTTACTGTATTATGATCCTGCTCTTTCCATGTTTATCGTGATTGGTTATCCGGTGCCTATCCGGTTCACGCCTGTGAACTAATCATAGCTTAAAAATCAAAGCCTGACTTGACATAGAAAGTTGATGAACTGCTTCATGGTACCAATTAAACATGATTGAAACGATTAGGTTTTGTCCAGTCAAAAATGATTTGGTAATGCTGTGTTTGTTTAGCCACATTCATGGTACATGGTACTATGTTTTGTTGTTAAATATTTACAACATAATCAACTATTACAAATAAAATAGAACAACAAAACCCCAATGTTTTGGTGGTATAGTGGGGGCCATAGCTGCCATCCATTTGACCTTAGCTGTTTCATTCCCAGCCAATGTATTGAACTTAATTTCTGCGATGTACTGGCGACCTGTCCAGGGTGTACCCCCGCCTCTCGCCCGAAGTGAACTAAAGATCCCAGAACAAGCAGTTATGAACATAAATAAATGAACGAAAACCCCCCCCCAAAAAATTAATTTTAGTTTCTATCGGTATGATTTGCTCTGTTTAATGTGTCACGCTACAAATATGGTGGACGTGATGATGTCAGTGCTCCCACTCTATAGTTAATTCTCAAGAAACAGTTCAGCAAGTTTTTTGCAAACTTTATGAGATGCTCAACAACGCTGCCATTCCAACAGCTTTCAAAGATAAGTAGTTAAAATTGAAATTACTGTGGTTTACTGGCTGGATTGGGTTTTTGCAAACTAAATGTTTAAACAAAATCACATGTTTATGTACATTATGTTGATAGCAGTAGTTTCCTGGGGAATAAACAAACACACCACACTGTGGTAGCTAGTTGGGGGTTGAGGCTGAAACCATGACAACGCTACTAGAGTTGTGATTGAAATGCTGGACTCTGAGTGGATTAAACAGAGCACTTTCCTCTTCACTTTGTCTGGCAGCCTGAGTCAGCTTGGAGATACAGTACACATGGTTTCAAGAATTCATTAAAAAAGTCAATTGTTTGACTGGCAATGTTCACACGGCAGATCTTACTGCTCAATTCCAATTTTTTAGGTGAAATCATTTTTTTGGGGCGTGCGTCCGTTTACATGATAATATGCAACTCAAATCTCGCCCTGAACGTTTCTAGCTCCAATGGGAAATACATGCGCAGAAGAGGATGCAACATCCTAACGCGATGGGAATATTGATGGGAACGCTCTGCTAATGGTAAAAGATTGTTAGGTGAGCTTCCCAAAAAGGTGAATGGGAAAAATAAAGGGAACTCTAAAGCAGTACTCCAGAGTCATATTATTTATTTAATAAAATAAACAAACACAAAAACCCATCATAGGGTAAAACCTCAAATATCATAATCTGGAGAGAACTAAAGCTAGCTACAAAACAAAACAGAGAATGCTTAACACAAAAGCAATAAAGAGTATAAACCAACCAGCCAGCTGATGGGGACAATAAAACATGAAATAATAGCTGGGGCTTAAGGCTAACCAGAGCCACAACATGAGCAGTGTAGAACCTGCTGAATGTTCAATAATGATCCCGCACAAGGGGAAAGGAACAAGACACTTAAGTAGGGAACAGGTTATCGAGGGACTGACACACCAGACAGGAGGAACAGGTGAAACCTATGAGGGCTGATTAGGCGGAACGACACAAGAAGACAAATAAGAGAAGTGGCCAATGAAAATGGAACAGTAGTAGAAAACATGAGGAACAAGAAAGTAGGAGTTACCTGGGCAAGAAGAGATCTCAGACAGGTGGGACCCGAACACAGAAACACATGAAATGGCCAGGACAAAGAGAGGACAAAAGGGGAAATCCTAACAAAGATAATGTCTGATCCGAGACAACTTTATTATTATCAAATAATATTGAGGATAAGATTGTGATAAAAGAGATCAAGACAAAGGAATTTTTTGTGAATAATGGTGGAAGCAATGACTTATTTCGACAACTAGTCTTCACTGTACTCTAAATATGCCTTGGATCACCTTGTATCAAAATAACAGGTGAACCGTCTTCCTCAGCAACTTTTAACTGTCAGAAAGTTCATCTCAATGGGGATTGATGATGAAAAAGGTGAATACATCTGATCTGACCATTAAAACACAGGTTGCTTTTGAAAAAAAGTCGAATATGTATCCAATCCAGGACTGCATTTGAAAAAAAAATTGGATTTGAGTTCAGACTGTCAAACAAATCAAGCATATGAGCAAAAAAAGTCGAATTTGGATCGGATTAGTGTAACGTAAATACCATCAGTGACAAGAACATTTAATCAGTTCTTTCATTTAGGGCTGCAACAACTATTTGAAGTTGGCAATCACTGAAAGTGGCGGGCAGTAACGATGCAACTCTAATTTGTTACTGTACTTAAGTAGCTTTTTCAAGTATCTGTACTTGACTGAAGTATTTTAGTTTGGGTAGAATTTTTACTTTAACTTCACTACATTTCAAAGTCAAATATTTAACTGTGTTTACTCAACTATACTTTGCGAAATCAGTCGTTCCTTTTATTTGAGTAGATAAAAAATCCACCAATGTACCAATCAGGGTACAGCGATCACTCGGGGTCCACTGGGTCCAGAGCTTGATGGGGTACAAAACCTCCTTAAAGTAATCCGAAACTTGGCCCTGGATCATTTCGCGCCAGGGCGAGTCTCAGCTTCACCAAAAGGCCACTGCGTTTACCGCAGCGGCGACTGCAATGGCGTCTCGCTGTTGACTGTAAAAGATGAGTCGGGACTCCGGCTAAAAGCCGGGGTAAGACACGATGTCTGTTACCTCTACGCAGAGTAGGATTGAGTAGCCGGAGATCCAGTAATTCCAAATCCAAAGATCAAATAAATCCAAAATTTACATGAACAAAACAGAGACAGACAGACGAGCAGCCGGGCATACGGGCGCCATCTTGGTCAGCAAGATGTGTATTTTTAAGTATACATATTAATATTTGGAACCAAAATTTGAGGAAGTGCCGAATTTGATACATTACCTTTAAAATTATGCATTTTATACATTACCTTTAAAATTATGTTTGAAAAAAGATGTTTAACAGCTGTTTAATTCTGTAGATTTAGTTCATAAATAAAAAAAAAAACAATAAAACCCATTTCTATTGTGATGCCCAATCTCAAAAATGCATTTTTTAATGTTAGATATGTGCCCATGAGTTTACAGTGAACGTATTTGCAGATTTTGTCTCTTTTTAACAATTCTTTTTTTTATCTTTTGAATTTCTTTGAATTTCTTCTTCAGTTCATGACAAATATTTAGTCGAAGATTACTTTTAAAAGGCCAATGGTATTGATAAATAAACTACAATCCTTTTCAGTGGAATTGAAAAAAGAAAGAGAAGTAAATTCATAAGATTTGTTAACAATCGTCAAAGTTTATCTTCAGTTCACATTATGTAAAAGTGTTCAGTCTAGCCCCGTATTACATAATAGCTAGATGTACAGTGACCAATTAAAGAGCAAGTATATCGATCATCCGGTTGCCCACTGCGCTGCCATTTCTTCTCGCGCTGATGTGACCTTCTGTCAGGCCCTGTCTCAGCTGGTTAGATCAGCTTTGTTATGCTGCTCTGGCCCTGTGGGGCTGTCCCTGCTGTGTCTGTGGGATAGCACACCCATCATACCTCTTACTTCTTCATCTGCACAGACAACATCCGCCATTACAGCTACTAGAGCTCACTCAAACAATCGGCCTTCTACAGGCATCCCAGAGCGAGGCTAAAAGAAGAAAAAGAGAAGACAAACAATAAAAAAGGTTTAATTTAGAACTCTGTATTTTTCTTCACATTACAAATTGAGGTAAAAACACGCTTTTCTCAAATGCATCTTTGCAAAATTTTTTTATTTTTTTTGCAAAATGAGGTTTTTCAGATGATCAATTCAAATAGAATAATTATTGTAGCATGTCAAAATGATGAGAATGATTAGAATAAATATAGCTGCAAGCAGCAATCATTGGGGTTCAAACGCTCTAACCCTTAGATGTCAGGGGGCATTTCTGCAATACATTGTTTTTTAACCTCTTAAGCCCTGAGGCCTATTTTCCGAAAATCCTATACTTTTACTTTTTAAGGCATTTCTCAGCTTTTACAAGGCCTAAACTGCAAATCTTGGTATCAAAATGAAGATAGGTTCTTGGGGAGTGGTGTGGATAAGTTAATTTGACAGTCAAGAACACTGGGTAAGAGTAATTGATGTTGGAATGGCCAAAAAATGAACTCCGCCTAAAAAAAAAACACATGTTTCCTCCAATATCTCCTTATTTTACTTATAACGAAGCAAATAAACACAATCAATTGTAACCACTACATGTCAAGAACATCTGTAGCAAGTTTGGTGTTCATACTACAAGAAACTAATATTCTGTACAGGTTTTGATTGAACAAAGTTCAGGCGTAATCCATGTTAGCACAGTTTGGCACAATTTGGCACAATAATTGAAATATGGAAAAAATCTTGTCCAAAGCTTCAGCTTCGTTCATAATCTTCTTTTCTTGCTTATGGGACATGATTTCAGCAAAAAAACTCCTAAAGAAACGCTGTAAAAGGGGGGTAGAAGCTCATTTACGCCATCTTGCTGCGCTTTTGGGAACCTTTCATTCACAAACGCTTTCGACGTCGAGCTTCTGCGTGTCCCTACCCCCCGACCATCTGTCCAATCCGAGAGATCTATATATCGATGGAAAGCTCTGATTCTATGGAAACCAATCAGCTCAACCATTTTGAGACTGACGGGATCGCCGGCGAATCACACGACGCGCAGCGTGGAGAGACGTGCTCTTACGCACGGGGAGTCATTCCATATTTGGTGGCGTAATGACGCCACAAAGCTAAAGAAACAATCAAAAATGGCGTTTGCACGAAGCTATTGACCGGACATAACAACAAGCGGACTTTTATCGCTATGGAAATAACTTTTTGTTGAAAAAAACGGCAAAGGTAAGACAAGATTTACATGCTTGCTTGGTTTTCGCTGGCGTTTTTTCGTGGAACTTTCGCTCCCTGCTCTGAAATACTTCATGCAATGATAATGAGTTGCATATCACTGGATTCAGCTGGTTGTTAGCTTTCATTTAATGTAATGGTTTTGGTGTTTCCGTTTATATTGTGGATACATATCGCACATAAACAAAAACGTGGTCATGAATTATACTCCGGACATGTTGTTGTTTATTTGCATGGCGTTCGAGCTGTGGTTAACGGATATGAAATTGAATTAGATACGTTTTTAGAGGAGTTTCCGCTGAACACAACAGTATTTAATATGTGTGGGTTATTCTCAGGGTTCGTGAGCTATGAGTGAAAATGTAACGCACAAGGGGGCAAGTCCCCAGTACCGGGGACTCTCGGGCTTAAGAGGTTAATACAGTTTTTGTGTCAAAGCTTGATATTTTTTAACACAACCCCAGCTTCTTTTTCTACAAATCTTTTTATATTACATTAAGTAAAAATTCCAAACCTGAAATTAAACAAAAAATTCAATTCAGAGTATTTGAATTTGTCATTTTTTTACTGCTACAATCTCAAAAACTGAGAATGATCCATTTTTATAACAAAAATAAATTATTTTACAAATTGTTAGACAAAATAAAGAATTTATTTTGATCCCCCAAAAAGCAAAGACAAGGTCAAAACAATGTGAAAATTATATTTTTATAGAATTTTGAATTTAATTTTAAAATGTATATATAATATATAACTGTGAAATTATATAAATAGTCAATACATAGACTGTTCCAAACACCATATATTCCATTAGCCTTTTTTGTGCCAGAACAAGCCATATCACAGGTCTTGTACTTCCAAGGGTTTTCCCTTCTTTTCACCACTAGATGGCCCTGATATCACCGATTTGGGGTCTATGAAATGAAACTGAATGACGCAAATTGCACAATTTCTTACATTTTAATTGGAATTACGTGGCAAATTATGTCATAACGCTTGTAATGTTTGTGAAAACCAAAAATATCAAAACTAATAACGTTTTTGGAACCCACTTGTTATATTTGATATCAAAATAACCTTCTAAGGGTTAAAGGTTTGATCTGAAATTTCTTTTCTTAAAACAGCCTTACATTCATGCCTACAGTAGCTTCTTCTTTTTCAGTATGGTGTCTAATTGCTGTGTCTTCACATTTGGAGCCCACATGCATTGACTTTCATGGCTATTTTCAAGTTCATGCAAATCCCAGATGTAGAAAGGCTTTGTTTTGTTTGTTTTGAGTGCATTAGCATGTTAATTCCAAGGCGGGAATGAAGCTTTCTCCTGCTGCTGTCCTCATAATTAGATGAGCACTGGGGGAAATCGCTGTGTTTGGGGTTATCAAAATTAGGATTTTTTTTACATGCCTCCCTGAGGAAGGGCATGCATCCTTTTGCTAAGCCATGATTGTGTGATAATGGTGTCATTTGTCCATGTTAGTATGTTGCAGATCCTACATTTATATTGCTATATTTTACATATTATATTTGTAGTCTAGTAAGTTCACAAAATGTAGCTTTTGTGCTTTTTCAAATGTTTAGGGAATCATTTATTAGATTTTGAAATGGGGATCAACAGTGGAAAAGTCAAATTTTACCTCTTCCTAACAGAAATAGTTGTTATAATAGAAGTCACAAACAAGAATTGAGGATAAAAAAAAAAAATTAAATCCACCACCGCCAATGTTGTTACTAACGTATACCATGTCCAAGACTGTGATAAAAGGTAAAAAAAATCTTTTTGTAATACTTGTATATGTAACACTTTTACATACTGAAAATGAGCCTTTTTGTTTGTTTGCTTTTTTTTCCAAAATCATTTAAGGGTAAAAAGGTTAACGTGTGAAAATCCTGGATTCAAAAAACATTGTTAGTAGTTTTGATTAGAACTGAGGTAGATTAAGACGCAAAAACATGAAAAAAAATGTTGATCAGATTATGATTATAACAGCAGTGTAGCATCAAAAACGAACGTCTAGTGATTTTGAGCAATGCACAGCGGTGAAACACTCTTTGTTTTTAACAGTTGCAGGAATCAAAGTGTCCACAAGACTCCAAATAGTCACTTTTACAGCTGTGCTTTTAGGTGATTTGCTTTCATGTTTGAACAGGAAGAGGGTAGGATTTGTACTGATTGAGTCTACAAACAGTAGTCATTCTTGGGTGCCATTTAAACAAGATTAAGCCCTGTGGCAGATAGTTCATCCCATGGGCTCAGGCTGCCAGTCATAAAAGTGAGACTGGGATCAAAGCCACCAAATCCTGGGGAAATGGGTCCTGCTATCCCATCCCTTGACCTGCTTAAACTCTAGAGGTCTAGATAATATGGATCTCTGGCCTTAATCCCCTCCCAGCTTAACTTGCCTGGGATATGCAGGATCCAGAGAGCATAGGTTAAATGCCACTGTGCCATGTAATCTAACAAACAAAACACAATTGAGCGGTTTATGTTTCTATGAACATTTTTAAATAGTGTTTTTTTTTTTATTAGTTTGCTAGATTTTTAGGTAACAGTGATAAAATGAACCCATCAAAATATCAAAGCTTGTCTCAACCAATTTTTTGGCTTTTTTACCAATCCACATTCACACAAAAAAGGTCTCACATTCAAATCCACCAGACCCATTTTACTAGATGTAGGCAACAAGCAAAGTGTTGCGCAATGCATCTTCTGTCTGCGGATGCACGTTAACATGTTTACATGAAGATTTATGTTCCAAATGCTTCACAAATAACTCAGCTGCCAATGTTACCCAAAAGGAGATGGCAAAATAAATCACATGAAATATTATGTTCATTTTGACACGCTCAATGTGAAAGGTTCTGGTATGAAATAGCATGGATACTGAGGAGTAAGGTCCAAAAATGCAATATTGCCACTTAAACTTTATTCCAAATGCAAAAGAGTGTTTTTAAAGACTGAACTGTGGCAAATTCTGCCTTGTTTTTCCTGACCTGATTCCTATAATACATTTTTTAAATAAACAAAACCATTAAAATATCTAATTGTTTTGTTAGTTCTTAAATTGGAATAGATTAAGCAGTCTTTGGTTTCTTGGTTCATGGCCCATGGTAGTGAAGTACTTTGGATAACCTTTGTTAGTTGTCTCTAAGCCTTTCTACTTTTCAATATTTTGATGGAAACTGAAATACAATATAAAAAGTTAAAAATTATCAGGGAAACTTGATGCATTTAGAACACTTAGAAGTATAATCGGTGTGGTATTTCCATTGAAATGACACATTTAAGTCACTGGAGTATGAGTGTTCATTCCAGCTCACAATGCTCTTTTCCCAATCAAAACTCAAAATGTTTGAAGGGTTATTTTATTTTAAAATATTGTATTGAAAACTGTATTATTATCACTTTTCGGTGAACTACCTCTCTAAACCTAAATCTTTATTTCAGCCATCTTCCATTACCTGATAAAAAAGCGAGTAGCCAGTGCGTAATGGCCTTTTTCTTTCGATTTCTCTCCTCATCGCTCAGCTGAGCTTTGTTTGTCTGGCTAAATAATGAGCTTATGATTTGTGAATATAGAGAGTCACAGTCAGGATTGTAATGTGCCTCTCCCCTATGGGCTTTATTAATAGGTGAGCCAGAATGAGAGAAAGCATAAGCCTTAGTACGATTCCGAATGACCTAGATATGCTGCATTTCTCTGACCCACATCCAATTCACCACAGGCTCTGTCATGTACTGTACAGCAGACTTTTTCTCTTTCACAGGCAGAAAGAATGTCTCTAAATCTCCATTAGAAAATATGATTCTGATTTTCCCCTTTGTTCTCCCTTTGGACATACAAGCTAAAGTATACTCGATCCTTCAAATTGCAGAATTTTATTGGTGGAAAAATGTGGTGGATAAAATTTTTGATACTTTATTAAGTTTGACTTAAGAATTAAATTTTGTTTAATCTGTGCCTTTTTCTAAGAATTGGTAAGAATTGGTTGTGTGAACAAACATAGCTTAGCGATAAGATATTGTTTGTTATACCAGCATAGGGTAGCAAAACTCTTCAGTATACGATAAATGAAAATGCTATGAACAAAAATGCTTATGACAAGAAAAAGCTTTAAAACTAAGCTTGACACTTTGATAAATGCTAAAGTTGTCCACAACTCGTTCCTGGAACACCAAGAGGGTGCTATTTCAACAGTGTCAAAGGGAGAGAAAATGTCCAGACGTAGCCATTTTGAACAGTGACCTGAATTTGGCGTTGATATAGTGATTTATCACAAGATATTGAGCTCTGATCAAAACATGTATGCCTTGTGCAAAACCACAAAACCATCAACGCCAACGTAATAACTCTGACATGTCCATGACTGTAAATAAATCAAGGCAAAAATCTTTTTTTCTATTGAAATTATCATTTTGTTAGATTTTTTACAAATTCAGTGACAGACTAAAATAAGAGTTATAAAAATAAGAGGTTTAAAAAATTCTATATACACAGTAAAATCCTAAGAGTTAAATTAACTCTACTCAGAGTGTATTTGGTCCCACTCTATATAGAGTTAAACCAACTCTGAAGGAGAGTTATTTAAATAAGTCTATTTGAACTAAACAGTCTATTTTTGTCTGTTTTTACTCTTTCTGGAGTGGACTTGGTCCCTCTCTGAATAGTTAATATTTAGTTTGCATTTTCCATGCAGATTTGGAGAAATATGAAGAAAACAGATTATTAAATTACTCTTTCTCAGAGTCGATTTAACTCTATATAGAGTGGGACCAAATATACTCCGAGTAGAGTTAATTTAACTCTTAGGATTTTACTGTGTACAGCTGTTTAATTTAAACACAAAATGGTTGTACATTTGACCAGTGTGTAGTTTTGGGTTTTTGAAAATTCTTAAAGCATTTTGCCAAAATATGTGATAAAATAAGTTTTGTCACTTAAAAGCATTCAATTTGCTGAAACAAAGAAAACTTACACAAATTAAGATTTAAAATCACCCTGAAGTGGCTGAAACATCCCCAACAACACATGGTTAAAATAAATAATATTCCAAAATTTCAGATTTTCTAAAAAAGGAGTTGTGTGGTAGTTTAAATGTTACCTACCAAAATGTGACCTGAATTTGGTGTAAAAAGGTGTTTTATGCACATTTGCTTTAAATCAAAATACTTACTTTTAAATGTACAGATGCAATGTTTCCTGTTTTCTAAAACTGAGTGTGTAAGTACAATCTGCAGGTGAGCAGTGGTGTGTGGCTTGGTCATAATGGAGCATTTTAGGTTGAAGTTATTAACCCTTAACTGCTCTGTCTCAGTTTGTTCCATATATATATATATATATATATATTAGGGGTGTAACGGTACGCTAAAATCGTATTCGGTTCGGTACAGTGTCTTGGAGAGTTCGGTTCGGTTCATTCGGTTCGGTACAAAACAATAAGAACTTACATAATCTTTATTTTGAAAAGCTGCCAATACACAGTAGAATTCTTGCATAAAATAAATAAAAGTGACACATTTGGGTGATATATTAAATAAAAATTGAAATACTGCAACTAGTTAGGATAGTAAGGATAGATTAACCTATCTACATTTTCTGAACAGAGCATAGATCTGGTTGCAGTGACAAATTGACAATATCTCCAGCAGTAGAAAATGTTAGATGTGTTGCCTGCCTGATCTCCGTGGAACAATGTCGGCATACAACTTTAAATTTATCCACTCGTCTATCCCGATTACGTATTTTAACAGAGAAGCCAAAGTGTTCTCAAACACGAGACCGTAGTGAGGTGAGAGGGTCTTCAAGCTCTGGCTTCCCTTTCGCTTTTGCCATGTAATTTTCCTTCTCGCGCTCGTGACTCAATAGCGTCCGTTCGGAAACTATCTCCGTGGAACAATGTCGGCATACAACTTTAAATTTATCCACTCGTCTATCCCCATTATGTATTTTAACAGAGAAGCCAAAGTGTTCTCAAACACGAGACCGTAGTGAGGTGAGAGGGTCTTCAAGCTCTGGCTTCCCTTTCGCTTTTGATATGATTCCATTTTCCTACTCGCGCTCGTGCTCGTCACTCAATAGCGTCCGTGCGGAAACTATCTCCGTGGAACAATGTCGGCATACAACTTTAAATTTATCCACTCGTCTATCCCTGTTATGTATTTAACAGAGAAGCCAAAGTGTTCCCAAACAGGAGACCGTAGTGAGGTGGGAGGGTCTTCAAGCTCTGGCTTCCCTTTCGCTTTTGCCATGATGCCATTTTCTTACTCGTGCTCGTGCTCGTCACTCAATAGCATCCGTGCGGAAACTCGCCTAGGAACATTGTTCCGCTGCGCTTAATATCGCGCTAATAATAGATATATATATATATATATATATCATTTGTTTATTGAGATCGTTTTGTTCTCTGGTTTTTAGACGAGGAAACCTAAATTGTGAATCTGCAGCAACTGGTTTATACAAATATTCAGTTTTGACTGTCTCTGGGACGTTTTACCAGAATGCTATCATTAGCTAGCTTGTTAAAGTACATGCTGCAGTAGAATGATCACTGTTAATCACCCCCCCCTCTCTCTTTTATTTATGTTTTTCAAAAAAGACAAAAAGAATCACTTCAAATTGGATTAAAACAATTACAAAGCAC
Source organism: Danionella cerebrum (assembly GCA_007224835.1). Lineage (NCBI taxonomy): Eukaryota > Metazoa > Chordata > Actinopteri > Cypriniformes > Danionidae > Danionella > Danionella cerebrum. Next base: position 228,221 of record SRMA01027104.1, on the reverse strand, counting down.
TGATAAATTAGATTACACACAGATTTGGATTGACCAATAAAATAGATACAGCTTGCTCTCGCAAAAGATACAGAGACTGAATAGAAACAAAATTTCTAACCGGTGAGTTAAAAATTATCCCTTATATAAAAGGTTTTGGTTCCTTAGCTGTCCTTTTATCTGTGTGTGCAGTTCATTTCTGTGATTTATAGGAATCTTGTGCACTCTCGCTTCTGTGCAGCTTCTTACTCTGTAGCCAGCAGCTGTTGTCCAATAGAGTCAGATGGAAATGAGTAAAAGACTGACCTTGAGCTGCTAAGTCCCCTCCCATTTTTGTGTCGTTCATTTTGGCTGTTTAGAAAGGTTCTAGCAAGCTGGGAGACGGATCATCTAGTTAGAAACCTCACGGAACACACAAGGTTTCTTGAGAGCGAGACGGAGAGAAAGAGAAATTTAAGTGTGCCACAATGTGATCCATTATCCTCCATCCGTCACAGAGCAAACAGCGAGCATCAGTTACAGGCCTGCAGGATTAAACCAGACACACACACAGACCCCTCCATGGGAAATATTATGAATACATTACGCCAGCTGTGCTAGATCAGCGCTTTCAATCTGTCGTGGGCTGTCTCTGAAAGCATTGGGTTTTTTTTATTAATTTCAAGTTCACTGTAAGTAAGGTTTTAAACTGTGGGAGTAAGCTGGGTGCCCTAGTAAAGCCACTCAGAATTGAACAAAAGTAAATGTTTGTGGAAAATTATAGTTTTAATTTTAGAAGTGCCATCTCTATATTTAAGTTTGCATGTTTTGTAGCACCATATACGTTTTCAGAGCGAAAAAGTTATTTAAAAGTGGAAATAATCTGAACTGGCCCAAAAATACACTACAGTGAGTTCCCTTAAAATTCCCTTGAGTTTTCACCAAGACCACAGTAATATTATTTTAAAGGTGTCATTAAGCCTTTAAATGTTTAATGACAACCTAAAGATTTTGAACAGAGAAACCTGCTAAATATTTATTTGAACAGCTTTTATTGGAGCCAGCTCTGGGACAAGTAATTGTAATAAGTTTTATTCATTCATTCATTCTCCAACCCGCTTATTCCCTTTCGGGGTCACGAGGGTCTGCTGGTGCACATTGTGCGAGAGGCTGCCAGTCCATCGCAGGGCAACATTCACTCACATATAATTCAATTAAGCTAACCGGATGTTTTAGGGATTGCGGGGGATCCCCGAATACCCGGGGTAAACCCACGCAAGCACAGGGAGAACATGCAAACTCCTTCCACCGGTGAGCCTCGAACTGACAACCTTCTCACTGCGCCACTAAAAAGTTTTTCCTTTGTGAATATTTTATGTTTTGTTGCATAAGTCACACACTAACTCCGCTTTTACTTTGAAACCTGCCCCTAAAGATGAACCAACAGTAATGTTTTTAGGCTTGGGATGCGCATGCTATACAGATGTCATTGACCGAAATTTGTTGAAACTGATCTCTACAGAACATTGGCCAGTCCTGCTTGAAATTGAGAATGCTCAGCTGCTTGCAGTATTACAAGAATGCTTAGACACAGGGCTGCTGTTGGCCAAATGGATGCCCTAAGCTGAAATGGTGCCCAAGCACACAATTTTACTAAATGCGCTTTTTGCCACCAAAAAAGCCAAGATCCGAAGGAAATAACAATAAAATGCTGCTGTAAAATATTCTTAAATGTTGGATTCTGACATTCAATAAAACCACGTTTTAATGCATCCATTAGAGAAAACGAAACCATCAAAGCGTACTTTTGTAATTTCTTCTGTAATTTTGGATTCTGACATTCAATTAACTTATTTATTAGAGAAAACCATATTTTTTTCTTGTGAGTAAATGGGACCCCCCTCTCCCCTTTGGTAGTTGGTACCCTACACAGACTGCGTATTCTGCCTGTAACAATTTCAACATTTCTCAAAACACAAACATTTGTTAATCAGAATTCTCCAATATACTTTAATCTCCAGGAATAGTACTTTATGCAATTTGATTTGTAAAGCTCATTTTTACACTGGAACCTGTTTCATCTTTTCACACTGTTTCAGTTTGAGTTGACTTCATGAATATTCAGACCGGTTGACCAATCAGAGAAATAAAATGATTCAGACAGAGGATCCTGTCAAAGACTTTATTAAACTGTAAAGAGGAATCGTGAGTAGCCAGCCCATGGAGGTGTAAACTACCTGGTACTCATAATTTTGCACACGGTGCGCAATGGTGGCATGCGGGGGTAACACCTGGATGGATAAAAAGTTGTACTGAAACTAATGAGCAATAAAAATGTGTTCTGCTCTAAACTTTAGATGGATATCAATGTGAATCAGCTCACATCTGACACCAGCTTCGAGTGGTAAAGTGGGAGGTTGCTGCATGGTTGACCATCTGTTTTGAATAACATGATATTGATATTTTCCATAAAACATGAACACATACATACATAAACAATAAAAATATTGTTTGGATTGAAAACAATTGATGAATAGATCAAAGATAGACAGTTAATGACCCTTAATTAGAGAGTATAAGTTGCTATTGTTATCTAGATTTAACTTCTTGAGTTTACATTTTTATGTTTGGTAGAAAATATGAATAATAATGCAAAAAAAAACATTTTTTAGTTCATAGTTGGTGGTTGGGTAATGCGGTTTATTGTCAAACAACTGTGTTTATTCTTTTTAAATCATAATGACCATAGAAGCTTTCCAAAGGACCCTGATTAATAATTTACTCTTAATTTATCACATCTTGAGGTAGTTGTTGAGGTTCTTTGTCTTCTCTGTTGGTAAAGCAGCCCATTCTTCTTAGCAAAAAGCCTACAACTCTTGTAAATTCCTGGGCTGGCTTGCATGAACTACACCCAAGCACTACCTATGAGTGGAAAAAATGTCTTTGGAAATTTGATTAATATTTTCTGGCCAAGAAATCAGAAAAGGTGACAGGGTCCGTAAACCTATGGGCACAACTGTATTACAAAATACTTTTGAGTGAGTCTGTCAGAATGTCAACTGGATTGTGATTCATCCCTCAAATCTTCATGACTTGAGTGATGAGTCTACATTCAAAATCCCCAGAGGATGTAATGAAATGATGCAACATATGACTACAGGATCTTCACAGCAAGAGAACAAGAAGTATTGGGTCTCAACTGCTCAAAAAGCAGGTATTAATATATCTAAGTAATCCCTCTAAATGAAAGATGGTGGGCTTGATTCCCGGGTGTCCTAAAATTATTAGCTACTCCAGCATATATACCTCTACCTGTCCCCAAAGAGCTACTGTAATGTGATCATATTTAACACAAGGAAGTAGATAGGGTATAAATAAACAGGCTACTGCTGAGTGACTCTGGGACGTTACTCTTATGCTGTTATGGGATAGATGTGATGCTTTTAAATGGTCGCATTCTGTACTTCCAGTTTTGCCCTTGATTTCCTGGGAAGTCCTTTTCTGTGCTGATGGTTTTCTCTGTCTCATCTCACTCAGTGCCTCATTTGACATGAGTGGCTAATGCTCTCCACAGAGTGGGTCTTGGATCAGAAGCTGACATTTACTCAATAGCAGGAAGCTGCTCTGCGCCTACTGAACAAACAGACTAGTGCCTGGATGGAACGGTCACGGTTAAGCACTGCTGCTTCTGTTGCTTAAATGCTCATTTGTGAAAATGGGATCACATTGATTAATATGATTATGCAACTTAATGAAAAATCTGCATGAGTACTCCAGCGGAAATCACCATATGAGACAGGGATCACTCATAGGAGGGGATTTGGTGCAGAATTGTTATTGGCACGCAGTTGTTGTTGTTGGTGCACTAAACAGTTTATTTATGGTTATTTAATTGTCTGAAAATAGAGCTGCGAGTCTGTTGGAATTTTGCTTTTTAAATATTTATACGGCCACTTTATTAGGTCCACCTTGCATTCTCACCCCTGACCTTGTTGGATTGTGGATATTACCTCTATTTTAGTTTCTCCTTCCTTCACTGGCAATTCCGTGAAGGCCCCGAAGACTCTGTTCCATTCACCACACACCTACCTAGATACATCCCAGGACCTCCAGCTGAAATATGGTATGGTATATCATCTGTTTATACCATAGTTTATCACACTGCTGTTACCCAAATGAGGATGGGTTTCCCTTTGAGTCCGGTTCCTCTCAAGGTTTCTTCCAAAAGGGAGTTTTTCCTTGCCACAGTCGCCCCAGGCTTGCTCATCAGGGACATATACACCACTTATTAATTAGTTTTTTCACTTTGTTGAGCTTAAACTTGTTGGTTTACTGTAAAGCTGCTTTGAGACAATGTCTGTTGTGAAAAGCGCTATATAAATTAAACGAACTTGAACTTGAACTTGAACTTGAAAGACTATTGAGTACAGTTGAATATTGATACCTATACTTACGTCATTGTTCAGTCCTGTGTTCCATCACCCATAGAGAGATGTGACAAGGTTCTGGAGTTCCCTTGGGTCCGACCTTAAAGTTGCTACACTTCAGTCATGAAACATACTTGTCTTTGATTATGACTTAAAAATAGTACAAGGAATATTTCTGTGTATACCGAGTGTGTCCGACACAGCCTGCTGAACGAGGTCAAAGGCACCTGGATCAGAAAGAAGCTGATGAAATGGGCAGAACTCTCCAAACGCAACAATGGCATCACACCCTATAGAAAAAAAATAACTTAAGTACTTCTGAACAAACCAATGTTAGAATGCAAAAGGTGTGTGAAGGTAAAGGAGGGTTTCGCTTTAAGGTTAATCGCTCCACTTTAGTCATTTTAAGAGGCTTGTTCAAGGAGTGCAGTTGAAGTCTGTGCGTGTGTGTGTGTGAGTGTGTATGCGCTATCTGGGTCAGCTCGAGAGATTGAAGGATGTGCCAGTGCTTGCACTATCTGTCACATCCTGCACAGCTGGATCTCTCAGGACCCAGAAGTGGGGACGACTAAAAGGTTATGTCAACTTTTAACCACTGTGACAGATGTCATGTCTCATGAGACTCACTGAAAGTGTGCATCAGTTCAAGTGCGCGTGTGTGCGCTTATGACTCAACTCAATTAAAATCATGGTGCGAATAAAGATTGTTATTTGTGATGAAGCTGTAATGTCAGCATTCCTACAACTGTTTGGTTGTCCCATTGATTTAAATAACTTTGTATGTTTGTATAATGTAGGATATATACGCTGAATATTTTTGCAAATATCCTAAATAATTTAAGTGTCAACAGGTAAAGAAATAAATTCTGTAGGTTTGCTTTTTGAAAAAAAATTTACCTTTTATGTCTTTTTCTTGGTTCATCTCCAGCAGTCTTAGAAGTGAAGTTAGTTCTAGAGAAATACTTTAAAATAAGGTTTACTGTAGATTTAAAAAATGTATACTTTTACTTGAGTACATTTCTAGTTTTGTATTTTACTGCATTACTTTTCTTCATCCTGCTTTAGCTACTTTATTATTATTTTATACAGTCCAATCAAACTGAGTATAAAGAGACATCCTCAAAAATGAGATCTAGTGAATGTAACCAATCCAATACTATCATATCAATACAATTTTTGGTAATTAATGGACTTTTACTTGAGTATGAGATTTCACTTCTCTTTACACCACTGCTTGACCCTAATCTGTCATTAACGCAACTAAAAAAAATACTTATCTGTATACATCATTTTAGAAAGGGTGATTTTAAAAAAATGGGCTTGTATTTTTAGAAAAAGGTCAGAATTTGTTTTGTGGGGTCTGCAATAAGCTGTGGGTCACCACACAAACCTTGAATTCAGGACAGTTTAAAAAAAATTATATTTGTTACCTAAACAGTTAGGGTAGAATTATTCTTTCCCCACAGATTTTGCCCACAATCAAAAATGATTGGTTCCATTAGTTTGTTGTGGTTATGTTGGCTTGTAAAAGTCAACAAATTGTTATTCATCTTTTGCTTCTGAAAAAAAAAGAGGGGAAACCTCATAGCAACTTCAAACAAACCACACTTGTGGTGCTCATCAATCTGTGCAACAACAACCTCTGTGCAGAAGTATTGGAGCCAGTCTCTAGAAGGGGTTAAATATCTACCATTGATTTCTAATGGCCATTGAAAATATATGGGAAACGGCAACAAAATATTGTCATGATAAAACAGAGAAATGCAATTAAAAGTTTTCCCTAGAAAACCCATTTTCTAAACTCTATCTCATCTTCGGAAAATAATAAAGACATGGGGTATAGTTTATAGAACTTATATTGACAAAAAGAAAATTATACTAAGTCACCAGCCCCTCTATAGAAACCAGATTGTATAATAATGTGACCATCCCAGCTAAGGAATACCATAAAGGACACAGGGGTTGGTTAATATCAGTCATCAGCAACTGTTCATGCAAGACACCAAATAATTTACAACAGTTGGAGGCTTTTTACCAAGCAGAATAGACTGCTTAACCAACATAGAAAATAAAGAACTTCATGGACAACTACCTCAAGGGACTTCAGACTGTCAATGTTGAGGGAGGGGGGCTAACTCAAATTCGGATGAAACTGTATATTTCAACAATATTTTTTATTACCTTACATTATTTTACAATGCTTGTGCCAACCAGCAGAATGCAACTTATGAGCGCTCATGAACATGTAAATACAGGCTAAATCAGAAAGCAGATCTCTTTCAAAGATCACGTTGGAAGACTCTCAGAATGACTGAAGATAAGGCCATTTTCTTAAAAACAGCGGTTTTATTATATGTGTATATGTTACGACCCCTAGCCCGCAAGATGGTACGAACTCTCGGACCGCACATTGAGGAAGTATAACTAGAAGAAAATTAATTCAAAAGCAAGCAATCAAATACACAACACAAACTCCTGCCATTCAAAAACATTATAATTTATTGACTATAAACCATACCAAACACGATTAAGAATAACTTAAATACTCCTAGTATTAAAATCAAGTTCAAATAAATTAACATACAAGGTTAAAGAAAACACAATGGGGTTGACAAACAATAATAAACACGAATATACACACAATACAAGCACCTAGTTCCAAAAGTATATAATTCACCAAACTAAATAAACAATACAACGAATGCTGTAGAAATCAAAGCACAAACTAATTAGCATACAGGTTCACACAACACACACGCATATCGTACCACCGCACACCAACGAAACCAGTCTCTGGATTGTTCCAAAGTTAGCCTAAAACTAACAAGTGAACATTACAAAAGGGACATGGATAAACTAAAAGCTGATAATATCAATCAGTTTGATATTTTTTACTCTTATTGATCATGCAAAAGATTTGGCTATATGTGTTTTTTTTAACTGTATGTGGGCTGGAGCTCTGGAGTTCTTTGCCACAGAATCGGATTGTTCCCAGCAGGAAGCATGGCAGAGCAGGAAGGGAAGAAGAAGAGTGTGAAAGTGTGTGTGCAAAAGATAAAGAGGGAAAGAGTGTGCGTGCGTGCGTGCGTGTGTGTGTGTGTGTGTGGGTTTGTGAAGGAGGGCAGATTAAAACACAAGTTGTCATTATGTAATAGTGTTACATGTTAGTCTACTGCGACCTTCAGTATAAAACTCAATAGTCAGGACAAGGGTTTGAGGGAAGGACAACAGAAAGATAACAAATTATATAAGCCATAAACTTGGATACTTGTATTGATCTCCCCAGTTAAATCTGTTTTCCAGCTCAGAATATTCAAGAGGATGAGCCATTGAACACCATGCAGATATAACCAAGTTGCCAATAAAATGGTTAATAAATCAAACGGTTCACCTCTGAAGGATTCTCTAGTTTTAAGCAATGAATTTTCACAATTTGCATTGTTCAAACCAGCATCATATTTGAAGCAGAACATTATACATATTCATCAGTTTATTATTCGAATGCATCTTTACTGAATGAACCTTTTAGAGGCAGCTTTTTATTTTTTTTTTGAATGTGCATTTTAATGACTAATTGACTGACGGCTGCTTAATCGATTTCTTTCTGTCGCTTAATTAATTGTAGACTTTGTGAACTGATGAAAATGAATGAAGTAAGATAAACAACTTTGATTTCTAAGTAGTTAGATGAGCATTGAACTGTTCAAACAGCGCAAAGTGTATAATTGTTTCCTCCTTCGCAAGCATCCAAACAGTGCTGCTCAGCTTAAGTTACTTGAGATATTCATGTCACAGTTACAAAGATTTTCTTTCAATATAAACTGTATTGAAGCATATCTATCTATATATCTATATATTCAAGGGGCAGCTCGGGAAATGCGTCGCCTTTAATCAATATGGTCCTTTGAAACGCATCAATAATAATTTATTCAAACCCAACCCTGACCCCTAAACTAATACTAACCACAACCCTCCATCTTGCCTTTAATATATTTTTCTGAAAAAAAAATGCAGTTTATTCTAATCACATTGACATGGGGAAGATTATATTACGCCACTGGCCCCTCCATAGCAACCAGTCCTTTTACCATAGCAACCAAATGAGCAGATCTTTTGCAGCTTCAGAAAATGCTTGGAACATATGTCTCGGTATATATATATATATATATATATATATATATATATATATATATATATATATATCTGTTAGGTCCACTTCCCGAAGGTAGTAAGGGAAGAACTCAAATGCACACAATATGTTTAATTATTGAATTAAGCACAAACATCGGAGGAGGGGAAAAATCCAAACGTAAAATATACTTATATACAAAGCTAAAACTAAGTTACAAAGTAAACAGGGAAAATCATTTAGACTTAAAGCAATCACATAATCACATATGGTAATACCAGAAACTACTGCTCAGAAGGCAGAAAGGAAGAAAAAAAACCTCAGGAATAAGCTCAAGCTTACCAGGACAGCATACAAGAATTTTGAATCATGAACCCGCAGAAGGAACAGGGGCTTTTAAGTAGGGAGTAGAATAACGACGGGAATAACAAACACATGAGGCATGAGGAGCAGGTGGAGCACATGAAGGCTAATTAGCAAAGACAAAGAATGGAGACACATGCAGGAGAGTGGCCAGAATAGAAGGAACAGGGGGGAAACTCAGAAAAGGAATAGATTGGAAGGGGCCAATATGAGCAGCAAGAGAACGCTATAAAATAAAATACCAGGAGAAAGGACAAAATAAAAGGAACAGAGAGAAAACTTATAATATCACTCAAATTGAGAAGGGCATTTAATGACAACCAGATTATTTACCTCAGCAAACTAATTTTCGGAACCAAATCTCAAACTAGGTAAATAATAGAGACATGGGGCTTGGTTTATTTTACTCATATTACCATCGGGAACATTACATTCTGCCACTAACCTCTCCATAGCAACCAAGCTTTTACCATAGCAACCAAATGAGCAGATTTATATCCCAACTTCAGAAAATGCTAGGAACATGTCTAGGTATATATCACTCAAAGTAAGAAGGGAACCATTTAATGACATCATTGATTTCTCCCTACCAATCAGATTTTTTTTGTTTAACCTAGCAAATAATTTTTCTGAGTCTTATCTAAACTTTGTTTAATGATAGAGACATGGGGGTTGGTTTATTTTACTCATATTAACATCAGGAACATTTTACATGTCACTGAGAATTTAATGACATCATTGATTTCTCCCTAGCAACCAGATTTTTTTACCCCAGCAACCGATTTTAAAAAGTCTAATGCTCACCTCACAAAAAGTTCGATGATTAATGGATTAAAGTTCATTTCACTCATTATAAAAAAAACACAAATCTGAGTCCTTTGATGTTATTTTCATGAGGTTTAAATAATTTCTTTTAACACTATGAGAAATATAACACTGTATTTTATTGCAAATTATTCATTAACATACTAAAGAGTATTTGAAAAATGCATCTGATTGACACTAAGCAATAAGAAACCTGCCCATGCAGAGGAGGTGGTACGATAATGTTGTTGAAAGTGTATGGAATTGCACCTACCTGAACACGTCTGAATGTTCCTTTGTCGTCAGAATAAACATGGTTAACATTGAAGTCCCGCTGCCCCACAGCTACGGTGATTTAATTCTTTCTGGTTTATCTAGAGAAAGTGCTGGAGGCCTCAAGCCTAGTGTTAATATCCCCATCTGTCGAAGTCGCCCTTATTGAATCTGTCTGTGTCTTTATTTGAGGATACGTGTGTGTCTTATATTGGTTTCTCACTGATCCTAATGGAAAGGCTGGGTGAAGGAAGCTAGTGGGGTTGATGGGGTTGGGATGCTGTTGAGCTGATATATTTAAGAATTCAAGTTAGTCTGGATTAATAGTAAAGGCAGCCGAGTTGAGAATCGAATCCTGAGAGGAATGAAAGTCTGGGGAGCTTTTCTGATCTGTGGTCCACAAACAGGTGGGTGTGCAAATGTATTTGTGCTATAGAAAGAAAAACACAGTATCCCTAAACAGTTTGAAATCTTGCTATACGTGTTGAAAAGAGGAAAATGTCTCTGCTTGCTGCTTACGTGCTTGTAACGGATCAACTTTCTCTCCTGTTTCCATTCTTTTCTTTCTGTCCCTGCACACAATGAACAACAGTGAGCTCGAACCAGAGCAGCCATGCTCACGAGTACCCTGACTGCCAAGAAGGGGGTAATGAAGCCAGCCTGCTGGTGTCCCCTTTGGTGGTGGCTGGCATTGTCATCGGGCTTGTGCTATTCCTCTCCTGCGTCACCATTATTGTGGGCAGTCTGCGAAAAGACAGTCGACTGCGCAACCCTCATCTGCGTGCAAGCTATGGTCAGTAGCCTAACTTTAAGCAGGTCTAATGATGATCAGTTGTTTTTATTCACAAATCAGGATTGTGTAATACACAGAAAGCTTGGACTTTAAATCAAATGAGTAATTGTGTTGCAAAAATGGAAAAGGAGTGGTCTAGCTATGACTGAAAATGTCCTTTCTCTTCATGTAAAAACGCATGGAATGAAATCAAGAGGTGCTGGATCATATCGAGTTATGCAAAATGTTTTTTAGTACTTACAATTAGACACTGTTCAGTTTGTTTCTAGCAAAATGGCATCCACATATTTAAATGAACATATTGCTAAGGTTCATTATGTCTGTGTTCCCCAATCACATTGGAGTATGTAAAACGAAACTGAAAGTCGCGCATTATGTCACATTTTTATTTGAATTATCTTGCAAATTAATATCTTTTGTCATGCACGTTTAAAACAAAAAAAATTCAAAGCTAATAACTTTTTTGAAAACGACAAGATATATTTGGAATTAAAATATACAAATGCGTTTAATGCAAGATGGATGGAGTTGCTGATGGAACTTTTTTTCCATTATTTATCGCCTCAAGCTCTTCATTGTAGAGGGCAAGTGTTTGCAAGGTTTTCATTTTTTTAAAGGAACTTTCTTTTAAAAACATTTGATTCATTTAATAATATGAGGTTTCTAATTATACTTTTAAAACATTAAATTGTGTAAACATAAATTTATATGTTGCATTTTCACACATTTGAAATGGTTAACTTTGGGTAATCCTAAACCCCAGATAAATAGAATCCTGGGTTATCTGTAATCGCGTTTCACTGTAATCGCTTATAATAAACCCTGGGTTAGCGTTCTAATTTGCATATTTGCTGTGTCACTGCACCTAATTGGACGCAAAGCGGGTAACACGTCATGTCCGGTTACCGGTATTATATGAACATTTATTTGAATTTCTCTGACATTTTGAGAGAATCGTGTTTAGATGTATAGTAGCGTCATTGTTTATAGTCACATGCTCATCTCAAAAATTATGAGCCGCTCCCAGAAGTGTTTCAAATTGTAAACGGCACATTTTCTGACGATGACTTGATTCTGCGTTTTCAAATGACACAAACTATGATTATGTATTTAATAAACGCTCTGAAAGACAAATATTATGAAAGCAAACACTTCACTACGAGATGTTGTTTCTTGTTTGTGACTGAACCCTCGCTGATTTCTGCCAATCACAGCATGTCAGGTGGTGGGCGCGACCAGACAAGTATAACAAGTGGCAGTGGATACTTTTTTTTTTTTGTTAAATGACAGATTACAGCCACGAATCATGAAAATCAGAAATGTCATGCATTTTGTACATGTAACCTGCCATTAACATTCATTCTCATTTCGTTAAGTTTTCGTAATAACAGAGACATATTTAACTTTTCAACGTCTCGTCGTCACAAGAAAAGGGTTTGTCAATTACAGTGGTACCCCGAGATACGGATGCTTCGGGTTACGAAATGTTCGAGATACGAAAGGTCTCGCGAGAAATTTTTTGCTTCGATGTGCGAAGAAAAATTGGAGATAAGAACAACCACAAGCAGATCTGCTCTGTAATCCACTTTTTAGTCGCGCTGCGCTTCTGGCTCTCCTGTCTCCCAGTGCAAAAAGAGGCTGATGCGCTTCAAAACACTTCAACAACACTCTACAGCGAAACATATAGATTACCAATAATGTGCTATAAAAAATGTTAGAGTCAAGGTTTCGTAAAAGAAATAATGTTTATTACGTGGCGCAAGTTAAAGGAGAAACCCGTGACTCCTTCTCAGAAGCTCTCTCTCCATCTGTCTGCGCTTGTGCTTGAAACCGTGTCGGTGTCAGTAATTTATGAAATATCTCGAGAAAGTTAATTTTTATACGTGGTGCCGTAATGTTTTCTGCCACCCGTTCCACCTCTTTCGACACATCGCTTCATTCTCAAGGTAAGGTTTCACATTTGTGTACATATTACATATTTTGTGTGTGTTTTATTCTTTTTTATTATCATTTATTACATTAACAATGTGTAGATTTAAGGATTGAAGAAATGTTACTTGATTTTTCTCTGGTTTTCTATTTTCTTCATCTACTTATACTTATACTTATACAGATTAGGCATTTTACATGTAAAACTTGCTTCGACAGACAAAATGTTTGAGATACGAATGTCACCCTGGAACGGATTATTTTCGTATCTCGGGGTACCACTGTAAATAATTTCATTATGTTTGATGTTGACAAAAACAACAATGTGAAGGACCAATGCTGGGCTACTGATTTTAATGTTTTTTTTTCTGTTAACAAAATGAGGGTTTTATCAGTAAACATGGATTTCAACATTTCAAATTTTTGGAACCTTTAACTGCATATGTACAGAATAGTTTAATAACCAAAATATATAGATGTATATATAGTTTTTGTTATACATTTTTTTATTGCACTCCAGCTTGAGACAATAAGATTAAATGTTTAATTTGGTTGTTTTTTTTTCTCCAGCTCCAGATGGTCTCTCTTATGGGGGCTCTATTGGAGAGCTGAGGTCTACGTGTGTGGAGGACTTTCCTCCTGCATTTGACTTTGACTCGTACGTGGAAACAATGTCTCAAGTCAACGTCATGTACCAGGACTCCCCACCTCAGTAAGTCTCACCTTCCCTCTCAATTAAGTCTCCCTATACAAACGTATTGTGAGCACCTTTAAAAATATCCGTAAATTTAACAGCAAAATGCTGTCTGAATTTCACAAAATGAACAAGTCTGAATTTCACAAAATGGGAAAACTTGAAATGTAATGACTCTTTTTAATACAATTAACGAATAACTATATTATCCTTATTAGAAAAGACATGATTAAATGTTCTAAAATGTGTTTTGGATCATTTTTTAAAGAAACCCATGGAATCACATGCATTTACTTAGCTGTAAACCAGAAAAACATGATTCCAATATGGAAAGTTTATAGTACAATCCTGTAAAGCCTGTAACTACTAGGCATGCAACGGTACACAAAGCTCACGGTTCGGTACGTACCTGGGTTTTTAGCCACGTTTTTTGGTTCGGTTCGGTTCGGTTCTGGTGGTTTAGTAAATTGTAATTTTTGTATGGATCTCTTGAACAGATAAATAATAGGCTTTCACTTTTTTTTGCTAAATCAAACATCCACAAAAATGTTCAGTTTAATTTTAATGAAATAAACAATCGTAGCAAGGAGGGCATGAGATGGTGGGAGAGGGATTTAAGTCAGGCAAAAGTTGAGGGCACCAAGAACAGCTGTCTGAAGACGGAGCAGAAGAGTACGTGTGTGTCATATGTTGCCTTTTGCATTATAACATCTGATAAAACATTGCTGGCACATGGAGACTCTTTTTTTACTGTTCTTTTTCCATCTTTGTCATATTCTTCTTCAAAAAGAGAACAGTGTCTCCTCAGCGCTGACAATTCCTCTCTGGCTGTGAGAAACATGCGCAGTAGGATTCACAAAGGATATTTGCTCGCAGGTGTCCGTTTCGTTCTCGGACATCTGCTTTTTCAAATGTTAAACTAATAATAATACATACAGGAGTTATTCAAATGAGGAATTGAAAAACCACGGTTCATAAGGGTGTACCAAACAGTCCGGTATAAAACCATCCGAGTATTGTGGCGTCCCTAGTAACCACTGTACTTTTGGCAACCACAGCTTACAGTGAAAATGTATTTTTTTAATCACTGATATTATCATGACATAAATCTTTGCATCATAAAATGTTTTCGTTAACAGTAATTATTCCAATACAACCTTTACAATTAGACCGTTCTCAAATATATAAAAAATGGTCATGAACCGTAACTATTACGATTTAAATCCTTGATTTGTACAGGTTTTTATATAAACTAAAACATGTTAATTAGAAACTTATAAATGTAAAAAATGTACAGTACAATCCTGTAAAACCAATAAAGGTGCTACCTTATATATGAGGTGAATGTTTTGGCAACCACAGCTGCTGGGTTTTACTGTAAAATGTACAGTTTATTATTTACAGTGATGAGCAAAGAGTGTTAGTAATCAGTTTTTCAACACTGCCTCATATCATTAAGGAATACAATTTAGAGGGTTTTGAGTCATTTTATCATAGACAAAGTGTATTTAAAAAGTTTAAAATTCAAGTGAAATGAGGAATTGGGTTTATTCCCTTTTTGCGGTTTTAGTCTTTTCCTACTTTTCTGTTAAATGGGACTTTGCAGACTTCCCTCATCCTGTTAGGAAGGTAGCTCACCTTCAACTCTGCATTCATCCTGATGTTCTCCTAACAAGCCGGCATCCCAGATAAATGCCATGGCCCTGCACTGCAAAAGGCTTGCTGTGTTTGATCTAAATGGCAGCTTGTCTAATTGGCATCTTCAAAGAATCTGTCAGTTCCCGTCTTGCCATTTAGCCTGCCTGCTTTCACACAGCGACCTGTAAAATACTTCTCAGGCAGGGGAGCCTATCACAGAGAGACGCCTCTCAGAACGAGAAAGCTTTTATTGTCAGGCAGATCTCGTTTTAGGGATTTCAGATTCGTGCTGAAAAGCAATTCCAAATATTAGATATTATTAGTTATCCGTTGCCGGGTCATGCGTCCGCAGTCTCTTTTTTGTCTGCTGTCTCTGCTAGACTGTATTGACAATCATTATGATTCTGTTCCGACTTCATGGAATGATTCTAAAACAATTAAACATTTTTGCAAACAGCATTTTTGGACCTTATCCTCTTTGCATTGTGCTTCATTAAATTGAGTAATTGGTACTTTGTTATGCCGTTTAACGCCTCGCTTTTAGTTTTAGGATTAATTCTTTTTTCTTCTTGATGATAAAGAATTTTTAACCATGCAGCTCATGACCGATCGGTGTGATAATTAAAATTCGAAAGTGTGGCCGGATGTCAAGGTGTACTGGTGACAATAGACAGCTTTATGATTTATTTCTGATATTTACATTATTCATAATCCCTGCTTCAAATTTGTGATGGTAAAGGATGAGTCCCTTTCAGATTGTTTGGCTGCATTGGTGTCTCCATTGTTTGTCTTGAGGCAATATGGTCCGGGTCAGGCTTTTGCTCAACTTGCTTGCCCTTCATGGCTTGTTTTACAGAGCGGCAATGTTATTTACATCTCTATGACAGTTCCATTCGACTGGCAGAGTCACTGCTGAGGTGCTGTGAAGGGGCTTTTGAACAGGGTGAAATTACCTCCCTCTGGGAGCAAAAGATACCTCAAAGAGCTAGGCCTCCTATTAAAAGCCAAATTATGATTGATAGAGAATATTAGAGTTGGCCTTAAGGCCTATTAACAATTACTGGATGGTGTGTAATTCTGTTTGGGAGAGATATGTGACCCTAAGTACACACACAGAATTTAATTAGAGACAGACAGTCTATACCTGCGTACCTCTGTGAGGATGTGGATTGGAAGATTACCACCACACTCCTTAGGGCCTCTTTATGTTATACAGTGATGTCTCGAGATAAAAAAGTAATCTGTTGTAGGGTGGCCTTCGTATCGTAAGTTTTTCCAATGTCTAAGCAAGTTTTACATGTAAAAGGTCTAATCCGTGCTTTGGCTCTCAGAAACAACAGTTGAAGAAAAAAAGGAAAACCAGTGAATCTTCACATTGTTAATGTAATAAATGATAAAATAAATGTAAAATAATATGGACAAAAATGTGAAGCCGAGTGACGCGAAGTGTCGCAGAAAACATTACGGAACTACATATGAAAGTTAATTTTCTCAAAATATTTCACGAATTACCAAAAGCGTGTGTGAAGAGATGGAGAGAGCGCTTCTGAGAAGGCATCACAGGTTTTTCCTTTGACTTGTGCTACAGAACAGCACCTTCCACTCTATAAATGTGACTCTAACATTTGTTATAGCACATTATTGATACATAATGTTTCGCTCGATTTAAAGCTTTTTTGGAGCCATAATGATCAAAGTTTCAGCACCTTTTACCATTGTCTGTCAAAGGGAGAGTGGAGAGCCAAAACCCATGAAGCGCAGCACAACATCCGACATAACAAGAGGATAGGAGAGCAGAACTGTTTGTGTTTTTTTGTGTCTTGGAATTTTTTTCGTATCCTGAAGCAAAATATTTTTCCAGAGACCCTTTGTATCTTGATTTTTCGTAACGGGTACCACTGTATTTGTTTCCTTTGGGCTGTTTTTTTTTTTTTTACAACCTTAACACTTATACGACTTGTGTATTTTCAGTTGCTGTAGAATCTAAAGCACTACGATATGCCTTAAAAAATTTTTTTTACTATTTAAATTTATTTTTTTGTCACACGTATTTGAAACCAATTTGCAGACAACAAAACAAGCTATTTTAATTATTATTATAGCGCTGTAGTAATATTACATACAACATGTACAGTTATTTTATTAATAATAATGAAAGGACAGATGTCACTTTCATGCATCCTCATGACACTGTTGACCAGTTGTACCCTTGCAAACACAAATATCTTTGGTCAACTCTCTTTAAAAACAGTCGATTTATTCATTTCCTGTAAGTTTAGGGCTTGTATTAATGGTTAAACATACATGGAATGCATTTATTTGATTTGGAAATCTTTTACAATACTTTATTCATGATTTCGTAGCAAGCATATGTTCAATGTGAGTGAGGGCAGGTAGCGAGTGTGACACCAGTGCCACAGACCGCCGTCCATTCATAATCCATGACGGAAAGCAAGATTTCGAGTCGCTCTGTTAAAAATGCTGACTCTATAGGAGCAAAGAGGGCAAGTGTGTATTCTATGGAAACTTTAATGATATACATTTTTGTTCGAGAACATTGATGTACACAACAGAGTCAATTTAATTGATAAAATCGATTTATTGCCCAGCCCTACTTTGCAAATTCGAAGACGCAACTGGTAGAAAAGTACCACAAGGTATACTGCTTGAACTTATTTGATTTGACAAGTTTTGTATTAATTTGAAGGTGATTGTTTAGTGAGAGAGTATAAGATTATTTAACTATAGCATTGATAAATGCACAGATGCAGAATAACATTCTATAGCCACAACGGATGGAAGAGATGTCTGGTACCAATTTCTGGCTAAAGTATTCTTCTGAACCTAGAAGAATTGTTGATTTAAAACGATGAGTGATCGACAGAGCCAACAGAGCTCATTTTCAACTATCCACAAATGACAAACTGTTCAAATGCCAATGTTTTATTTTGTCTTGTTGTTTTCATGTTGTGGGCATTCTGTGAATTTCCAGTGTTTCTAGAAAAGCAAAAGATTCTCAGACGCTAGGGCACTGAAGCTGAACGGAGTGCTCCATCACTGCCTGCCTCTCTGCTGGCCTTCATTCATCTGTGCCAGGCACAAGTCGGAGTGGAATCACTCTTTAGATCAGTAGAGACAAGCCTCCAGTCACATCATAATGTGCATTCATCACTACTGGCACATTGCAGCCGCCCTATCAACCACCATTATCACTCAGGCTCTCTGTCTTCATAGTGAAAACAGTGTGCCTACCAGAATATAATGGACTGGCTCAGAACTGGGCTGTCCAGGCATTCCCACATGCCATGTTTGGGAGCATGCCAGTGTATTCTACATACACATATGTGCACGCTAACTTGGAGGCCACCAATATGCTGGGCTTTGATGTCTTCTGTATTATGGAAAGAGGAGGCGTTAGCTCTGTGGGCGTAAGTGCTAGTGCATTGCTACAGAAACAGTGCGTGTGGGGTATGGTGGAGTATACTGGGAGGGGCTGTTCCATGTGACTCTCTCCAGGACTGCCATGGCCACAGATGGCACTTGGGAACTTGATACTCAGGGCATGCATGAGCTGCTCACCTGTGGAGCCTGTGAAGAGCTACTTCCGCAGAACGGGAGAAAACCAGGCAGATCCCAAAAAGAAGCATGCATATTAACACCAGAAAAAAAGATTTTACTTTGATCCTGAATCATCATTGCGTCTGAATGAACACAGGAAACATGGGAAATATCTGTGCATTTTACCTGAGCGTGTTGTGGGGATTTTAGTTTAGCATGACCTCACTTAATGAAGTTTTATTAATCTAATATACAGAGCTGCTCAAATAGTCTCTTTTGTTTGATTTTTTTTTTTCTTGAAAATGAAAGCATCATCACTTAAAATAATAAGTCAGTAATACTGGGCCGAAAAGGAACGAAAAGGCATTTTAATTTGCATAACATATTAAATTATTATTATTGGAAATTTTAAAATAATTGATATGGACTTAAAAGCCACAAAAGACATTTGTTTCGTATCTGAGTTGAACTTCGTATCACTGAGTTGAAACTCTGCAGACAACCTCAGATCATGGTTTTTATAACATCCACCAAGTTTGGTTAAGTGGGTGTTACATTATCATTGTTTGCTAAAGCTAAGGTAGAGGAAATATTGATGCAATGATGCTCCCTGCCTGAAGATGGTGTTTGCAGTAAAACAGATGCACTCCAGCACAGAGGAAAACAGTAAAAGAACAAGAAAAAATCAAAAAACACATTGAAAAAGTCATCAATGTTGAGTTTATTCTTAATCACAGGGAGCTGTTTGACAGAAATCTGGAGAAAAAAGAGGATTTAGGGGGCACTATTTCTTTCTTTTTTCTGTGTGAAGTCCCTATGGAAATGTGGAATGAGCACCACTGTTGGTTATTGGTCTTTTACTTTCATTGTTCATTCTCCTTGTGATCTGATATGGCAAACCATATCCATATTCGTTAGCATCACTTGTTCAGTCGGCACCATGTTTTTCAAATGAGCCGCGTTGCCACACAAAACTTTGGATTTGTCATATGAAATATTTCCATAACTATAAAAATGAATAAACACAAATCGTCAAAAATATCTATTTCTCAGAAATGTATTTTTATTAACCCTATATTTGTACTAGAGGTAGTAATATTGATTTAAAGTTTTGAAACATGAATTAACCCTCAGAGGTCCCAGCACGCAACGGTGAGTTTGCCATTTACAGCTTCTGTTTATTTAAGTAGTAAAGATACGACCCAGCTATTGTTTTCTTTTGATTTCAAGTATAATGTGTTAATCACAAGGTTAATAACAGTTTTTGTATTTTCTGTTTTAAAAAAAACATTGCTGGATATGACACATAATTTGCAAGGTAATTCAAATTAAAATGTGAAAAATAATTAAGGACAGGTTTGTATGAGATTTTTTTTCACATTGTGCAATTTTCACATTGTTTTGACCTTGTCCTTGCTTTTTTTTTTGGGGGGGGGGTTGTGAATTTTAATTTTGTCTCAACACTTTTGATATTTTGATAAAACATAAACACTGTTCATTCTCAATTTTTTCAGTATAAAATGACTACTTTTCTACTTTCAGGATTTTTGTGGAGTTAAAAGAAACACTCGAAAAATGAAACTTTCTAAAAAAAATGACACGTTGTACTAAAAAAATGATATTGAACATTCTAAAGATAATTACTTAGGGTAAATTATAAAGTAGTAAAAAACACTCATAAAAGCCATAAACTTCTAATGGTTAATGGACAAAAATATGAACAAAAATCATCTAATAATGATAATTGGATAAATAACGAACTGCAAATCTTGATAAATGATAATGAATTAAAAAAATAAAGCACAATGTGAAGTAAAACATACATGTTGCTAAACATGTTGGTCCTAATCTTTTGATTTATTGTTATTTTCATGCTTGTGTATGAGTCGTGCTTTCAGTCCTCTGCAGGTGTTTTTCATCATGTCCTCTGGGGGAAATGAAGCAGTCTGCATGAGCCTGAGGTGGAAAAAAATAACTGATGCTCATAATTGTTCAACAAGATAACAATTTTGCTATTTAAAGAAGACTTAAAGTGCATAATGTTATTTTTGGTGTGAATAGAGGTCAACAGATACTTGTTAATGATTGGTCTCTTTGCAATTTCTATAGGCTAATTAATCAATGTGCTTGAGCTATGTTTGTATGTGTTCCCTGTAGAGCTGGGCTCTTTAACAGTAGGGAGGTGCAAAACAGTTCACACCCTAAACACAATCCACTTTAGGTAACACTCACGCAGAGAAACAGAGCCCAGCAGCACCGTTGTCATACAAATGAAGCCAAATTAGTTTCCACACGAATCTTTCCGTTTATTGCAGAGGTGTCAGCAGTTTGGTAATTGTTTTAATGTTGATAGTTTCAAACACACAGATATGCACATCTGCAGATGGGGCAGTTATTAATGCCTGGCGAATAGGGTAATGCACAGCTGTAACCTTGGTAACAACAGTTGTTTCATTGAGATTCCAGGTGTCACAGCATCTGTTGTGGACCTTTATATAAGTATAACCTCATCAGGGCTCTGGATTTGGTAATTCGGATTTTGAGAATTTGCTCATTTAACCTCACCTGTGACAGACCTCTGTCAAAGCATGCTTTTGAAGGATTCTGGTGAGGAAATGTGTGAAAGTGGACTTTTTTTTAAAGCATCTTAAATTCGTTACAATTGAATGTTTTGTATTTCCAATAAAACATTGTAATGTAGACCTGGAGTAAAGGGAATAATGACAGTCTTTATCCACATATCAGTCACATGAGGCCAGTTTAAATGAATGCAAGGATTGCATATTCTTGTATTTAGCCTCAGCTTTACAGGGTATTTTACTAGCTCCTGTGATGCTTTGTTATGATCTATGGCATGATCAGTGGGTGCAACTGAGCAGGTGGTGTGTTAATGATGCACCATCACCTCACTGAACCCTGACGGAGGAGCTGAGTTACTGGATCTACATTCACGACCCCCTCTGTTTCTAACGCTGCAGGTCTCTAAGATCAGTCTATTACTCTAACAAAAGCTTCAGAAATGATTGCCACGTTCTTCAGAAGAACAATAATCACCTTCGTCCCCAGAGTCCAGCTCTATTTGGAATGTTAATCAGGGTTTCCTTTGGGTCTTAAAAAATCTAACATTTATTAAAATTCTCTGTTCTAGGTCTTAAATAATTTTTCACAGCTCTTAATTTTCAGAACGAGTGTTCTTCGTAGCATTCACTGCACGAACCGGCACATTTGCTTGTTTAACAAAGATGGTTGCTCTAGGAACCACAAATAAAGTAACTATTTTTTAATTTAGAGGTTTCAAAATGATCAAAACAATCGTTTTATGTAACATATAGACATATCTCACAAAATGTAAATTAAATCACAAAACATGAGACAAACTTCTTTATAAAATGCAGCATTTTTAAAAGTAGCAAAATTAGGAAATCCAATATTTTGTGTTGGATTAAAGGCATAAGTGCATATATAGGTCTGAATAAGGTGTTGTACTTCACAAGATATGCTAGTTTTATGCAAATGTGAATTTTTTTTAAGATTACTGAAATTTTAAATGCTTATATTATAAATTTACAAACAACCAGAAGTTATACATTTGCTGATCCTTCAGGACCATTTGGTTGCTGAAGTTCTTTTAAAGTGTCATTAATTCTCTAGGTGGCTAAAGTTTTCACACAAACTTTGATTTTAAAACAGTTTAAAAGAAAGTGTTGTTTACAAGTATTTTTAGAAATGTTACTAATGTCACAATAAGTTACATAAACCCCATGCCTCTATCATTTTTCAAAGCTGAGATAGAGAGATCTCAAATGGTTACTATGGTAAACAGTTTGGTTACTATGCAGGGAACAGTGACATAATTTAAAGCTCCCTTTGTCAATGTTATAGAAATCAAACCCCATGTCTTTATTGTTTACCAAAGCTGAGGAAGATTTCAGAAATGTTGGGCACTAGGGTCAACAGTTTAGTAGCTAGGGATGGTTACCTTAAATAAATCCCCATTTCACTACGATGTTTCATATAGAAGATGGTTTCGTTCCCATTTATTTTCAGTGGCCATTTTTTATTCATTCATTCATTCATTTTTCAACCCGCTTATTCCCTTTCGGGGTCACAGGGTTCGCTGGAGCCTATCTCAAGCGCACATTGAACGAGAGGCGGTGGTACACCCTGGACAGGTCGCCAGTTCATCGCAGGGCATCACACACTCACACGTTCACACCTAAGGGGAATTTAGATTATTCAATTATAACCTAACCGCATGTTTCGGGGATTGTGGAGGAAACCAGAGTACCCGGAGGAAACCCACGCAAGCACAGGGAGAACATTCAAACTCCTTCCAGGAAGCTCACTCAGCTGGAAGGCCACAGTGCTACCCACTGCACCACCGTGCCGCCCTCAGTGGCCTTTGTGTCAATGGTAAATACTTTTGCACAGCGCTTTTTTTTCTTCTACAGAATGAAAACCTTCTCAAGTGTGAGGAGTTTGAGGTTTCTATGAGGTTCTCTTTTTAAGTTACAGTTGACACCATTTTAAGTCAATGAAATATTTCCCAGCTTTCTTTGTGACTTCCCAAAATTGCTTTAATGGTACCAGTCTGAAAAGATATAGCAACTTGAATCACACCAGTTTGGATGTCTTTGAAAAGTTTGGTGGTAATAGCTCAAACAGTAGGTGATGTTACAGGAAACAAAACGCTAACATCTGGGACTTTTCTTTAATCTTTATAAGATGTTGGAGGAGAAAATGTAGTTATTTTGGTTTTTCCCATATCTTTAGAATTTTCCAAGCGGCAGGTATTGTATAGCTTGTATGCAATGTTATTTTACAGTGATTTATATTTAATGATTCATTTATTGCAGGTAGATAAACGTAAAAAGTCTATAGGTCTTAAAAAGCTCTTCAAAAGTCCTTGAACCTGTGGTTTGTCTCCATTCTTTTTATTTGATTCGGTGCTTCTTGTGTGTTTCAGTTGAACCTATATAAGGAAAAAAACCAGCAGTCTTACAGAGGCTGCTGGAAACATTATGTTCTTGGACGATGGATGTGTCAACAAGCACGCAACTGCTGCTCTAGTCTGATGTGTGTTAGCCTGGGGTGCAGCCTAAACCAATTCAAGCATCCGCTTCCTGCTCTCACTGACAGTCTGATATAGTTAACCACGCTGAGATCCAATTACCCTGCTCCTATTGGCTCTCACTCTTTATAACACTCTGTCCTGCTCCCTCCGAGGTCAAATCCAGACCACTGCTTCTGTTCATCCGGAGGCCGCCACGAACCTGGAGAATCTAAACACCCACACACAAACACAAGAAAAGTAGGCCATTTCAATTCCATTTCTGTCTTTGTTTGCTTTTCTCTTGGATGGACACATCAGGCTTTGAATCTGATGCGCTTCACTGGAGCTTTGTTTGCACTGGAGCAGGATTTCACACAGACCAAGGGAAATTGGCAATTTGGCATTTTGGGAAGAAGTAAAGCGAGAGTTGAATCCCAGTAAAATATTGGGTAAATACCTTAAAATGTAAAAAAAAAATGTCTCAAAACATTAGCTCAACTATTTCCAGTAGTTTGGAAATTGGCTCTTTCTCTGCACCGGAACTGAAAAGTTGAGTTTTTAGATTTTGTACGTAATGTCAGCCATTCCAGACTAAAATGTAACTGATGAACTTACTAATAAAAGTAAATTTGTTGAAATAGAAAAAAAATATTGTCTACAGAAAGTTACGTCATAACAGGAAGTTACAAGTTCTGGAGATCCACAGAGACATGGCTGCAGCTGTTTTGTCAGGGTCTTCCCCTACCCCCTCCTCAAATCTTGTTTTTTCTGAATGCAGCATTTTTTTTAGCTTTTAGTATCTTCAGTGTTTCATCCAAATAAAGTCACATTTTCTATTTTGTCTTAAAATTGGCTTCTAGACTCTTCTGAAATGGGTATGACAAATATTTCGATAACAACTGGAAGTTATTCAACTAAATAGTTTCAAGTCAACTCTACTTATAATAATAATTATTTTAAAATGTACAATATGCCCCTTAAATTCAGACTGCAGATGGGTTAAGCCCCACCCACTGAATGTGGAGTCCTGTCCACGTGTCGTCTCATTGGTTGTACCCGAACCTAAATGTTAACCTTTTTTACATGGTATTGATGTAACGATTCACATACAATGGGTGTGGCTTATGTCATCTGCAGTCTGCAGTCGGGGGTACTTGAAATTAATCATCATGCACTGTTCCACCAGTAGGTGGCTACCAATTTGTAGCAGTGCTTTTAAGTTGACTTATAGTTGACAATCATTAGTCAAAATTGTGAGATAAAAAGTTACCAAACTTAACCCTAACCCTAAACATTTTGTCTCAAAATTTTGACTTAATAACAGGATTTTGACTTTTGTATCTAAAAAAATACTACTTTTAAAGTCAAAATGTGTACTTTTTAAGCCATTTTTTTGGGTTCAATACTAATCATTGCAGAACCTAGGATGTTATGTTCAACCAGTACTCGTTTACATTTTAAGAGCTAAGGCAAAATTTCATAACAAACACAAACAAATACCCCTTTTTCATCAATACTTATTTATATTTTTCCAGTAGGTTGCCTGAAAATGTGTAGGTTGTTTTTCTTTTGTGTATTTACGATGTGTCGTGTTTAAGTTTACTATTCATCTTTCTTTAGTCTGTAGCCCACCAATCAATGTCGATGAGCTTCTCCAAAAATAGAACACAAACCCAGTTCAACTAAAAACTTCCACCCTCTGGTGGCTTCATTGTGTAATCTACCAAACACACTGCTGGAATCTCAGGGGTTTCCATCAGAACCGTTGTTCCACTAGAACGTCTCATGCATCTTTCTTGACTTTGAATCTTTTGTTGAATTTTTGTCGTTCTACAGCAACAGTTATTATAGTTTATTAACAATATATTATAGTCACATGAGGTAATTCGCTTTCATTCCAATCAGACATTTTAATTAACCCATTCCCTATGCATTGAAAAAAAATGTAACGGATCCTATTTGAACCAGATTTTATTTTATTTCAGTTATGATGAATGTGTGGGCCAGGGGACGCAGATCTACGTTCCCACAGATGACCCTCCTCCGTATTCCTTGACCGATCCATGCCGGCAAACCAACAGAGACCCGGGAGAGCACCCCACAGCTGCGGCCTCGTCCCAGTATCCGAGCAGACTGCAGGAGTTCAGGCACCAGCCGTTCACCTCTATCTCCATCTCCTTATCTGCTTTACCTTTAGAAGAGGCTCCACCGTATGAGGCCGTGATGAGCCAGCAAAACCATCCCCTTCCCATGATGCCCTTTGATCTTCTCAAACACACCGCAGCGGACAGCAGCACTCGGAACAGTGTCTCTCACAGGATCCTGTAATCTCACCAAACCTCTCACATCAGCCCGACTGAGAGGGATGATGTACCCCAGAAACACTTTTTTTTTTTCACAGAGCAGTAGGAGCACCATCACAGCACAGGGCTATCGACCACGTTTTGTGTGTGTTACCTCATATTATCTTGAGATTGTGGTCTAATTAGAGGTTGTCTTCTACTTTATGTGTGGTCACAGTTACTGTTGCATTGGAAAGCTTTTAATGGTAAAATCTTTGGATTAGGTTGATTAGTAATTCCAGAAGCTGTCATTTTTATTGCTCATCGGTCACTGGTTTAAAGTTATCTGGGGAGAAGAAGACACCAACTTTTACAAAGAATGACAAATGTTCTGAACCTCTACAGAACGTTAATGACGTTTCTAAAAATTCCTTTGGGTAAATTTTCCTCTATGAATGTAAGGTTTTATGTTCATTCTTTCAGACATAGATGTAGAACATTTGGGACAATAGCAGAAAAAAAACTTCCTACACGTTCCATAAGTCATCATATAGCACCCCACAACCCTTTGTAAAGCAGGGAACAAAATGCCCCATTTGGACAAGGAATCAAGGGTATGCACATGACATCAAGGTACCCAGAACTCGCAGGCAGAAAGCTGCTGTGCGATTGACTGCTCAAAAAGATTTTCAAAGACTATAGACACCATTCTTTTCACTGCTGAAATCCAAAAAAGCAGAAACAAATGGATTGCTTCAATCCAATTAAATAACTGGATGCTACGAGCTGAAACCTAGATTTGTGGCCACCACTTTTTATGGTTGCCAACTTTGTTTTGTGTACTTTCGCCAAACTTTAAGGGTCAAGAGTCTGCGAAATCTCTTTGTCCACAGAAAGATGGTCATCTGCTGAGTCGTGGGGATCACAGTCGAGTGCAAGTTTTTTTTTACATAAGTTAAACTTAACTTTAACATAACCTTCCTTATTAAATGTAGCCATTTTACTGCATGTTTTGCCAGTCATTGTAAGTAATGTCAGTGCACACCCTCTATACTGTACTTATGCGTCTTTCGATTCTGCCACAATAAGTCAGGCTTTATTGTAAAAATTGTAGTATCATCCATTTTATAGATTAAAACTCACAATGCTTCATAATATTTAGTTTTTTTTTCTGCAACATACTGAACATGAAGCTACTTTTGTAGCTTTTAAAAACTTTTTAGTTAATATTTATGTTCATCATAAAGTTTTTTTGTTGAAAGTGAATCAATATACATTGCCAGAAAGGGTGAAATGCTCATTTCATCATTATTGATGCTGTAAATCTATGTGGAAATGGGCCCTTTATTGATGAAGTCTGTAAGCAGCATAAAAAACACATGACTAAACATTTTATTAGAACGAACTAGAACTAAAAACTGTGGAAAAAGAGTTCCCTCACTTCCTCTTTATTGTTTCATGCTCTGAGTGGTGCATAAACGTCATTGCTGCCCTCTAGAGGCTGTAGGATATTACATGCTCTAATGCATATCAAACAAGTCTGTGCCGTTCTTAGCTTTATAGTCTTAAAACTTTAAAAAAGTTTTATCAATGACTGTTGAGGAGAGTTTATTGTCACACCTTTAATTTCAAACCACTGACAGGATCAAGGAGATGCAGAGAGCCGTGCTCTGCTGCGGTAATGGAACACTACGCAAATGTGCCACTTATTAAAAATAAGCAAGGGACTCTCATTTGCTGCCTTTCTTGTGAAAACATGTTGTGTTCCTTGATAGATATTTGTTAATAGCGTCATGTGTACCTTTAACACGCTCATACTGACAGCAATAGTTGAACGCATTTTACAACATTGTTAATAGTAACATGCTAGCTCTATTAGCATTTATAGCAGTAAAATTTCAGTTATGTCTGTATAACTTACATAGTAAGGGCTGGTGTCCCCACCATGCATTTATGGCATGATTCTCAGTAATTTGTGAATATCAGCATATGGTCAGTATAAAAAGCCCAAACCACGAGAAAGAGGAAGAGAGATTGTTAGATCTGGGTAAAGAGTATGCACTCCGATAAAATGAGCTGAGTACAGAGAGCAACGTGAAAGTCAAAAGACAGAGCAGCCTTGTGTTAAGGATATATGTGTTAAGCTATTTTTAGTTATTTACCTGAGAAGTGCCTCATAATAGAGTGTAGGTTTCTCCAGTTCAAGGTCTCCCCCTTCCTCGTCCAAAGACCTTGCTTCTGCTAATTTCGTAGTCATTTCTGTCAGGCGTTCAGTTTCTGTTTCCCTCAGCTTTCAAGCTTTGGCTTTCAAACTTGGCCCAGACATTTAGTAATCTCACTAAATGACAGTGCTTGAAACATATCTTGTTTGTAGTTTTACACATAATATCAGGTTTTCAGAAAAAGAATTCTGGATATTATAATAAGACATATTTAACATTTAGAGGACAACATTAGTAGAATTTAATAACCTACGTCACCTTTGTTTTAAAAGTAAATAATTCACACTAAGACTCTTCTAAAATTTAACAGGGGGCTCTGTAATCTGCTTAAATCAATACTGATGGCCTAAAAGTTTGCTTCATATTGAGTTATTAAAATGCTCACTCATGTTACCTCTCTAATCTGGTGACTCACGTCACTTCGCATGATGATCATAGGTCAATGTTCACCCCTGCTCATCTTTTTGTTCTTTTTTGATCTTTTAGAACGTCCACTTTTGCATTGTCGGATGTGATCCCTTTTAAGTCAATGGAATTATTTTCATAGTGTGACCACAGCTTTAGGCCATGTCTACACACACAGGTTTTTTAATGTTATACAACAAAAATCGCATCCAAAGGTGCTCATTTACAGGAAAAAAAAATTACATAACAATGCTGCACAAAGACTGTTCCATTTTCCCAATAGGGAAACAGCTGTTGAAATGCGGCCTCTTTAACTTCTTTCGAAGCATGCAGAACCTGGATAGGGACACAGCTTGTACCACACCAAGAGGTGACAGTGTCTTACAACGTTAAAGTCATATTAGCCAATCACAAGCTTCCAAATGTGTCATTAATGATGACTTGAATGCTTGACTTCATATGCAAGTAATCAAGATAGCTCAGTAGACAACAACGTCTTTGTTTCATCCGCCATTACACTACGTCTTTGTAAACAAAGAAGAGGCTATGTGACAATTTCAAGCACCATCTCCGATACTCCCGAAAATGCCATTTTCAGTCCAATTGACACACCTTGGCCTTCATTTTCGAAAAATGAAGCTATATGAAAAGGATAAGAATGCGATTATGTGTGAACAGCGTAACCGTGCAGAAAAATCCAAAATGCTCTAAACCAGGGGTGTCAAACTCAGTTCCTGGAGGGCCACAGCACTGCACAGTTTAGCTCCAACCTCAACAAAACACACCTGATGCAGCTCGTTAGGTCCTTCAGGCTGTCTGAAAGCTTCAGGTGTGGGTCTCTCTGAGTAAGGTTGGAAGTAAACTCTGCAGGGCTCCAGGCCACCAAGAATAGATCCCGACACCTGTGCTCTAAACCCTGTACCTATACTCTCAGCATCTCCTTTGTTTGTCACCATCATCTTTTGGTTCTTTCTGCATCTCCTCTGTATAATACAATTTTCAGTTTCCTGATTCTCCCTCCTTCACCTGTGCTCAGCAAACATGAAACGAGATATTTAAGAAGTTTAGTCTTCAGTGTGACCTGAGTGGCTCTTCTACACGTACTGTCAAAGCTCAAAGCCAACTATCAATGGTTTTATGACCTGTCTAGACTACTTCTGACAATTCATCTCTTTTGTACGCTGGTCTATTAGTGCACAAACTTTTTATGTTTTTAAACAAAACAACTAAAAATCAAATACGCAAATTTTTATTGTTTTGTTGTTTAGCAGTTTACATCTTTTAAATGGACAATAACAAGAAAAATGTCTTTTCGATAGCATTTGGGAAACCACAGCAATTAAAATCGATTTGCGGATAGTACACAACATACAGAATGTTTACTCTATCAGAACAATAGAGCAGGAGGAGTGACATCATCGCATCCGCCATATTTGTAGCGTGATGCCATCGTTGCCATGGTTACATATTAAACGGAGTAATAGTTGTTTACAGTGTAATTTTAAGATTTTGTAAACATTTAATGCCAAAAGGATTCGAGCGTGACTCCTGGTGGAAACTAACAACCTGATGTGATGACACCTCCTCCCCCTCTATACGAGTGGCCCTGAATCTATAATGCTGAAAAACAGATTCATTTTAATTCATATTTTGTTTACTTGGGGGATGCTTTACCAAAGGGTTTAGACTGAGTTTAAACTAGTGATCAAGGGGCAAAACCACTGTAGTACCTCAATATGAAACGTATGATTTTTTTACCACTGGATACTGTGCTTCCAAAGCATTTCCGTATCTTTTGTGTCACCGATTTTTGCATTTTCCTCATTAGAACCCAAACTGCTTCCTTAAAATGCATTTATTCTGACATTCAAATGCCTTCCGATCTCCATATTGTGATTTCTGTCATTTCTACCTTTTAGTTACCATAAATGGTTGACCATGCATGGCACCTATTTTATACCCTTAACCCACACAAAGGTGTACATTTAAAGAAGGGGGTTACTCCTAAATGAATTTGGTGCATGATAGTTGTTAGTGTAACCTGAACAGAGATTCCCTGTCTATTATTTTTAATTAACTTCCAGCAATGTGTGGTTAAAAGGTACAATCTCATATTTGAACCAAGGGGAACTCTCCTAAAATACCAAATGTGAAGTATAACTCAGAGGTCATTTAGAACATACCTAGCCTCTATTGTTTCTAAAAGCATGATCTGAAATGGTCAACACCTTAGAGGAATCGTTCCAGATGTTTATGGTGTAAAGAATAGTGTGTTCTAGTTGTTGGCATCTATAATAATGCTACACAATGTTTGTTAACCTTTGAGTTTAAAAACCCATTCATACCATGGATGAAGAAATTACAGAAAGCATAGAAAACGTAATCATACTGACAGAATAGGCTAGCTTTCATTTCTCAGAAAAATGTCCAATGGTCCAAATAACCTTATTGCTTTTTAGGTATTTTTACACTCACTTCTGAGTGTTTGAAAGAAGTCCACAAAGTTTGTGGACAAATTATACAGTTGTGCTCATAAGTTTACCAAGCAAAATTTCCCTGGATTTCTAGGCCATTTTCAGAAAATGGGTTGTTCCCCACTCTTAGGTAGTTGTTGGGTGAACCCACAACTGTGTTTACTCTTTTTAAATCATAATGACAACAAAAACTTTCCAAATGACCCTGATCTAAAGTTTATATGCCCTTATTGTGCTCACTGAAACAGCCACTTTTTCCGAGAGCCCTGTATTTCAAGTTATGTCTGGATTTTTCTTTGTATCTCTTACAATTTTTCTGGAAGTTGCAGCAGAAATCTTGGTTGGTTTCCAAGACTTTCCACTTTGTAGTCAAGGATTGAACACTCATGATTGACATTGCCTGTTCCTTGGAAATATTTTTATATACCTTCCCAGTTTTGTACAGTTCAACTACCCTTTCCTGTAGATCCATTGACAGCCCTTTTTGTTTCCCCATCGCTCAGAATTCAGAAATTCTTCTTGGTGTGAATGGGCATGAACTCAGTGGTTGACTAAAGGCTAGTTGTTCTTTTTATCAAGGTAAAGGAACATATACAGTAGTCAGATTTAAAGGAAAAGTATTTCCCAAATTATTCAACTACTTGCATGGTCAGATTTTAGAGAATCGGCTGTTTTGGCTGCACTTAGGGAGCCGAAGCTCGGGAAAACATCATTAGACTGGATTTATATATGTGTGTTGTCTTTCCAGTCTGATTGTGTCACTTGAAAATGGTTTCAGACATAACAGCACCTTAGCATTAGATGCTGAGGAAAATTTGCTCTTACATTTACAGGAGCTTCATCTCAAATGTGTTAATTCTGTCATAATGTTGTGGTCGATTGTCCAAAGTGGTGATGCAGTCTCATAGAGCTCAGAACTTGTGCTATGTTTTGTAATAGAGTCTATTCCTTTACTACTGTCTCCTCTGAAGAAATAAAAATAACAGAAATTATATCAGACACTGTTCATTTTTTTAAGTCTGAGAAAAACTGTAAATTAAGGCCATGTCCACCCAACCATGAGTTTTTTTTCTGAAACCGTGTAAAAAAAAAAATTATGAAAACACTGTAGTGACTTTATAAATCCAAAAGGTAGCATTCGATTTATGGATTTTTAAAATGTGTTTTCAACATTGACTTTGGTAAAACACTGGTGCCTCTCTTCAGTGATCAAACATATGCATGTGATCCTCGATAACACAATAAACACAGCCCTTGCTTCATCAACCATTACACTGGTCTACGTAAAGACAGCAGTGATGGCAAGCACCAAGGATGACAAACTCCACCTCCAAAACTCTGGGAAACTTGTTTTCCTTTCACCTCCACGTCACCAGAGCCGGGAGTATTTTAAAAACAACACACCATAGTGGCCGAATTTTCAAAAATGAAAGGTTACATGAAAATAGTAATCTTTTCTACTGTTTTCCCCATTTTCAAAATTACCGGGTGTGTGTGTATTGAGTTACATTTCTTGCACTTAGGGACCACTTAGCCTTTCCCCTTGAAACCATGAATTGGAACACCTCTACAAAGCTGTATAATTCATGTCATGTGTGAGTCTATTGTGTAACATTTATAGTATTAGGCCATGTCTGGCTCTAAGCATGGGCAGAGGTAAGTTGATCTAAACATCTTTCCAGTCTACAAAATATGTGGCCTGCACAGAGCAGCATCTGCATTGTGCCAGAGCTTCTGTTCATCTTGCTGTTCTCCCTCTGTAATGAGGCATTAGATTGGACAAAAGGTAAGCGAATGCAAAGAGACTGAATGCATTTGAGGTAGACGGAATGCATGTGAAGACTTAATGTAAGCAAGGCTAGCAGAATGTGAGTGAGGTGTTCCTATTCCTATCCTATTCTTCTCTCTCTTGAACCTTTTCCAATCCCTTATCCACTCCCCCTTTCCGTTTAACACAGCCTTGTCCTTGTAAACTGGTCCGTGGGAAAAACAACTAAAAAATAACTACATACATTCACTGCTAGTAGACAGTCTTCTGTGGCTGGCAAGAACCAGGTCTATATTAGGCTAATCATTTCTGTAAAACTAGCGCTCAAGGTGTCGGCTGGGAAATCCATCCCACCCATTCATTTGAAGAGTGGGTTAGACCCACACTAAGTGAAATGATTCTCTGCCCTTCATTCAAAAGTCAATGACTCCTCTTTGCCTCGTTAATGTACAAAACAAAGGGGAAGGGGAAAGAGGTAGAAATAAAATGTGAACCGATTCTGTCGTACATTGGAAACTTTAAGTTATTATAGCTAACAGATGTGGTTTGTACATTATACGATGAACCAGATATTTCCACAAGCTTCCTGCTCATTTGACTTTTCTGCCATTTCTAAAGCTTTGGACAGTCCTACCTCTAATTTCCTCTCGCATGTTTGCATGGTGGTCTCTGAAGTTCTGAACAGATGGCTTGTGTCATAGCACTCCCCTCCATTAGCCTCTTCTCCCTGAGATCCAAATATTCTACCATAAACCCTCACTTTATCTTGCAAACATAATATAGGAGAGAGTGAAAAGAAACATGAACGTTTGGCAAATTATTTCTTCAATATATTCCCGTTGAAATACATTCAGGTCAGAAAAGGCTCTTGTAGTTTGACTGAGATGCTGCTTTATAAGACCTTTATATTGTTATACTGTACTCGGAACACAGAAAATCACATTTGTTTTGTAATGTAAAACATAGTCAGATAAATAACACTAATGTTTAATATGAACAATGTAAAGTTGTGCTCGGCAGTTTGTGATTTCTTTTTTTTTTTTCAGAAATTATGAAAGGTAACACAAATACTATTATTCCACTAATAGTGAAGGACGTTTGATCTCAGTAAACAACCTGTTTTCCCCTCGTAATGTCAAAAGCTCGGTGTTTTCCCTTGACGTTAACACATTGGTATTTGCGTCAATTTCTGTGACAACATCGCCCACATCTGGTCATTTTGTACGTTATAGAGATCACCATTAGGTGTCAGTAATGATCCATGCATCCAAAGCAAAACAAAGCATTGGTATCAAGGAGTTTATTGGCCATTTCTCCGACAAATATAGCGAGTTGTTTTATCTTATCTTTTAGTTTTGATAAGTTTTGATTTCAGGGTGATTAACAAGAGTGAATGTCCACCTTGATGAACGGCAAGAACACATTTACGTGAGGTTCTTCCGTGTTGGCGTCATTCATAATTTTTACATATTCATCAACTTCATTTGCATACTGTCAACATTCGCTTCCTCATCGGGAGCTGATCGATTCTATCTCGTTTCTGTCTCAAAGATGACAAACTGCGTCGAAGAACGAGTGCCTAGATATCGAGACGAGGTCTTTGCGAAATATTTGAAGTATTATGGCGGAGTTGACTTTGATAGTAGCCTGGGACTATGTTCAAAGGCACAGGTGGCAGATGATGACGGCTCGAGCTTGTTCCTCAGGAAGAACTTGAGCTTCAGTGAACCACTGCCGGACCTCTTCTGGGAGACTCTGTACCGGTGCCTGGAGCAGAGGGACTACCGAAGACGAGTTAACGACTTCACCACAGCCCTCAAGCTGTTAGAGACATTCTGTGTCAACCTCTTTCTGTTTCCCTGGAAGAAAGAGATAAAAACTTTGAAGGTAATTGAAAGCTGCCGTTTCAATGTTTATGCTTTAAGGGCACTAAAACCCCACACGACGGTTTAAACTATATTTTAAAAAGTACATGAACATGTGTTAATGAGTTTACAACACCCTGGCAAATTTTTGATTTCTTGGCCATTTATCAGAAAATATGATTGATAAAACTAAAGCCTTTTTTCACTTGTAGTTAGTGCTTTGGTGAAGCAATTTATCATCAAACAACTGTTAACCATTTTTAAATCATAATGACAATTAAAAACAATGTTTTTCGCCTGATAAGTCACTAAAGGGTTTAACTGGCTGGTAAAGGTAACCATTCTCACCTGCGACCTGTTTGGTTGTAATCAATGGTGTTTCTGGCTCCTGATAAACCCTTGCCTCTTTCATCCAGTGATGCGCTAGTATTTCTCAAGTCTGAGCGTTAGGGAAAGAAAAAGGGCTGTTAAAGGATCTACAAGAAAAAGATATCCAAAGAACTGGGAATAGTTTTCAAACCCTGATTACAAAGTGGAAAGTGAGGGATTCTGTTGAAACCAACATTGATTTCTGCTACAACTAAAGAAGTTGTAGGGGGTGCCGGGTCGAAAGCCATTACTACGAAAAAGCTACAAAGTAGTCCACTTACAGTTCCCCAAAACAATAAACTTTTGATTTGGTAAGTTTCTGTTGTCAATATGATTTAAAAATTAGAAAGAAAGTAAAAAGTTATTTTAAAAAAAACTATTTAAACTTGTAACTTATCTTTTTATGCACTATAAATTGCTTATTAATCATTGGTGGTGTTTTTGTCTTTTTCTCTCAGACATTTACCGGGCACTTTGTATATTACATCATGCCAGTGTTGCCTTTTTCAAAAGGAATTCTTAAAATGATTGGATATAGGGAAACAGACACAGAGTTTAAACTTTCTGACAATTTTGACTCAGAAGAAGTAAAGAAAATAGGATTTGACCTTTTCCTTGCCAGGTTGGCATGTGATCATTTTCTGGAGCTGATGAACCAGAGATCCCTGGATCAATGTCTTGAGGTCCTCCAACAGAGACTTACCCCACTGGCCTTAAGTATGAGTGAAGATGCTGAAGAACATAATAAGAATATTTTTGAAGATGACCAAGAGGTTGATTGTGCCTTGGTGGAACACCCAGAGCAACTGCAGGAAGACTCACTTGAAACTCATCACCGTCAAGATGAAGAAACCAAAAGACCTCAAGATGATGGTGCATATGAAAAAACATCCAGTTCATTCATGACTGATGATAAGTCCATCTTGGAAATGTGGAACAATTACCCTGATTTAGCTTTTAGACAAAATCCCATTTTCAGAAAGTCAATAAAATCTAAAGGGTTGGCTGGACATAGAGGCCACAGTTTAGATCTTGTGATGGAAGCAAGGAGTGACATAAGCGGCCCACAGTCTATAGCCATACATAAGGAGACCATCTCGGGTGATCCAAACACACCCATAGAATCCCTGAGTTTCAATCCCAAGCCATTGGTCCGTACAGTTGGAGCACTCCTTCAAAGATGCATCCCTGAAAGCTCTATGGAAGACTGTCTGACTGAGGTTGAACAGTTGGATCAAGTGCACATGAACAAACTAAATGTTGAAACTCTTAAATACCCCACAGAAGAGACAACGCAGGTCTACCCATGCTGTAAACATGTCACAACCTCACCAACAATATCTCCGGTTGTCCTAAGTTTGCCCATCTTGTCCAGCCCATCCGAGGAGCCTGAAAGCAGCATCAGATGTTGCGGGAGCTGTGAAGAATCTGACGGAATTCTTCAGCAAGACACTACTGTGAAAGAGCCTCCTCAATCAATCTACTTCCCTAATAAACCATATGGGTATCCGCCTGTTTTAGGATCCCCAAGCAACCTTAATCAGGCTTCAAATGAAGTCTTGAGTGCTGTAAGGAGTCAAACGGTCCAACAACCAGAAGATGACCTAATCCAAACATATGTGATTGTTTAATGATGCAATAATCTAGGTTTTCTTCCATACCAAAGATCAGACGTGAAAGTAAAATTGACCGTTTTTTGAAGCTGATGTGCAGACATGTCCAAACTCTACCTTTAGTTGCTTCCAAGATCCCCTGTCTGCAGACTGCATAAACCCCAACAACTGTATGTGCAGTCCCACCCACTGAATATGGAGCTCTGCCCACTGAGCGTTGAACCATGATGGCAATATCA
This sequence comes from Danionella cerebrum, assembly GCA_007224835.1. Classification (NCBI taxonomy): domain Eukaryota; kingdom Metazoa; phylum Chordata; class Actinopteri; order Cypriniformes; family Danionidae; genus Danionella; species Danionella cerebrum. The sequence continues at coordinate 191,365 of SRMA01027104.1, read as the reverse complement.
GTACATCATCCTTACAGCCTGCATCTTGCATGCATTTCAATGGGCCAAGTCACCAAGCATTGCATCATTATGTAGGCTACACTGTTTTTTAAATTAAGGGTTAGAGTAAGATTGTCAGCAAGCAATATTTCGCTGGAGAATGCGGAATAACCTAGTGTTTTGAAATGCATGCTAGGGGCGGATCGTGCAGGCTGTCTGGATCATGTACTGATCCAGACAGTCGCTTACCGCGGTATAAATGTGTGATCCTTCACGTCATAAAGTTGAAACAGTCAAAGGGATAGCCCTTCTGCTGAGTTTTCCTTCAAGTTCTCCTGGTTTGCACTGAGATTGTAATGGAAGTTAATGGTCATTACAGTATTGACATCATCAAGGTTCTTGAAAACCAATGGCAAGAAAATCATACAAACTTCAGGACTTAAAAGGTATAAATTGACAACAAATTTGCCAACATATTATGGATGTCAATGTTGTCTGGTTTTTAAAGTTCTTCAAAAACGTAGCTCAATGTGAATAGAAAAAAGGATTAACGGAAGCAGTGGATGTTTTTGTGGTATTGCTTTTTGACTGTGTTTTTGTGACAAAATGGTGGCATTTTGAAGAATCATTTAGGAGTGCTGTACTTCTGCAAGCTTTACTGATACCAACAATTCAGAATAACTTCTAATATTGTATAAAAAATTATGAAAGCATGTGCCATTCAACTGATTATAAAGAGAGTTATTGCTGCTAGTTTTCATGAATATGCTTGTTACATTATGAATTATTTTCTTTACAATGTGCCTTACCTAATGTAATCAAATCAAAATGAATTCTCTGGGAGAGCCGAGTGCTTTGATATGCTGTACTTTTATTATTTTACCTGTGATTGAGCTGCAAACTTATTTTAAGTATTCACTCTATATTTTGAGGGAAACGTCGAGAGTTTCTCGGAACTGATAATTGATTGTGATGAGACAAATTCATGTCAAGGTAATATTTTATTACAATTCTGAATCACAATACTCAGATCCTGAATTATTTAAGAAAGTATCTGACAAAACATCATAATTTAACAAAGTAAAAAGTGCTTTCATGAAAATTGTGTTTCAATAAAATTGGACGGAGCCAAATGTTTGTATGGAATGACCATCATTTCCAGTATCAAATATTGGAATGATTCCATTAAAGATGTAACACACAGTTGGAAACCCCGAGTAACATTTATCAGTACAATAAATAAACAAACAGATAAAGAAACATCTAATCCTTAAGAGGATTGAGCCATCAGTATCTTATCTCTGTTCTCCTCAAGCTGATGCAGCATCTCCTTCAGATCTTGATCACCTGGAATTACCTGTCAAACAGATGCTTTTATATAGCTGGACACTTCCTGTTTCATGCAGCGAATCTTTGACACCATTGAATAACTCACAAGGACTGGGGCGGGAACTTTGAATGACTTCTGATGAATGAGCCAATCCTCATACTGGCTATGGATTGACTCAAGATATTCCTAGAGTGACAATCAGGATAAACAAAGCACAATAACAAAATGTTATTACATATTAAAACAACAAATTTCCCAAAGAACTGCAGAACAATTAATAAATACACTAGATCTGATTAACGAGCCACTAAAGAAATTAATTTATTTCGCCAAGACCAATCAGAGAGAAGTATTTTGGGGAGCATCTGTTTCTAATCTGACGTGTTTGTGTCGTTCTGCCTGGATTGAGCCAGAGACGCTTGAGAGAAAGGCGGAAATGATGGATATTAGGAGGGTTTCAGCTAAATAAAGCCATGACAGAGGCTCACTTACAAGGGAGCTGTCAGCAGAAAAATGAAAAATGTAAATTATTTTTAATAAACGAGTTGTAACTGTATTAAGTGGTGACCTAGATTTAAACGTTGGCTGATTCCTTCATGCAACACACTATAACATAAGTTTAATAAACAATTCAATTATCAATTCACTAACGTCTTGTTTTATTTTGAGAGTGAAAACATTTGAGCAAAATTACAAAAAAAAAGAGAGAAGTCGTTGCTTTGTGGATAGCGCATCAATTTCGGGGGAGGTAAATCAAGCCTTTCATGTCCAGCTTTAACGCAATGATGGGACTGTCAATGGCATGAAAAAAAACTTGTTTTTTGTTCGGGAAAGTCCATCTTTCGATTTTTGGTTCAATCTGCTCTTATAAATCACTATAAAAGCCAATAAAAGGCTCAAAATCTCATTACCCTTTTAGTAGACACTCACCATAGGAATAACTTTCTCTTCCTCTCTGCACCTCTCCTTCAGTCTCTCATAGCAAACCTCTGGAGAGGTCTGCAGGTAAACTGCCAAAACAAAAGGTTCACATTGCTAACAAACACTACATATACTAACTGTAATTACATAAGAATAATAAACAAAGTATATCTTGGCATTTGATGCAATAAAATGTGTCTTACCGATAAGGTCCACAGGAACAGCAATGTTCTTGATTATCCACTCAAACCATTCACTTAAAACAGCAAAGTCCACATCAGGCATCTTTCCACTGCCAAGAAAACAAAGGACTTGCACGATGAGTGAAAAAAGTATTTGACCCCCTACACAAATCAGGAGGTAGTTACTCCACTCCTTTTTGGAAATCCTCTCCAAGGACTCAACACATCATGGACCTTATATATGAGATAAATGTCTGGAGACTGGTTAGGCCAATTCTTTGCATCTTGGCCATGTGCTTTGAGTCACTGTTATGCTGGAAAGCCTGTCCATGATACCTTTTAATGGTGTTACAGTTCACCCATTATTTGACAATATATGGTCCCTTCAATGAAGCAGTCTTGTACACTCTGAGCTGATGCCAACAGCTTCATTTTGGCCTCATCTGGCCACAACATTTCACCAAGTTCTCCTCTGAATCTTTCAGATATCCAAAATGTATAACCAATGACAGTATAACTTGTACTTTCTAGAGCTGGGGGACTATCAGCATGACTATCAGATTTAGTGTTTTACCTACTTTTATGTAGGTGGCTTTGTTCCCAGCAGCATAGAGAACTAGTTCTGGGTTAGTACCCGACAGTTCCCCAGAAGGTGGGATATTGCATAAAAGCCCTAGACCGAAGGAGAAATACATACATTTTCTTCATATATCTCCTGAACCGTTTTCACAATTTTAGCTGGGGTGGTCGAAAATTGTGTCCCTTCTTTGGTTTTGGCCATGGTGTAGATTTCTGTAATACATTAGTCAGTTGTTCAAGAGAACCCTAACTGTCCAACTTTCATAGTGTAGATGTTGATGAGCTGGACACACAAGTAGAGTGTAGATGTGCAGGGCATTGTGGGTTAGATTCCAGATCTTGACGATCGGTCTCCTCCCTCCTAACTCTCTTTTGGCACTTTTTCACTAAACGACACAGTACACTTCAGTTCAATGTGGCTTTTCAATTGTGTTGTAGCTGTGCAACCAATACCATTTCTGGAACTCGCTTAGAGGAGGTTCTATAACCGATACCATTGATCTGAATGTACACCCTTCTCTTGATTGGTGAGCAAGCATGACGTATGTGAGTGCTGATTGGTCAGAGAAAGTAATCATTGCTTGGGTCATTGATCCGCACGAATGACATACACAAACATTGAGTTTGTTCCAATCACACATGAGAAGAAACAGGGTGGAAAAGTCATTACGTCATGGAAAGCGTCAAAAAGTACTTTGGCTTTTCTTCAGGATCCATTATTGCTTCTTGTCACCCCCTCTGACACGACACTAAAGCCTATGGAAAAACAAGCAGGCCGAACTGAACTGTGCCGAGATTTGTTTCCTTTCTCGTTGACTGTCCTATCAATAAAACCTTCCCATCACTGTCCCAACCAAGTAAACCTTCAAGTTTTAATCTCACCCAGTCACCTATAAGACACATAATTTCATGGAACACCATAATATTTGTGTTTGACTGATTTTGGTCTGCAGACATTCTACATTTGAGGTGGTGCTGCTGAAGGGGTAACTTTTGCTCACTGTGTGGATGCTCACTTGTACCTTTTAAAAAGATTTTCCACAAATATGTACTTTGCACTGTAGATAGACCTCTCCATCAGTCTGACTGGTGTGGTCTGTAATAAGGAACAAACAAGAAATAGTTTACAAAGGAGGGAAGTTTAGTAGAAGAGAAACATGATGTGAGAGTGTTGTTCTTGCCATTGGAGAGACGTGTTGATCAAGCATCGTCAGTTGAACATACGTCTGAAGAGTAAGACCCCATCTGCTTGGGTCCTGGTACATCAACCCCTATGACAAAACAAATATGATTGGCTTGAAAACATGTCTGAGACTTTGATGTATTAACAGAAAAGAGATGAAAAGAAACTTAAAGGCTTAGAGCAGTAATGCCTTAAATATAAATATTCATCTAAATGGTTTTGCATTCGACAGAGAAAAGGTGGTCACATCAACATAATAAACATAATAAGCTCCCAAATCGAAGTCAGACTGGTTCCATACCAATGGGTTGTGCCCATTTATATTTCTCCATTTGGACACAGGTTCTGTCAGCACCTGAAACAGGAAGACACCTGATGGCACCATTGCAAATAGTATTGCAATTTTAATAGCAAAAAAAATACATTAAAAAACAAAACTCATGTTGTGCATGTTTTTAGTCCGTGAGTTATGAGGGCCTTTTGTGAACTTTCTTTAATTTCTAAATTTTTTTTTAATATTAAGTTTACATAAAGTAATTTGCTTCTTACAAAAAAAATAGAAATGGATCTCCACATAGAACGTTCGAGCTACAGCCACCAGAACTTGTAAGACATCCAAACTGGCATTGCTCTGGTACCACTAAAGCAATTCTGGGAAATCCCTGAGATACTGTGACTTAACATGGGGTCAAACTTTGTTAAACTGTAACTTAAAATGAGAACCTGATGCAAACTTCGAACAAACCCATAAATAAGTAAACTCTGTTAAACTATTGTTTAACACTGGCAATGTTTGCTTTTACTTCTTTGAAAAGTTATATCTGGACAAACATTCAACTGCTACAGAACAAGGACAGCCAAATCATTTTTAAAGGTTTAATGAGGATGTAATATCTAATTTGATAAAACGTTACTCTTCATTACCTCAATATTACTGGTTTTGCTGAAATACTCCAGGCATGTTGTCTTTCCACTTGCAATATTCCCTTCCAAACAAATCTGGGGAAAAAAAGACCAAAAACAAAACACATGACATTTCTACAATATTTGCTCCCTTTTGGTTTTTATTCAAAACAGATACAACGCCAATAATGAAATAGTGAAACTCACCACTGATTTCTTCTGCTCGCCATTTCTGGCCAGTTTACCTTGAGAAGGTGACAACATCATGAATTCAGCCTTGATGTCAACCAGGTGCTTTCTAGCTTTTAATCATATCGTTGCTTGTTTGTGTTATAAGCACAACACCGCGCGGTAAGATCATGTTTATTTGTTTCAAAAAAACTTAAGTAGAACCATTATAACACACGTAATAACGGAATAGGGCACTCATAGGATTAAATCAGACGTAGTTGTCATTCTATTACGTCGACGGAAGCTGGCACGGGACTTACCGTTTTGTGAATTTCCAGTTGAACGAGCTCCCAACGCCACCGTTTGTCGCATACGTACATTTGTTGACAATGATTTTCGTAAGTGGAGTGGCAAGACAACACGACAGCACCCACTTAATGCGCCACAAAACATATTGGTTCTTTCATTGACATCTTATAAAAACATTAAAGTTGCTAAAGGAACTCGTGCTTGCTAAAGTGCATCGACCACTAGTAACCATCAACCGACACATGTCAAAATAAAAGTCCCTTCAAAGTGAAGATACAGTATAGTGTACTCTCAACGATGTAAGTACAGTTTAATTTATATAAAAATGTAAAAGGCTTTTAGTTTTTTTTATCACATAATACTGTTGAAATTAAATAGTTGTTAAGGGTCTATGTAAACTATTGCTTGATAAAATCTATAGATGGCCTAGTTAAAGTTGGAGGCTTTGTTGTATCACAAACACTGTATCAGTTTACGTTGGTTGGTCTGTCGGTCAGTTGACTTAGTCAGTTGTTGGGTTAGTTGGTCTATCCGTACATTGGTCCTTCAATTTGGTCGATTGGTTGGTCCATTTGATCCATTGGTTGTTTTTATCGATTGGGTGGTTGCTCAGTCGGTTGGTTGCTCGTTCAGTTTTTTGGGTTGGTTTGTTGGTGTTGGTCAGAAAGAATCAGTGTAATGGACCAATATTGTGAATTGTGTAAGGTCATTAATGTGTATGGTTGTTATATTTGGTAAATAATGTATACCATAGACAAAAATAGTAACTACAAGGTTGGGTTTTTTAATCTTTAAATATGTGCCATGATACACCCGAGGGTCAATTCGATACACCCGAATCGATTCTTAATACGCATGCTTCACGTAAGAGGATATGAATATTCAACTCTTATAAAAAAAGTTGTTTAAAATAAACAATTGTATATAGCCTATTAATGTAGATTTGTATTTCAGTAAAAAAAAGTACATAGGAGAGTTTCAGTTACCAGCATTTATATAAAAATATGAATCCCATGTCTGTAAAACTAACATTTTAAATGAAATGAATCGAATTGTAGAATTGTTCACAGCACCCAGCCCTATGCATGAATACTGTAAATGCGTAGGGCTGGGTATTGTGAACAATTCCCCTCATGAGTGAATGTAAAGATGGAGAAGCCAGTGAAGAAAATGAATGAATATTATTCCAATGACAAGAGCTAACGTTGTCCTGCAAACACCAACTACATTAAAAATTCTCTGCATTATCTTGACAAATTTTGCCAATCGATTTTCAAAATGCAAAAGTTGTTCTAAAAAATGTCAAAATGCTCTATAGCAGAATTTGCATTTAATTAAATTTTTGAAAACCAAATCTTTCAAAATGATTCATTTCCTCAGTAAAAGAGGAAGCATGCTTCAGGAAGCAATGTATCAGACTGTCAACAGCTCATCAACGTAAACATTGACAGACTTTAAAAGATCAAATTAATGTAAAAATGGAAGTTGACTTATCCTTGCTGAAGTCCACAAAAGGTCTTCTAAAAATTTCAGAAATGGTGAGACATTACAAAAACTATTATTTGAAGATTATGTTGTACTACAAACAAAAACATTTGGTAAAATAATTTTTTTTCCTTAAAATGTAACATTTTATGTGTATTTTATGTTTCTTTTTTGAAAACACTTGTGTATTATTTCTGGCCAGGTTTGTGTGTTTGTGGCTTTTGTGTCTTTCACAGTGGCATCTCGCCCACCCTACATAGCCGCAACATGCATGGAGTTTTTCATCACTCTTGGTTTCTTTCTACTTTACCTTCTGAAACTCAACAAAACCTCCGTCTTCTTCTTCTGGCCCCTTGTTGTAAGAGCCTATAAATAATATTTAATTCAATATTTACATTTTATTTTTACTTTGAAATCTGGGTGTAGTCCTGTCCTGCAAGTTAAGCTCTTTTGCTTTGGCAGGATGTGTTCAACTCGTTCTTTGCAGCTGCGCTGATGTGCATTCTTAGCCTGGTTGCAGTTTCCACCTACACAGTGAAGGCTACTCTGAGTGGAGGGGTGAGAGTGACTTTAAGTTTGTTGAACAGTCTTTTTTTTCTCTATAACATCTGCTTGAAATTACCGGGGTCTGTAAAAGAACAAATACAGTATTTAACAATCTATGGTCTGGTCAATTTTTGAGATAGAACAGGAAGTTATGTCACAACTAGGATTGACCTTCATGCAGAGAAATTTGCCCACTTTCTTGCTCTCAAAGAGCAACTTGGTTCTTTTGAGTCTCTTTTTCTTCCCCCTCCCCCTCCTTTTTCTATTTCTTCAATGTAGCATGGCAGTTTAGCTGTTAGCATGCACAGTGTATAAAGCTAAATAAAACCGTGTTTTCTGTTAGAACGTCTAACACCTTGTTTACAGAGTCTTCTATAATGGGTTATAATATATACATGTAAAAATTTATATATTTCAATGAGCAGCTGTTCCAGTTAATGAACAGTCCATAGTTTAGTATTGCTACATTTTATTACATTTGGAGCATCATATTTATCATTAATCAGTGTGATTTACTGTCAATGTGTCAATGATTATCAAATATTTTGTTTGACAGATCATGGGATTACTGGCTGCAGCCTTGTGGTTTGGAGATGGATTTATACTTATCAGAAAAATTACATTCAACAAGTCCAGAACCAGCGCAGAGGCTCAGTGAGAAGATTATTGGGTGTCATTTTATTCATTAAAACACATGGAAGTTAATAAAAGTGAATCAATATTACATTTACCATCATTTATCACTGAAAATTGAAAATAAGTTTAGTGTGTTCTGAATTACCTTGCCAAAAACAATGCCATATTTTGCAAATGTCATGTTAATTTGACACAAACTCTAAAAATAGACTGCAAATGGTGCTGAATGCAGCTGTATGGCTCATCTCCTCGAACTGCCCATATTACTCCTATACTCCAGGACTTGCACCAGTTCCCAATCAAGCAAAGAATTGACAACAAAATACTATTTTTTTAATATAAATATTCTGAGAAAATATTCAACATTTTCAGAACCTGAGCTTTGTAACTTGACAAAACATATGCAGTTTTTGTGCTCAACAGGTTGTGATGTTTGGTCCTAGAAAACGAATTGTTAACTATATCATTTTGCTGGTCCATAACATTTATGGCTTTAATGTTCTGCTAGTTCCTATCTCAAGCTCACGACCATATCAGGTCTGTGGTCGATCACAAGACACACCTCTACATTCAAATTTAATTAAAAAAAGGGACTTTAATTCACTTAAAGTAGATTGTTGGGAGGAAATCGCATTAATCACATACAAAGACCACTCAGGAAGTCCCCCACAGACCACAAACTGACACCCTTAACCTCTGCATCTCCTTATTACCATAAAATGAACATGAATGTTATCATTTTAAAGACCTTAAAATTTTACACACATATATATATATATATATATATATTTTTTTTTTTTTAAATGGGGAAAGATTTATTGTTTAATTTTTTGCTCAAAGTCACTGAATAAAACATTTAAAAACACAACTTTTTTATTTTTTCTGTTGTACACGATGTAATACAACCCCCTTGTTGTCAGCCATTTCAAGTTCAATGGAAATATGATTAAAAAAACCTGCAAAAGTATTCATTAATGCGGCTAAATCCTCAATATTTGAAACTATAATTATACATTCATCACAGTAACAATTACATCAGGAAGCGCTTTAGGCTTTAACTTGTCAAACTGTGCTCCTAGGGAACAAAATCGTTTGAAAGTGGTTGGAACTAGACTTTGAAGAAATGTGGTGTGAGATACTCTGGAAAGCATTCATTTGACAAAATCATGGTGCATTGTTTTTCTTCAGCTTTTTCATCCCTTCAACCCAAAAAAAAACATGCAGATTTTCAAACATCTTTACAGAATTATATCAATCCTGAGATATTTGTTGGTCTTAAACGTAGAGTGTAAACACACTTATTTAGAATATTGTGTTGAACAAACTAGAAATGCATTACAATAAAGAAAAGTTTCACAAATCAACATTTTTACTACGAATTTACTTACACTACAACACAATTCTAGTTAAAAGCATACGATTAAAGATTTTATGAAGTAAAGTTGCTATACAGTAAAAGTATATTCTGGAATGTGGCTTGTTGACTCTTCCTCCAGGTCTATGGAGGAAAAGTCATGTTGAAGAGCACCTGTGCTTTTAGTGCGGAAAAAAAGATTGAAATTCAATTAAAACAGTTCTGAAATTAAGATCCCATTTGTTCAGAAAAATAGAAAATAAGTCTTCAAATCATGTCTTTGTAACCTGGATCTTCCAATAAGTTAGATGAGCTCATAGAGACACTTTACTGTTCATTATCCGATAATAAATACACTGTATCGTGTCTTAGTACGCTGAGACCTTGGGGATGTTTTGACCCAGAGACCTTAAATCCACCACAGATAAATAAAAGATAATAAAAGACTAAAAGAAGATCACATAGAATCACCAAACACTGTATGGTTAGTTAATTAAGAGACCTCCAGTGGAAAAAGTTTGAGTTCAGAACAAAAGGTTAGTTCAATCAGTTTAGTTCTTTGATGATCATTTCATGTGAGTGAAAGCACTTTTAAACACCGCAATATGTAAAAATTATTCCGCAATAAGTACTTTTAGCTTGCACATGTGGTATAAGTGATGGAGCTACTACAAAATGTCTAATAACTAACATAAAAATGCTTATAATTTACAAATGATAGTACACTTACTGGCCACTTTATTAGGTATACCTATCTAACTGTTAAGTTACTGTTTGATCTGCTGCGGTTCAAATTGAACATCAGAATGGAGAAGAGAGGTTATTTAAGTGACTGAAAGTTGTATGGTTGTTGGTGCCAGACGGGCTGATCTGAGTTTTTCAAACTGTTGATCTACTGGAAATCACATGCAACCATCTCTAGGATTAACAGAGAATGATCCAAAAAAGAGATAGTATCCAGTGAGAGACAGTTCTGTGGGTGTAAATGCCTTGTTGATTCCAGAGGTCAGTGGAGAATGGTAAAAAATACAGTATTAAACTCAAATAACCCTAACCCTAATCTGCAGAAGAGCATCTCTAAACGCACAACATCTTGAACCTAGATGGGCAGCAGAAGAAGACTACCACTGCTGTTGGCTAAGAACAGGAAAATGGGGCTACAATTTGCCCAGGTTCACCAAAATTAGACAAAAAAAGATTAGAATAACGTTGCCTGTACTGATGAGTCTCGGTATCTGCAGCAATATTAGGATGATTGGTTCAGAATTTGAAGTCAACAACATGAAAGCATGGATCCATCCTGTATCAGGCCAGTGGTGGTGGTTTAATGGTGTGGGAGATAAATTCTTGCCACACTTTGGGCCCATTAGTTCCAATTGAGAATTGTTTCAATGCCAGAGCGTACCTGAGTTTTTGTTGCTGACCATCTCAATCCCTTATAACTACAGTGTACCCATCGTTGATGGCTACTTCTAGCAGGACGACGCACCATGGCATAAAACCTGAATCATCTCAGACTGGTTTCTTGAACATCCCAATGACTCCACTGTACTCAAATGGCCTCCACAGTCACCAGATCTAGTGGAAGGGGAGATGCTATCATGTCAATATGGACGAAACTCTGATGAATATGTTGCCAGTACTGTATTGAATCAATGCCACAAAGGATTCAGGCAGATCAGATGGCAAAATGTGCAGTTTTTTTAACCATATATGCACCATTAAAATACACAAAAATCTGTTAATTTAAAGGAGATATTCCATTAAAATACAGGGGGAAAACTGTTTTTTTAACAGAAGAAATACTATGAATTAACGGGATTGTGTATCCTTTAAATTACAGTACAAAATCCAGTTAATGAGTACTAATTTTTATGAGTACTGCCAGTACTAATTTTTACTGAAATTTTTGTGGTCCAACACAGTATTAATACGTAAACATTATGTTTTATTGTTGATACACCAGAATCTAATGGAGAAGGCATTGGAAAGTTAACCAAGGCGCATTTACTGTACTTTTCATGTTTTTTTGGCTGTCGCACGTGGTCTGTAATCGGCGCCATTAAACCTGTGGCAATTTTCTAACTTCTAAAAGCCTTTAAAAGTAAGTCAGGACCCCTAAAGAGTATGTTCCGTGTTTTATAGATGAAATATGAGTTTTTCGCTCTGGTCCAGGGAGAGGCGTGTTGTTTCGCGCACGTTCTCTGCTCGCTTTATTAACGCTCTCCAGATTTCGGGAATGCAGATGTTGCTCTTTTGTGCGCCTCGTTTCCGCACTGTCATTATTTCCGTTTCCATACCACGGAAAGTTACGCTGATCAGCGGAGAGTAGCTTTCTTCTCTCTCTCTGAGGGAAAGCAGAGTTATCTAGGAACCGCACGGGACTGATCGGCGGGATGGGAGACATCGAGGATCCAGAGAGGAACCGAGGACGAGGAGAGAGTCAGAGCCCGAGCGCGCTCCAGTCTCTGCTGCCGAGCAAAGAGTTCCTTTCCTCCCGAAAAGGACTTCTGCTGCTGGGCGAAGTGGTACGCTTTACCATCTCTGGTTCTTCCATGATCACGCGGTAGTCATTGTGCCATGCGATTGTCCAGGTTTTGTCTGCTAAAAACTTTTGTTTGTGTTATTTGCGGATAAACTGCAAGCCGTATGAGCATTTACGTGTCTGCCGTCCAGATATCTTATTATATCGGACCTTTTAACTGTTTGGATCTTTTTTTCTTGGATGAAATCTGGTTTCTGCAGTATCTAGGTCAATCGCCACAATATGCTCTTCCATCTTTTTGCAGAGGTGTCCACACATTGTGCAAACAGAGTCAGAATGGATGAGGTGAAATTTTGTGCACAAAAAAAATCACAGCTTGTAATATTTGAAAATTAAATGAAATGAAGAAAGGTTGTCTGAAAACAAAACCAGTAAAATATAGTAGGAGTTCGTAGTGTTCAATTGTAAGGATGCAGAGATTTTTAAATTAAAAACTTGATTGAATCTGGCTAGGCAGATTCAATGTTCTAGTTAGAAGGTTTCCGGTTCGAGGCTCGCTGGTGACCTTCATAGAAGGAGTTTGCATGTTCTCCCTATGCTTGCGTGGGTTTCCTTTGGGTAATCCAGTTCCCCCCACGAGGCAGGTTAATTGGATAATCTAAATTCACCTTAGGTGTGAATGTGTGTGTTGCCCTGTAATAAATGAATGCATGGCTGTATGAAAATGGCTATTAAGGCTCCTGTCTGCTGATGGATTGAGCCCCACCCACTGAAGGTGGAGCCCCACCCACACATTGTCACATTGGTTGTACTCCCTGAAGTCTGCTCACGTTGTGTCTATCGCACAAACATACTGTCTTTGGATAATTTGTTCGATAAAAAAACGAAATGATTCAAATTACTAGCGTTTGTTTTTTTTTTTTTCATTTTCTGGAAGCGATTTCAAATTGGTTTGGGCCTTGGTTCCATGTGTAGGCAATTGTCATTGGCTTCTGACCTGATATGTGTCTCAACACTGAGCTTTGTATGATAAACGAGCAGATTCCAAAAGCAAGGCTGAAAAAAAAACTATATATTTCCGGATAAAATCTCCTTTATTTCAATATTAACCTAGTATTTCAATTCAATATCTGTTTAAGGGTGGGCAGCTTGATGAGTCGCACCTGGCAACTCTGATCTCGCCCGCGGCTCGTCACAACTGTTACACTATTCGTCCGCACGTAAATGCAGCACTGCTTTCACATAACCGTGCAGTTTTGAAAACTCAGACTGCGGTGAGTCGTTTTGTAAATGTTCTGCTGCCAAGGTACGGCAAAAATATTTTTTTTTAGTTGTAGAGGTGGAGTTTCACACTCTGTCATACGTTTAGAAAAAAACAGTGTATGGGTGGACATAGGGCTGGGCGATATGAAGCAAAAAATATATCTCGATATATTTTGCTATATCTCGATATACGATATATATCTCGATATCTTTACAGGATTTATAACCCCCCCCCCCACCCCCAAAAAAACCCTACTGCAAAAAAAAAATAATAATACAAATGTCAAAGTCGTTTTTTATTGAAGCTCAGAGGTGCTTCTGCAAATTTTCTTTCAGAAATCCTTGTATACATATTATAAAACAATAAAGAAATACATATTGCCTTTTCATTCAAAAATAAAACAACTAAAAAACAGGCAGTGCATAGGAACAAAGTGCTCCTGTAACATTTAGGATATAAACAAAATCCCTGATAACATAAATAATAATTTAACTGTAAAATAATACACATTGCCTTCTTTTCATTCAAAAATAAAACAACTCAACTCAAGCTCATCTTTGCAGGACCTCTGTTGTAAGTAACCTTTTCCAATTCAGCAGCAAGCCGCGCTCTCTCTGTAGTGTACAGTCGCGGGAGTTCCTGTCTCGAAAAGTAATGCCGACTGGGTAAACTGTATCTGACTGGGATCAAGTGTTTTTAGCATAAGTTTAAAGCCACGTTGTTCAACGACGGATATGGGTGCCATGTCCACCGCTATGTGAAATGCCACGGACTCTGTGATGCTACAAAACCTTCCGCTCTGTCTTTCATATTCTACACTCCGCGTTATAGAATTGTGGAGATTAGTTGAGCTTTGGTTGGCAGCAACTTTCACGGCATTCACGGCAGTAGACATCTGTCTGTTGTTCGTCTGACGACTTAAAACCAAAGTATTTCCATATAATGGAGCCAGCAATTCTTTTTTTGCAACAAGTTCTGTAGCCTCCGGGCTGGTTGCGGGCGCCTCCATGTTGATTGAGACGACAGGCAAGGGGAGGGGAAACAAAAGCAAGGAGGCGGGGACGAGCGCAGCACAGAGAAGGCACACAAGCAAAGTGGCGAAAATTAAATATAGATATTATATCGATATGTACGATATGCCAGAATTCATATCGAGTTTATAAAAAATCTCGATATATTTGAAAAAAATCTCGAGATATCGCCCACCCCTAGGTGGACAGACAAGAACTGTGTTGCTGTTTACTATGCGATTGTGACTTAAATTATGTATAGGATATATGTGTACAAAGTCTCTTGAGGTAGTTGTTCATGAGGTTCTTTATCTTCTCTCGGGTTGTCTTTCACGAACGGCACGTTTGAGTTCTCCCCAGAGTGGATCAATGATATTGAGGTGACCACTCCAGATCACCTTCAGTTTGTTCTGGTGTAACCAATGACAAGTTGACCTTGTGTTTAAGATCGTTGTTTTGTTGGAATGTCCAGTAATGTCCCATGCGCAGCTTCTGGGTTGATGAGTCCAAAATTTATAATCATACTGCATTTATCTTCTCATCAATTTTTACCAAGTTTCCTGTGCCTTTGGAACTCACAAATCCCCCAAACATCAGTGCCCCACCTCCATATTGAACAGTGGGGTGGCGTTTATTTCATGTTGATAGTTTAATGTTGGTCTTATCGCTCCAAATCACTTTGTTCTAGAAGTTTAGAGGTTTGTCTCTGAGCTGTTTGGTCTCTGGCTACTCTGGGGAATTTGTGCAGTCCTTGAAACAGCCACGCTACTTTTTTTCTCAGAGAGCCCAGTACTTCATCTGAAGTTATTGTTTTGCTTCCCTTGCAGTTTTTACAGAAAATGTAGAGAACTTCCCACTTCTTTATCAGAGTTTGAACACTACTAATTGGTATTCCCATTTCCTGAGATATATTTTATATTGCCTGTTTTGCACAGTTCAAAACTGACAGAGTATGTAAACTTATGAGCAAAACTGTAAATATATGCAGGTTCGTTTCCTCATTGAAACCTTCTAAATTTAGAACATTTCTTTGCGCTTTCTTTGGGGTGTGAACCCACAACCTTCGTGTTGCTTGCGCAATGCTCTACTACATGAGCCACAGGACATTATAACATATTCAAAATGGTTTAATCCTCGTAAAAATCAACATGTATTTAATTGCAGTTATTTGATCTGCTGCAATATTTCCCCTTAATCATTTGTAATTAGCTTGTTGTTGTTAGCATGTTTGGTCTGGTAGTACCTTCTGGTATCATCCCTCTAGACCAGAGGTGGGCAAGGAGGGCCACAGAGTTTCAGATACAACCTTCATGAAACTCACCTGATTCTAATATTCAAACTCTCCTTTTTTTCAAACTACCAATGTTTGGTTGGAACTAAAACCAGGAGGTACTGCAGCCCTGCTCTAGAGCCTGGGGTTCAAATACTTTTACACAGTGTTTGATCTGTTCTTGCACTGGCAGTTATCCTCCACAAGTGTGGTCTGTTTGAAAGGTTCTCAGTTTGAGATTTCAATTTCCCAGAATTCCTTTAGAGCAGGGTTAATGAATTACAAATCAGCTGGGTCCAAATTTAAAAATCAACAACCAATGAAGGTCCGGAAATATTTTTTAATCAACCTTAAGAAAAATACAAAATAAAGTGCATGTGTTAATTTGCCTTTGTTGAGATACGTTTTCAGTTAAATTAAATACTGTATCTTAAAATAAATTGAAACAATAAACACAAAAAACAGGTGTATATGTAAAAATAACAGTTCTTATTGTAATATAAAATCTAACATTCCTGCCCTAAACTTAACAAATGCTGTAAGAACAAAACTTTAAGAACACGAGTGACAGCATTTTTGCTGTGCAACCTAATGAGAGAAGTGGGCATTTGGTTGTCCTGCAAGGACCTTAAACCTTGGCTTGAAGGGTGACAAAGCCATTCTCAAGCACATTTCAAGGTGCTCATTAGTGAGTCTGGAACGATATTTATTCTTGATTATGTTCATGGTGGAGAATGCTGCTTCACAACAGTAGGTTGAGCCAAACATACTCAAGATGTACAGGGCTAACTTCTTCAGGTTTGGAAAATCTGTCTCTGTGACCATTTGGATCCAGAAAGATGCTGCATCGCTTTCTCCAGCTTGCCCTTTAAGAACAACATTGGACTGTAGATCAGTCAGCTCTAACTGAAGAGGTCCTGCCTTTGCCCACTTGAAGCTGTCACCTGCTTCTTTGGAAAATCCTCTGATGTCAGTGACCAAGAATGGGTTTTGAATTAACAGGCTGAGCTGCTCTCCAAGGGGGAAAGTATCAAAACGTAGTGCAAAATTTATCAGCAGTTTGTCCACAAACTGAACAAAGCTGGACCTGTCACCCCTGACTTGTTCTTTTACAATTGGAAAGTGTGTGCAGTCCTCCTGTAGATCTTGTTTGAACAGATTCAATTTTCTTTGAAAGGCCTGGACACCTGCTCTAAGATCACACACTGAATTGTTCTTTCCTTGTAGCCTTAAATTAAGACTATTCAAGTGGGATGTCATGTCAACCAGAAAAGCTACACAATCAATCTTTTCTACATTATTTAGAAATATGGAAAATTGTGTTGCCTTTTGGTTCTTCATTTGTCCCAAGAAAGCTGCTATTTCCTTTCGAATGGACCAAAATCGCTCCAACACTCTGCCCTTACTAAGCCATCTAACATTGTTGTGAAGCAGCAGATCATCTGCATTAGCTTCAACTTCTCTGAGGAACTCTTTCAGCAGGCGGTGTTGCAAGGAAGAAGATGCCCGAAGAAAATTGATCATTCTTATCATTGTGTTCATTATATCAGCATACTGGTCAGAGAGTGTGGCACACAGAACGGACTGGTGTATGATACAGTGGTAAGAGATGAGTTCAGGGTGGTCTACTTTCATTCTTGCTACAACTCCCTTTTCTCTCCCCAGCATAGCTGGAGCTCCATCTGTGGTGATGGAAACAACTTTTCTCACATCTACTTGCCTTTCTATTAATATCTTCATTATTGCTTGGTAGATGTCTTCTCCTCTTGTGTTACTTTCCAGGGATGCTACCCCTAACAAGTCTTCAAACATTTTATTTTCTTCTTTGTTGAAGAATCTAACAAAAACTACAAGCTGTGCATTGTCAGTTATATCAGTAGACTCATCTACAGCCAAGCTAATGCACTCAGCCTTTTGAATGGCATCTTCAAGCTGTGCCACTACATCACGTGTTACTATTTCTGTTTTGCTTATAGTTGATGTTGGTGACAGGGGAATCTGCTTTATTTTTTGACAAAGCTCTTCCTTTTGCCTTCCCTCAAGTAACGTCTCAGCAATGGTACTCATGCATTCTTTGACAACAGTTGCATCGCTGAACGGCTTTTTATGTTGCCCCAAGAGCCAAGCAATTCTTAGGGAACATTCATTTGCGAGCTGTTGAGGAGTAAATGAGCGTACCATAATCGTTGTGGACCGAACATACTGTGCTTTTAACTCGATAATTTTCTGTGATCGTATGCTTGAGTTAAGTGGGTAGGTTTGAGAAAACGTGCTGTGCTTCGTCTCGTTGTGCCGTTTAATGTTGCTGCTTTTGACGAGAGCGACAGTCTCGGAGCAAATGAGACACGCTGGTTTGGTGCTGCCAGCGGGTAATATAAACAGATACGAGTCCGTCCATTCATCTTTAAACTCTCTATTTTCCGTGTCTACCTTTCGTAGACTGTATTTCGAGCACGCCATCTCGCACTGGCTTCTTCGTTTAGTATTCTCCGTCTCTCGTAACTTTTTTCGGCTGTCTGTGTTTTCCTCTGACAACTTTAGCATGCCGCACAGGCATAGTACTCATTGGCTAAAACGCATCACGTGAACCACGTGTAGCTCCCTCTTTACCGTAATGCTGTGACAGAAGAAGAGGCGCAAAGGAAATTAAACACAGCGGAACAACGCGCAACAAATTATATTTATTTAAAAATCAGGTTCGGTCCGGATTGGATGGTTCGGGGGTCCGGATACGGACCGCGGTCCGCCATTCCGTGACCTCTGCTTTAGAGGTATCAGTCTGAAAAGTTTGGATGTTTTTGCAAAGTTTGGTGGCTGTAGTCTGAACACTCTAGGAGATACGTGTAGACGAAAAACAATGACATGCAAACAACAAAGAGCAACGTCTGTGTGTTTCTGCAGGCGCTATCTCTGATCAGCTTTGTGTGTTTCGCGGCCTCCACAGCAGCTGCTTTCGTCACCGCTCCCCTCATTGAGTTCCTGGCAGCGCTCTTCCTGCTCTTTGCTTACTCTACAAAGTTCAACGAGAGGTTTAAAGGCTTCCACTGGCCCCTCATGGTAAGTAACACAGAGGGGCTGGATCTATGAAAGCAACTCTGTCATCATTTCTAACCTCCCCTCACCCCTCTAGGACTTCCTGCGCTGTGTCAGTGCTTCCATAATCTTTTTCATCGTTTCCATAATGTCTGTGTCCAAGTATCCAGATGGAGCCTCAAAGGCAGCTGGGGTAAGGGTGCATCTGTTTAATAAATATCAACACAGCTATGAGACTTTTTGATTTCTTGCTTCCTCAGGTCTTTGGTTTCATTGCCACAATAATCTTCGCCCTGGACTTTTATTTTATCTTTAATGAATTGGCCAACTTCCTCAAGGGAGGTGAATCCAGCGAGGAACCTCCAAACACACAAGGTATTATGGTCCTTTCTTTCAGTTTGTACTTTAACACTCGATAAAATGTCTAAAACTTTAGACCTTTATTAACCCTGGGTAATCCTCAACCCCGGAACCCTGGGTTATCTGTAATCACACATCACACTGCTGATACTAAACTTGGGATTAACGTTAATCCTGGGTGTTTTACATCTCACACTACACATTTCTAAAACCCGGGTTAACATTCTTATTTGCGGTGTCACTGTACCTGATTGGACGTATAGCAGGCAATGCCCCACTTTCGGTTACCAATCTTAAAAAAAATGCCTCAAAAAATGAGGCGCACAAATGCAAAAAACAAAGACAAAATAACAAGGAAAACAATCAAACAAGCAGAGTATGTGAACATTTATTTACATTTCTCTTAAGTTTCAAGAGACTAGTGTTCAGTCGTACGGTAACATCATTGTTTACAGCTGCATCCTCATCTCGGTCGCTCCCAGAAGTCATCGCTGGTGCCGTTTCATTATATTCACTGAACGTGATTGGATTCTGCATCTTTGAATGACACAAACTAGTATTTAGTAAACGCTTCGAAAGAGCTTATTATGAAAGCAAACACCATACAAGACGCCATTTCCTGTTTGTGACGACGTAATCCTCTCCGATTTCTGATTGGCTGTCCGTTGCAGAATGTTTAGCAGCAACAAAAAATAAAACTGCATTCCACACTGAACAAACTTAGCACTGGTATGCAGGGTTAATACCGCAATTGTGGTACTAACCCTGGTCCGAAGTATGGTTTCAGGAGCTAACTCTTTAGAGACTTTTTCAACAGTTCGAGACTGACTAGGCAAGTTAACCTGAGCCATTCTGGCTGTGTGTTTTGGATCATGTTGGAATAGCTAACTCTTTATTGTGAGATGATTAAACAGCCCACCTGACATGTTCACCTCGTTCCCCTCTGAATTATTCAGATGTTCACCAGCAAACCTAGGATGGGCCTGGATATGTGCAAATGGTAGCTTTGTGAAAACGGGCAGGAATTTAGCATTTCTGGGTGTTATGAATTGTTGGTGACTATAGTCTCAGAAACCGAACAAGATGCCTCTGTTTAGTTCGGAACTCGTTCATAACCATTCTCATGACCACTGAAACTTGGACTGCTCTTAAATTTTAGAATTTGATTGTGTCAGTGGACATATCTTTGTTATCCAGGTACTCATTATCTCACTTTTAGAAAACACACCAGAAATCTTGCGGTGTAGTATTTATGTCTATAACATAACTTTTTCAAGTGTGTTTTATGATCTTTAACTGATCATTTATCTATGCGGTCATGTGACATTCAAGCATTGTATATTGTTTTATTATGGAACACCGTTGTTGACACTTAGAAAAGTTTGGAACTTCAAACTAAGCCAATCATTATATTGTTTATGCTATTTGTATTCCAGGATGGTTTCATTACTTTGTTACTTACCAGTAACAAAATATCACCAATGAAATCATGTGATCATTAAAGCAACAGAAAAACAAGAGGAGTCATTTCTTATTCATATTCCTTCCAAAATAACATGTTTTTTTCTTCCCAACAGATGAAGATTCAGACTCAGATTCAGACTAAAACTGTGATTTGGTTGAAGACCATGGGCTGCACCACTACAGTGCCTTATAATCAAAGCTGATCTTTCTCCAGTCTTATGGTTTGTCATGAACTCGGAAATTGATATCTTGAGCTCATATTCTGCCATTACCTTTGGTTTTCTAAAGCTGTGAAGTCCCCCCCCCCACACACAGTTATGTAGACAGAATTGAAATAATGTATTTTTTCTGTTTTTTGTGCTTCTTTGAAAGGCTACTTCTAGTAAGACCTGTTGTGTGGTCAGTTTTTACACCAGGGTACGAGAATGTTCTGTGGAAGCTTGGTGTGTTTACTATTTAGAATAATTCAGAGGAAAATCTTATGTTTTTTTCTTTTTAATTATCTTTCTTATTGGGAATTTTAATGGTGACGTCTTGGGATGTTTACGTGTTAACTGAAATGAGCAGATGGTTGGCTGGGCACGACCTTTTGTCGTCATTTCCAAGGATCAATGGTAGAAAAGGCTGAATTTATGTCATGTTTTCTCTGCATAGTATTGTTTTTACACATTTAAAGTATAATGAAGACGAGTTTAAGCAGTGCACTATTTCTTAATCTCTAATCTTCATATGCACTATTGAGGTATGTGAAGTTCAGGCCAGCTGCAGAACATCTACAGCTGTTTCTGATGTTACAAGAGTTGGTGTGCTTTAATTCCTTTGCTAATAGGCTGCCATGTAAATAAAGTTTTTATGTTGCCATATATTTACCATTACCATCGTTGTTTGAGAGTGAAGGGGGAAAACGTTATTGAGGTATTCCACCAAACGGGTGCCATATGCTTCTTGTAACTGCAAAAATTCTTTAACTTGATTTCAAAACAGTTTCCCATGTCATGCATACTTAAGTATTTCAAATGGGTATTGGTCCTTTTAAGTAACTTTTTAAATGTTTCATTGGATTTATGATCAAAAGTTGGGTGCCATTTTTTTTCTTGTTATTAAACCTTTTAATATTCTTTAAATAAATAACAGGACTGAGGTTTTAGCAAATACATGCTATATAGCCACATGGTGACATGATTATAGAAATCTGAAAATTCACTTATGAACCAAATATGTGCATTTTTACTCTAAACTAATTAAATCTCTGAAATAATTTAAGTACCAGCATTTTTTTTTATTAAATGACGCTCCAGGGAATCATCACATAAAAGCATCTATTGTTCTGTAGCCCATCTGGGTCTACAGTTTTGTCCTTGGTGTGTTTAGACTGTGGTCTTGTTCATGGTGGGGAGGTTTGCATGAGAATCATTGAGAATTTAAGCATTTGTTTTTCTACTGGTAACAAAATCAATGCAGGAAATTTTGGGAGAAAAAAAATTCAAACTATTCAAATCCTTTTATTTGAGGAAAAGATTGTCATCACAGTTTGTGCCAACAATCAGCTTTTTGTACGTATACAAAAACTTTATAAATAGAAACATACCACTCATAACATTGTAAAATGGAATATAAACAGCCATCTTCAGATACTATTCTATAACTGTTATCAACTCCATTCATATGTTTCAGTAGGTGCCTATTCCACCTATTGACAGCCATTAGATGTAATCCAACTATCATCAAATTGTAAAACTGATAAACAATGTCACTGACACAACTTAAAACATTGGATTAATTCTGAACACGTGATTTAATTGTCAAGTTTCCAGTAGGCCTTAGCAGGTACCTACTTTCTCATATGAATGGTTTGATCAAGTTATCATCACGTAAATCAAAATGAAACCTGAAATGGGTGAGTAAATGTGATCCTGAACATATGAAAACAACTAAAAGAAAATTAAAGTCTCTCTAAATATCACGTTAGTTAATTTTGGACCAAATCTGGAAATATTCTCATGCTAAAAATCTCAGTAAGATGTAAGCATGGAGTCAAAGCACAATGAAAGTTCTGATCTGTTATAAAAGCCTCCACGTGAAGTATTCCTTCGAAACTGGACTACAGCACTATATTAAAGTCTATAACGGAAGAAATTTGTTGTATTTTCTGCTTTCACAGTTACATTGCTCTCATATTATTTGCATTTAAGACACAGGTTTGAATATAAACATGTCATAAAAGACAACTTTCTATAAATGAAATAAGACTGAAACAATTGTACTGAACTTGATTTTAGTTCATGATTGTAGTGACACTCTACTATTAAACTTCCATCAATAACTAGAAAAGGAATGTATAGATAAGAGCTTTTCAACTGGTCAATGCTCTACCACAAAAAGGCACAGAGAGAGAGAGAGAGAGAGAGAGAGAGAGAGAGAGAGAGAGACGGTTAAACTAAAGCATATTTGCTCCTTCATGTCAGTCAATAAGAAATCAGGAGTAAATCCTTCATAAATCACACTTTGAATATATACACCTTCTAAAAGAAAAAGCTTGAAGCCATATATACAGATATTTGGACAGATTACAAAATGCTAACTATTTAAAAGTATTTAAAGATTAGTATCTTATTTCCATCACATGCTCTCCACTTTGAAAGCCATTGCCCATCTTAAGATCACAGTTTGTGCCAATGGTAGATATAACTAGCAATAAAACACATTTGTTCTATCCTCGCCCGGTTTTTAATTGGGAATGAAGATCCAGCGAGACATAAACATAAAATTTCCAGCTCATTTATCCAAAGTATGATAATTTTTTTAGAAATAACACCAATGAAACCCAAAGATCCTCATGTCTGAAAGCTCAAGCCTAATCTTATCCATCACTGTAATGATTTACACATGGAAATGTTCCTTTGTTGAGCAGATTAGAATTTATCACATATTTCATTTTTGTGAATATATTAATATAAAAATTCAGATTAAAGCAAGGGCCTCAAACATGGTCTTGTAGATTTATACATACTCTGGCCACTTTATTAGTAACTGTTCAGTTCGACCAGCTGTAAAAGAATGGATTCGGGAATCTAGAGGTGGTGAAGATCGTAAAGTTGAAATGAAGCATCAGAAGAGAAGATTTAACGATAACTGAACACAGGGTTTCTGCAGGTTTCACAATGTCCAATTTTGCCTTTTTTAAGACCTTTAATAATCAGATTTAAGACCTATATCATTTTTATGTTTATCTATCTGTCATGAATTAACTATAATAATCACTGTAAAAAAATACTTGTAGCTTGAAAAATTGTGAACAGTGTGAATGAATGAATGAATGACTAAACATCTTATAAAGATTAAAAACGTCCAAGTCCTAGATAGAGTGATACTTTGTGAAATGTTAGTTATATGGCTAACAGTGGCGCATTTTTCATGTAAAACTAGTGAATTGTTTTCATTGTTTACAAATGTAAAACAATACTTAATTTGACATCTTTGTAAAACAAGCAAATATGCTAACTTGCCCAAAACTTCTCAAGCACTCTCAATCGGAAGTGTGTCGTAAAACTAACACCTGTGAAAATTATTTAACACCCAGCACACAGCAAATTTAGTTAAATTACTTTTAAGCTCTAATTTTTTTTAATAGTACACTTTAGAACAGGAAATGCATCATAAACAGGAAGTTACAAGCTCTTTAAGTAAAGTTGCACAACTACATTGATCTACAATCTTCATAGTCTCTCTCAGTGCAGCGTTTCTTTAGCTGATAGACTCTCTAATGTTTAAGCTAAATAAAGCTTTCTGTTAAATCTTCTTAAACCTTCCTTTTAGAGTCTTCTTACTTGGTTTAGAATTAATTTTCAGTGACACAATGTATTTAAAATGTAATTAAACTATGGAAGGACAAAACAGAAAATGAAGGAAGAGATAAAAAGAAAAACCTTTAGGTCCTCGTACCATTACAAAGACACCAAGTCATCAAATATGACCCTCACAAATTGACACATGCAGTGTCTGTGAAAATCTTTGCTGTTCAGTCACATGAGTTATTTTTCAGACCTTATCACGAAATATTGATATTGGTATGATAAAAAAAAGTTAAGTTTTGCAATCTTTAGCCCAAGTAAAACTTTCAATCTCCCATAATTTGTATAGATATGTCAGATTGAAAGTTTTTCTTGGGCTAAAGATTGCAAAACTGTAATATAATCCTTTTAATTTGAATAACCATAAAATATTCAAATATGCAATTTAAACCTGTACTATAAACATGTACCTAATAAAGTGGCCAGTAAATGTGCTTTGTAAAGGTTGTCTTTTTTTCTCTAACATTCACACGTAAAAAAGGGATTGTATGACTCCCAGAACCTGATGCATAACCTCGCTTAGCATTTTTGAACTGCTGGAGTTTTGACTATAGTTTTGGAAAAAACAGAACTAACAAACGGTAAAGTTTGGAAACCCTCAATAGTTACTTTCAGTAACAAACCAACATGTGACGAGTTTTTGTTTTTCTTCTCTCTTAACATCTCATGCTGATCCTTTCACACATCCAGCAGCATCTCTTCAATAACTTGTAGGGTCTGTCGTCCCCTTTGATAAGGGGATTATTAGAAGACTGGAAGGAGTTTAAAATGGAAGCGTACCTCTCGGCCAATAATTATCCAGATCTGGGTAAAGTCAAGCCCTTAATTTGCCGCAAGATAGTCATTAAGAGGAGAGCTGGGCCTGAGGCGTGCTTTTGCCGCTCCAGGTGGCCAGTGTCTTCATCATCTGAACTGGCCATAGCAAGAGCTCCCATCTCATAAAAGGAAATGGAGAAGTACAGAGGGGTGTGTTTACTGCAGTTCAGATCGTGCCTCGAGGTCCCGTGACGCGGTCCGTGCTCGCATGTACTCGCTGCTCTGCGGACCTCCATCCCGGGAGTCCCTGAGACGCCAGCGCTGCACGCCCAGTGCTGTGTTCAGAGCATACACAGCAGTCACCAAGAAGCCAAACACCTGCACAAAAACACAGAGGAGAACATCTATGGAAGTATTTGACCTCCATACAGCAAACAGTAGAGTAACTTCATCTGATAAGTAAAAAATCTTTTAAAAAATCTTCTTTTAATTCATCATATTAATTAAAAAACAATCATAAATTATATAATTCTTAAATGAAAATAAATCAATAAAGAGTGGATCAACTGCAAATATACAAATTAAAATGTATAGCTGTCAACAGCACAAAAAAAAAACATTTAATAGTTCAACTTGACAACTGACCCAGTCTCGTAACTTTAAACATTACCCCCGTACCCCTAAAAATATAAACAAAAAATAAAAGCGCAAGTCTATTTCCTTATTTTCTGAAACTAAAGGCATGCAGAGAAAATTTCTCAGCATGTAATTACCAAAGATCACACAATATTGCATTTTACTGTTGAAGCGCAGGACAGAGATTACCTTCATTGCACACGCTTTCATTCTCTATATTCTCAATCTGCAGATATGCATGTTCTTTTTCAAGAGTCTAATGGAACACCGGGGACTTGTTAGATCTTAAATGAACATGTTAATGAAAAAAGACAGACACCCCCTGTTCAAATTTGCATTCTACCAACAGTGACATTTTGAAGAACCTGTATGAAATTAAAACTGCAAGCAGTGATCAAAAGGCAACATCACCCCTGGTGGCCAGTTAATTGCACTATGGAAAATTTATGAAAGCCACATCATAAAGTACCATGACCCCCAGGTGGCCAATATAATTGTCACATGTGTCAAAATTGATCAGAAGAAGAATGTTAATGATAAATGTTGCATTAAATTTGGGACCGATTAGACAATGTATGGCAGATTTGTCTTCTATATGACAAATGTTGATTATCAACAGTGTCGTGCATAGAAAGTCAAAAACGCTTATCTTTAGGAGGAGTTCGTTAAAGTATGACATATGCAAAAGTGGCCATTTTTAGAGGTTTTTGCCAAATAGCTGACTTCCTGTTGATTTTGGAAGTGCAATCCATAAACCCTATATTTAAGTCTATAAATCACTATTTAAATAATGTGTAAAATCAAACTGTTGCCACATTTGCCTTAAGGATTATAATTACTTGGGAGTTTATAATTGTGTAAAAGGGGATCACTGATAACAAAACTTTGCAGAAAAACAACCATCATTTACATCCTCTGGCTTTTCAGTCAAATAGTGTCATTTTAATTGATGTCAATGGGGAAAAAAACAGCCACGAATGGTAAACGTGGCAGAAAATTCTAAACCAGGTGCTGCAGAAAAACTCGATGCATCAACGCCAATGTGGTTGGTAATCATTCATATGTGCAAGACAGTGAAAAAAGTTTATTTTTTTGTTAATCCAGTCGAAAATTACCTATAATATTGTTACATTAAAAATAAGTCATAATTGCTTTGTGTATAGAGAGGTATGCAAAGGTTTTTGCAACCCTGTAAAATGTTCACAAGTGTCCTTTTTAAATCACTAGTTGTAAATATATACTATATTATTGGAATTCTTGTTTACATATTATTAATTTCACTCCTCACTTCAAATTTCACTGTGTTTGTCTCCTATATTATATATTTAAATACATTTTCTTATCCAACACAACCAATAATTAATAAAGGAAAATCATGAAAATTGGGGTGCCCAAACTTTTGCATACTACTGTACATGTGTTTTCCAACATTTCAGTAGCATTTTTAATAACCGTTGTAATAAAATGATCAAAAAAATGACTTTTTTGTTAACATTTAGTAGTCTTGCCCTGCACATTCTACTATAGCATACTTTTGAGTTTTTTTTTTTTTTATGTTCACAAGATCTTCCTAAAGTACGTTCTAAAAATGAGTTGTGGCCAAACATGGTCAAAAATACTGTTTTAAGAGTTTATACATTTGGTGTATCTATTTTTGTACTTATACTTCATAGTTTCAGGCCACATGAACACATGACATTAAACACGAAAATTCATTCAGTGAGACTGACTGGAATAAAACCACTCTTTTTGGTCGAAGAGAGCCGAAGGAATTTGTGGTTTCGAAAAATCCCGGCTGTTAAAGTGGTTTCCCACTGAGAACATGTGTATTGTAAAACACTCAGCACAAACCCCCAGGAGTGGACTAACAGGGTGTTGTGCTGATCTCAAGTTATTCTTCAAATATCTACATTCATAAAAGTCACCATGAGTAAGAATCTCAGATCCTGTTTCAATACTGGGGACATAAATGGAGTCTACTTTTCATCACTGAAAATCCCCTGAAACCTCTTATCAGCCACAAGAGGTCAGTAGCCCTGAACAGATGTGGCTGATCGGGAAGGAATGTGCCTCTTAAGATGGCTTTAGTTGAAAAGAGACCAAAATTCAAGACCTTTGGAACTAGTTTTAGGTGTGAATCAAATCAAAAGTGATTTAAAATAGATTTTAAAGACCATTTTGTTTACTTGGTTTAAAGGAAACTATTCTGTTTTAAGCACTTTCAAATGTAGCATACAAACAAGCAACCAAATCTGACATGAATCCACACACAAAGATGCCTTATGGGAATCAAAAGACTTTTAAATATTGTGCTTTTAGTCTTCCATTTTCTAATTTAAACCTTAGTTACCATTTCAGGGAGTATCTTTCCATCCTTTGCTTGACGAAAGCTGAGGCAATTGGTAGATAATCTTGATTGCGTAGTGATCTAAAAACATGAAACTAAAACAAACATGTCCTCTCGGTAAAATCTTTGTGACAGGGAAAAGCTACTGAAACCTACAAGTGTTTTGGGGGAAGGAGGCTTACATTTTTCTGGTGTGTCTGTATTTCCATAATTGTGGAACAGCTAAAGATTTGTTTTAATGGCAATCCATTTTCGTCTACTTTCATTTTGTTTAAAAAGCCAAACATCAACAGAATCAACATATACCATTTTCAACAATTGTGTTTAAAATACTTTAACATGCATGCATATATATGTCACTGACACTTTATTAGGTACACTTGTCCATCCTTCCTTCTATTAACAGTCCAAGCTGGTGGTGTAATGGTAAGGGGGGGAATTTCCTTTAGGGCCTTTTTACCAATTGGGCATTGTTGCAACACCACAGCCGACCTGTGTATAGTTGCTGACCATGTTCCTCCCTTTATGACCACAGTTTTCCCATCTTC
The DNA here is from genome assembly GCA_007224835.1 of Danionella cerebrum. Taxonomy (NCBI): domain Eukaryota; kingdom Metazoa; phylum Chordata; class Actinopteri; order Cypriniformes; family Danionidae; genus Danionella; species Danionella cerebrum. The sequence goes on along the minus strand of SRMA01027104.1, from coordinate 162,763 downwards.
TGATGTCATAAAGCCTGAATCATCTACGACTGGTTTCTTGATCATGACATAAGTTCGCTGGTGAATTGATGGCCTCCAGTCACCAGATCTCAATCCAGTAGAGCACCTTTGGGATGTGGTGGAGAAAACTCTCTGAGAAATGCTTCCAGTACCTTGTTGAGTTGATGCAACAAAAGATAAGGACAGTTCTGAAGGTAGAGGTACTAGCAAGGTGTACCTAATAAAGTGGCCGGTGAGTGTATGTGAACATTTAGAAGGTTCATTTTATTCAAACATAATTACAAGAGGTGATTTTTCGACACAAATGACCTGCAAATTAACAATAAAATAGTGACACTTACAGCAAGACAACAGAAAAACAAACACAAGGGATAACTTGAGAATCTGAAAAGTGGCTTGACATCGGCAACTGAGAATTGTGGGTCCTTGAATGCTCCAAAAAAATGTACTTTCTATCTGTAAAAGGATACTTTTTAATGGTGTAGTGTAGTGTGGGGAATTTAGACCAACCACCTGTCTCCCTCAATTTACCAAGAGTGCATGTTTGTCACAAGGGGGCAGCAGAACCATCTGTACGACCATCAGATGGCAATGACATGAGATGACAAATGAATGTAAAATTCAATTTGTAAAAGATGGTAAACTTTTTCATTGTAAATTTGCAGTTGAAACGGTTTTGACTTAATATTTTAATAGGAATATTTAAAAGAACACTTGGAACTAAAGAGAGATAGAGGATTGACGAAAGAACAAAATAAGATTCAAAGGTACCACTGCTGCAATCTCTGCTCCAGTCTGATGATTAAGAGCTGCCAAAACCACTGAGGCCAGGAAGAAGAACAAGGAGCTGGTGGCAGTGTTGATAAGATCCTGCACAAAAGAAAAAGAGAGACGAGTCGAATATAAAAAAAATAAATCTAAGGTAAAGGTTGAATTTAAGCATAACTATTTTCCGATTAGAATAAAAAAAAAACTAAATGGATAATTTTGCAAACAGACTTTGTTGTTGGTTTGTAACAACAAGTGACATTTTCAAATTATTGTTGTGCCCCTTGTGGTTAGGAGTGATAAAAAAAATCCCCATTTATCAATGATTTTCAATTGGTTGCTGGGGTAAATAATAAGGTTGCTAGGAAGAAATCAATGATGTCAATAAAAGGTTCCCTTCTCACCATGAGTGATGTATACCAAATCCTATGTTCCTAGTATTTTCTGAAGCTGATTTGGTTGCTACGGTAAGCAGTGTGGTTGCTATTGGGGGGGTATCAATGTCACTGTGAGCAACATAAACAAACCCCCATTTCTTAATGATGATTTCTTTTATTTCTTGAATATATATTGCCTTTTGCCTTTATTTTCAATGCTCGTTATTAGTCAATGGTAAATATTTACCCTTTCTAAAGCCTGCGGTTCCAATACGTTGCACAGTGATTGGTATGATCTTGCACAGACTGGTTAACCTCCAAAAGTGTGGTCAGTTTCAAATTTCTAGCAGGTTCTCTGAGGTACAGCTTTACAAAGTTTGACCCCATGTTAACTCAATGTACAGTTTTATCTCATTACTACCGTTTATTTTTGTGTATTTTTGCCAGTAAGTAGTCAGGCAGAGAAAAGGAAAGGGTTGTGAAATTATGGGGTTTTCAATTTCAACCCTGTTCAACCGCATTTATATGTAAGGAGCACTGTCCACTATCCCACAGGGCTAGACTTGCTGGAAATGTTTTGATGTAAACAGGAAGAGAAGTGTTCTTGAACAGGAGTAAAGCACATTTTCACTAATCCAGTTTTGAACTTCTGCAGTTCTGGTTTTACCTACATGCAAATCGTAACCGAACCCACTGAACGGTCATCTAGGCTTCCTGTTTCGAAACAAGCGGCGTCTGGTAAAGCTTTGGTGGTTAAACATACCAGGACATGCTTTTGAATGCCCAGCATGGGTACACCCCCATTCCTCTCTCTATTGGATGCTAAAAGAGAATGAATGACCATGACCTAATCCTTAACCATTAAAAGTTCAACCATTAACTTTGGTTGAACTTTTGGGCTGCTACGGAAATTGCGCCGTGAGGGTAAGGTGCTCAATGGGTAAAAGTTAGTTGTAACACACCAATTTGAACCTTCGATCCGAAGTTGCAAGCGAGAATGCACCGCGATCGAAAACCGCGAGCGCCAACGGAGTTCACGCATCTGACATGTGGAGTCAATGAAAGAGAGTTTAGCTCGGTCACATCAGATTTGTTTTTTGAAGAAGAACCCCTTCTCACCCTTCTGAAGCTTTGTGCAAATCTCACTTCGGATTGTGATAGAAAATTGCATATAATTGATAATAATGTTATTCAGTTCCACTAAAAATATGTGTTGGAGTGTCTCTGCGACTCATGGAATGATGTGCTTCCTGTGGGAAGACCCCATATAAGCAGTCTTCCCTAACCTAGGGGTCTCTTTTTTTCTGGACCATGTAACGTAACAGGACTGAAAGCTGCTCGAACGCCTCTTTGGGCCCGAGGTGACTGAATTGGCTTTCTGATTATCCTAATGCATTAATAAACCTTTCCTTTCTGTTTATACAATCCCGTCTCTTGAGTCTTAAATATTAACGCGGTAATGTATTAATTCAGTAACACAATCGGTGTGTAGAGGCCTTTAGTCTGAGCTTTGAACTCACCTCATGTTCACTTTAACACTTCAATTCACCTCAGTGCAATTCAACTTATTTATTTCTGAAGTTAATTGTATTTCAAAGTTTTCTCATTCATTTAGAAATCTGCAACTGGTCACCAAGACAAATTCCTTGAGTGCAAACCTACTTGGCAATAAAGCTCTTTCTGATTCTTTGGCTGCGTTTGGGGACGAGACGCACAACCTTCAAAACATTTCACTTAGCTTAAGAACTTAGCTTTTAACTCGTCTCATCTCTTGCTGCTCATCTGCTCCATTATCTTAGAAATAGAATTAATTTAAACAGTGTAAAAATAAATCTTACATTAAATTACCATTTTCTTCAAGAGCGCCATTGCTTCAGGTGTTCATTCTCCCTCAAAACTGATGTAGACTTCAATAAACTTTGCAAGACCAAAAAGAATGAAAAACTAAAAACAAACAATGCAAGCGTGTAATTCTATTTTGCAATTTAATTATTTTTTTTCCTTTTTTTGTTTTTGGGTTTGAAAAAATAAAAAAAAGTCTTTAAAAAGTTAATATTTTTTGTTTATGGAGCCTTTGAATTAAATTTTGGATTAATAAGTAGATAAATAATATCATGAGTTCATATCCAATTGTTTTAATTTTGAGTTAATGTGTAATGTTTAGAATTTTTAAGAGATAGTCACAAAGAACGGCTAATATAACATTGTGAACTAACAGGGAATACAAATCTTTGGACTTATCTAATAATACAATTTTAATGTAACATTTAATTAACCAAATAATTTCCAAGCCAATTCCTGTCTCTCTTTGTTCTTAAAACCCCCACAAATGTATAAAGCCGAGTATTTGACTTTATTCTGCCATTAAGCACTCAAGCGTGACTTAGCCATGGCCACTCATGTGACCGAGTGCATGGCGGGACAGAATCTCACATGATATTTGCTCTCTCACACACTCAAGCCAGCCCATGCCCATTTTACACACAATATAAAACACTGATGAGAGTGCGCCACACAAAGCTGGTTTTGCAACTTCTGTAACTGAGATTCTCTAATGAGAATTCAGGGTGTGAAATTTAATGAAAGTACATGTAATTATGTTAATAGTACAGACTACTAAGAATCACAACTTATAATTGTTTTTTTTTTTTTTTTACAAGAGTACTGTTTTGCAAAAAAAAAATAATAGAAAAAAATAAAAAATAAAAGTCAAGCTAAAAATTGAGCTGAATGCAATGAGGTTTCTTGCAATTGTTACACCCCATAGTTGTATTGTGAGTATTCTGCGTATGCGGTGTGTTTGTTTAGCAGATCCTATTCCAATTTCATCATCATTGGAAAAAAATCTGGACTATAATACACTTGTTGGACCCAACCGGAAATGTTATGGAATGTGAAGAATTTAGATCAATTTTTTCAAGTGGTCATTACAATGGCGCACACAACTCTTATAAAGTTGACATGAACTTAGCTCCACCTTCACTCTGAAAATGGTCAGAATTAATGCAACTTTCTCTTTCTTTTATTATAACACAGTTATTTACAAAGGAACTGCACACACACTATCCAAACCACAACAAAGGTCTAAACAGATTCTCCAAAAATAATACAGAGAAATTAAGAGCTAAAGTATTTAAGCTTCCCATAGCTCCAAAGGCTAAGGAACTACATTTTAAAACACTTAATAGTGCACTTATTTCCATTTATCCCTCTGCAGATTTCTAAAGTCGTCGCTTTGGGTTTGATTTAGGGGTGTAACGGTACGCTAAAATCGTATTCGGTTCGGTACAGTGTCTTGGAGAGCTCGGTTCGGTTCATTCGGTTCGGTACAAAACAATAAGAACTTACATAATCTTTATTTTGAAAAGCTGCCAATACACAGTAGAATTCTTGCATAAAATAAATAAAAGTGACACATTTGGGTGATATTTTAAATAAATTGCACTCTTTCTTAAGAAAAACACATTTTTTTTAAATAAAAAATTAAATACTGCAACTAGTTACGATAGATTACCTATCCACATTTTCTGAAGAGAGCATATATCTGGTTATAATATCTCCAGCAGTCGAAAATGTTAGATGTGTTGCCTGCCCGATCTCCGTGGAACAATGTCGCCATACAACTTTACATTTATCCACTCGTCTATCCCCGTTATGTATTTTAACAGAGAAGCCAAAGTGTTCCCAAACAGGAGAGTGTAGTGAGGTGGGAGGGTCTTCAAGCTCTAGCTTCTTCAAGCTCTGGCTTCCCTTTCGCTTTTGCCATGTAATTTTCCTACTCGCGCTCGTCACTCAATAGCGCCCGTGCGGAAACTATCTCCGTGGAACAATGTCGGCATACAACTTTAAATTTATCCACTCGTCTATCCCCGTTATGTCTTTTAACAGAGAAGCGAAAGTGTTCTCAAACACGAGACCGCAGTGAGGTGAGAGGGTCTTCAAGCTCTGGCTTCTTTCGCTTTTGATATGATTC